>CAUJNA010001078.1:25000-62500 GCA_963377175.1 Effrenium voratum
GGCCGGTGGGCAGGTGCGACGGAGGCTGGTTGAAGGCCTCCCAGGCTCACGCCAAGCCATCGGGTGGCTCGTCGGTTTGAGGATTCGGACCAAAAGCCGCCCCCCCCCCCCCCCCAAAACGGTGGTCCTTTTGGGTTTCTCAGAAAAAGAAGAAAAACAACTACTCCAAAAGGGGACGCCTAAAAAAAGACAGAGCCAACCGGAGGCAAGCCGGATGTGTGTTTTCTCCAGCTTGGTGGTTGAAACTCCCTTTTTTCCACGGAAGATAATCAGTTCACTTGGCTCCGGTGAAGATTTCAGCTGAACCAAAGGAACAGCAAGGCTCGGCTTCGCCTTCCCGAAGCTCAGGCTCCGAAGACTCTGTGGGAGGTCTGGCAGGCGTCGATTGAAGCACTGCCTCGGCTGAGAGTAAAGGTGAGTCGAAAGAGGGGGGGGTGGGTGAGGGGGTTGAGGGGGTTGAAGGGGTTGATGGGGGTTGATGGGGGTTGAGGGGTTTGATGGGGTGAGGGGGTTGAAGGGAGTTGAAGGGGATCCGGGATATGCTGTGTTACAGTCAGGGAATTCGCTTGGGATGTTTATGTCCGTCGAATTCTGTTTGTAGAATTCGCAATAAAAGTAACAGCCACATGGGTATGTGTCAGAACGGGGGATCCCGTCTACAGTGTTTTCTTAAGCCAACCAGAAAAGAGTCCCCTCAAAAATGACAGACCCAAATGATTCTAGTAAGACTCACATACTGGAGCAAGGCGCAGTAGTGAATCACCAAGGCATACTGTGGCAAATGCAAGCAAAACGGCACCATGATGTAGGGTGCAAGCTATATTAAGGACCCACTCTTTGCATGCACCTAGGAGGAAAAAACGAACAACACCGACAAATGTGCATTTCCCGTGTCGTTTGCAAAGGCGTCACTCCCAGCGATGTTTGCAGTGCTTGTTGTAGATGAACAACTCCAAAAGCAATTGGAAAGGCTGTAGTGGCACCAGCGATCGTGTTGCAGAGAGCAGCTGATACTTGCTTTTCGAATCGGCTCCCCTCATTAAGAAAACAGGCGGGGCAGGGAGGACGAAAAGAATCCGAGCAACATCCAGCCAGCACCCGTCAAGGTCAGAGGCCAGCTCAAGCGAGAGGACAGTTAGACTAGCCAAACTCAAGAATTTTGGGATTCAGATGCAATATTTCGGATTCAGTCAGGACAAGATGAAAACAAACAGCTGCAATGACGCCGTACCAGCATCGTTCTGAAAAATGCACCGAGCATATTCTGCTCCTTGTGGCATCCAGGGACCACTCCGACCCACCGGAACCAGCACCACCAACCACCACCAACCACCACCAACCACCACCAACCACCACCAATCTCCCAACGATACCACCACCAACCACCACCAATCTCCCAACGATCTCACCATTACCAATCACCAACCACCACCAACCACCAACCTCCCGTTGACCACTCCAAACCACCCCACCCCCCAGGCGAAGCGCCGGGCCGCCCCAAGCTCAGACTCTGCAAGCCCTTCAGCTTCAAAACCCCCAGGTCTATGTCCTCGAGGCCCGCGAATTTGGGCTCGACAAACTTGGGATCGAACAAAACTCCGGGACGCCCGGGCCTTGGGGTCGAAAACAATGATTTTCCCAGTTTTGGGGGGGTTGATCAATATTCCGTGCGGCCCCAGAAAGACAATGGGTGGGTTTTGCCATCTAGTGGTGAATGTCGTATGATTTTTGGATTCCCTAATGCTCACCCCACCTATCACAGACCTTTTTTCATCAAACCCCATTTCCCGCTGTTCGAGGAAAGCCGAGACGAGAACGAAAAAACGGCCAGCGCAGCGCTCCTCGGTGCAGAGGCTCCGCAAGCTTTGCGGCAGCTCCAGCCCCTGCAGCGCCTGAGCTATCCCCCCCCTCTGGAAGATCACCTTTTCCTGGGAGGTTCCGGGTCTTTGTGAGATGCCATAGTCGACAGGAGGCTATTTGATTGCTTCACGAACTAAATTTGCAAATGATATATATATATATATATGCTTTACTAGTTGCCCTGGCCCTGCATGGTAGAGATGCTGTTCCCTTCAACTTTGTTCTGGTGGTTCTAACGCTCCACCCAAGGAATTGAAGCTTGAAGATCCAGGCAAGTAAGGACAAACAGGATGCCATGCAATGTCCGACATGTAAGGGGAACGAGTTAAAAACTTTTGGAATCTACCACAAGCTGCCCGGTGGTGGAACGATGGTTTGGAGATTTGAAACCCTTGAAGCCAAATGGGACACCAACCCACCGTGCCAACGGGTACAGTTGGTACCCCAGGTATTAGGTATAAGTTTGTACGGTCATAGAGGTTCACGCGTCTACTTGTACGGCACAAGACAGGTGTTCATCTACATACATGAACATACCTGACGTGGTGTAGGTCTGGGCACAAACGAAGGTGTATACCTCCAAGACCATTGTTGGGCACTATGTGGGTTGATATGGGTAGATGTCTTGCTTGGACCGATTGATTGGACAGAGACATAACTGGGCTTTTAGTGGGTTAAATGGAATCCCCACTAAACACTAAGAAGCAAAAAACATAAGGGGATGGCTGAGAACCACCAAGATAACTCAAGTCACTCACTACCAAGCAAGCTCTCCCGTGACATAACTTGGAGCCACTCACCCCCAAGTAATGCAAGCTGTCAAAACCGGCCACCCACCAACCTTGGTCGAGCTCGAATCGGGAAATCGGAAATCGACCTCGGGCGGGGAAAAAACAAACTTTGCCAAAGCCGAGCCTCAACGGAGACCTTGCCCATGGTCAGACACTGGAGGTTTTCGGGGAGTTCCACCGTCAGCATCTCCCCAAAGTCTCCGAAGGACAGCGACAGGAGGCCTGCGACGATGAAGGGCAGGATGAACCGAGGCCGGTCATTTTCAAGTTCATGCTGGTTGAGCTTGAGTTGTCTCGCCAGGTTTGCGCGTGTGGCCGTCCTTGCAATCCCGGACAACGGCCAAGGCCTTGGTGACATGTTTTTCCAGTGCTTTGGTTTGCGGGTTGCGGGGCCAGGTGCATGTTTTCACGATCTCCCCTCACACCAAGTCACCGTGGACACCGGGTTCCTCTGGCATCATGGCTGCTTGTTTGTGTGTTGCCAGGGGCCTGCCAGGACAATGCGCACGTCCAAATCTTCGTCAGCCCGTTTCAAGAAAAAGAGTGGCATCAGCCGCGCCAGGCGACCCCTGTGAAAAATGGAAGCAAGGTTGATGTGGATCATTGCTTACTTTTCAACGACAAAGGCGCACTTATGCTTTCTGCACTTCTGGTGGCTGGTGACAAACCCCCCCTCCCTGAAAAGCCCTCGCCCGGCGCCTGTCGGAAGCTTGACGCCGGCCAGGCTCTGTGAATATGCCCAGCCAAAGCAGAGGTGCTGCAAGCCTTGCGGCAAGCGACCGCCGGTTGGCTGGGGCCGTCTTAGGGGTTCCAAGCCCTGCGTGCGGAAACAGGGCGACAGACCCAGAGAGATGTATTGAGGCAAGCCGAAGATCGGGGAGGGAGAACGCCGTTCTCAGCTTCAAATGGTAAGCTGCGCTGATCCCATGCTTCCCGCGCACCCTCCCAATATTTTGCTGCTGGCGAGGGTGAGAAGGCTCCTTTTGCCCTGGAGAACCATGATGCAAGGAACAAGCTCGGCTGGGAAAGCGTTATTGCTGTTGCGCGCAGGCAAACTCTGGCTCCTCCTTGGTGCTGCATCAGTACGCTATGAGCGAAACTAAACCTCGTCTTGCTGTCTGCAGCAAGCAGTGACATCGCCTACCTCGATCTCCCTGCAGTTCAGCAAGTTTCTGTTGATCCCCCTCAAAGTTTCATACACGGCTACTGCAAAGAAGCCACCAACGCCGAGTTCCCAAGTCGAAAAATGTCCCCCCCCCCCACCCCACCCCACCCCACCCGCGCACGTGCGCGGTTGCAGGCGCGCACCCAGTGCGCCTTCGGGCAAAACCACCCCCTGCAGCCCCTGGTCGAAGTGGAGGCCAAGGTTCAGGCCCACCAGGCGAGGCAAGTGCACCTGGCTTTCACTGGGGTTGGGCTGAGTCAACCGGGCCGAGACATCAAAGCGACCCTCAAGAGGGACCAAGTCACTCATTTGTGGAGGTTATCTTTTATTTGGAGACCCTTGGTGGACATGACATAGATGGGAATTGACGTCCACCAACCACATTTAAGGGAGTTCCCCGTCGGAATTCATGGCCATGCGGTTCAAGAATTCAAGGGCTTCTCGTCCCAACCAACACAAACGTCCCCAGTTCCCATCTCCACTTGAGCGCCCGAAACCCACTGACTCTACGAAGGTTGTAAACATAAAAGGCTTTGCCACAACCCACGTACCAGGGTGTCCCAGAGCTACCTGCGGAGACATTCAGTGTGGTTCAATTTTGGGTGCTCACTTCTTGGCTGTCCAATCCGATCCCCTGCCAAAAGACTGAAAAACCCGCGAAACCCACTAAGCTGAAAGAGAAAACCGCAGGACCAGGAGGGCCAGGAGCCAAGTCAAGCGCCTGGTCCAGGGGCTCGTTGTACACGTCCCCCAAAATGAGATGCTCCAGGCTGCTCAGGTCCACCTCTACGAGGCTCTGGCAGAAACCTGGCTCAAAGATCCCAGCGATAGAGCCAACATTTCAGCGAGCCCAGTGCCCGTTTCAACGGCTCCCAATCAAAACCTTTCTGAGGCCCGTTTCAACGGCTCCCAATTGGGGGAAGGTCAGTCACCGCCATTCGCCAAGAAGCAGTAGCCGAAGGTCAGGATCCGCAGGCCCGGCAGCCTCACCTTCGCCAGGCTCTGGTTGAAGCAGTCCCCAAAGTTCAGGCTCTGCAGCTCTTTGGGGAAGTCCACCTGAATACCGGAACCCAAGTGGCCATGGGTCAAAATCCAAATCGTATCAGTGAACATCAACCAATCCCCACTAAAATAGGTTCTAAAATGGGTGGTGCACCCCAAAATGGTACCATTGGTTTTGACCCACAGCCAAGTGACTCCCGCAAAAGGGAGTCAAAAGAAAGCCGGCGGCAAAGAAAACGGGGGAAGCCCCGAAATTCAGGGGGGCGGAAGCCCCAAAGGCAGACCAACCAACAGCCAAAGTTGTCATGAAGAAATGATCGCTGTCAGCAATGATGAGCGGATGCGAAAGAAAAGTCTGCTGTTGCATCGCTGATAGCACAGTTCAGTGGTTCACGCGGCCTGTCGTTCCAGTCAACTTGTTGTCTTGCAGCTGTCCGACAAAAGCTCGGGATTCAATGGAAAAACAAAAATCAGCACGCCCTCGCGGGAATGGACAAGGCTCTCGCAGTGTTTCTTGTCTTGCCGGTGTGGTTTTCGGGACCATCAAGCCAGGGTCCACCCTCTTTTGTGTGGCGAAGTGGCCCTTTTTGAGAAACCAAAACCATTGGAACGAAACCTTGGAGCATTGCCTTCAGTCTAAACGGCCTTTGGACTTTGTCGGTTTTGCTCCCAGCCGAATCTGGGCTGTCCTCAGCTCCTCCAGTTTCGCTTTTCGCGGGTTTTCTTCGGAAATCCAAGCACTAAACACTCCCTTCCACGTATCGAAGCCTGAAAAAAGCCCTAGATCTAAAAACCTGAGGGACCGCATAGCTGGGAACCAGGAACGTCCACCCAAAACCCTTGGAGCATTTTCGCCTGGTCCAGGCTCTGGTCGAAGCAATCTCCGAAGGTGAGGCTCTGCAGGGTTTCGGGCAGGCGAAGCCCCGCCAAGCTCTGGTTGAAGTCGTGGCCCAAGGTGAGGCTCTGCAAGGAGGGCAGACACACCTGCGCCCGTAAAACGGGGCAAAACGTGTGGCCAGCTGGCTTGGGGGTATGCCCCTGGCTTTTAGATGCTTCACCAATGGAAAACCTGACGAAACTTTAGGCAGTTTGAGGATCAACGTGGCACAAGCCCCTAGCCTTGTCCCACATCTGGGCCACACTGAAAATAATATGTTCTGACTATCGTCGAAACGTTGTCTACCCTAAAAAGTACAATAGCTTTGGAGAAGACCCCAGGCGAAGGGCAAACAGAGCTAAGTCTGGCGATGCGCTGACCGGGCAAATGGACGCGTGTTGCACAAGGAGACTCACTGAGCGATTCAAACCACCCCCACCCCCACCCATCCTCCCCGCACTGTTCTGAACATTCTGCACTGACGCCTTGTATGGGGCCTTCTGATCGGACACCGGAACGCGACCAAGACGAAGCCCCAAAAAAACGCCCTAAAACGAAACAGAAAAGGGCTGCGTTTTGAGATCATACATACAAGCGTAAGCGTATAATCGCAAAAGAAACAAAGAAAAGACGCATCGTTCATATGCGTACTACCAGCTCATTCATGTATATATGTACATACACCAAATCACATACATATACATGTCATATACATATACATATACCTATATGCGACTGTTTGCAAGGACTCAAGAAATCCTCCGATAGGGCGCTCCTGAACAAGTCCTTTCACTTCCCTGTAAAGCATGTAAGGCTCTCATTGCATGGGACAAAAATCGCACACCAACCATGAACAGCTGTCTATGGTGGCAGGGTTGCTCACCAAACTGAGGCTTGGGGGGGGGGGGAGACGAGCATACGCAGAGTTTCCATTTCCCCCCCCCCAAACAGTTCCTAAACTTCAAGTATAGGTTGGATGGTTTCAATGGCAAACCTGGCCAAAGCCATCATGGTCAACCACGAGCTATTGGGTTTCCTGGCATATCGGAGGAACCCATTCCTTCTCAGGGGGACTCACCCAAATTTCCCCATGTCCGTGGCAAACCGCTTTTCGACGGACCATAGGCAGCCTTGAGAAATCTCGCCCGCCTTGCGCAGGCTCCGGTTCATGGCCCAGCCGAAGCTGAGGTGCTCCACGTGGTCCAGGGCACTTTTCGCCAAGTTCGCCGAGTCGTCGCAGTGCAGCACAGTGATGCCTCGGGCGGACGTTTGGCGCGCCTGACCAGCGGCAAAGGGGGGGGGAAGGCTTGGTGGTATGTTAGCCTCCACACCTCCAGAACTCGTCCCTTGATCAGGCGCCGGTCCCAGCAGAGGGTTACCCTAAAATACATGTTTGAACTCCTGAATGTGAGTATGACGTTAATTAGAAATGGAGCCTTTGGTGAACATCATGCAACCATGCAGATCGTGAGCAAGAAACGTGGGGATACATGTCCGCCACCAAATTTTAAGGTTTTGCCGCAAAAACTAATAACTCAAGAACTGCAGGTGTTCCAAATAATCAGGGATTCCCGTTGCCTTCACAGAACCAGTAGGAAACCATGCATTTTGAGGGGACGAACTTTGTTGAACACCCCAGATAGAAGTTGTTGGTGAAATCCTGTGTGTGTGTATGTGTGAGTATGAACTTTTGGTGGACCGTTTGGTGGACAGCATAGGGGGGTGTTGAGGGCTTTCCCCGTTTGGACAAGCACGTCACTAAAATCGGGGGGGGGGCCTAGCATCAAGAATCCCTTTTCTTTGGTGCTTGAAGGAAATCAACCACAGGGAGCAGTGCAGTCTTACTGGCCCCCGTGGCAAATGCCGACGTGGAGAACGTTCCCTTAACCCATGTGTGTGTGTGTGCATATAATGGATCTTTCTCGGCGGTAGCTTTCTGTCGGGTTGATTCAAAGGGACATCAAAAAGGAACGCCACTTGGCTATGGGTCAGAAGTGCGTATGCAAAATGGAACCCTGGTAAATGGACTAAACCTGCGGTCCCCTTAGTGGTGTGTTTTTGACCCATACCCACCAGTTTTGGCACCCCCCTCATTCCCCACCCCCTCGGCGGGTTCACCGTGCCAAGGCACCCTCCGCGTTGACAGCCTTGCCTCTGCTCAACGCGTCACAGATATGCCACCTGGGGCCAAAAGTGGGAGAGGTCGGGGCGCAACTGCTAGGTCCTCCAACAAAGAGGTTGAAAAAGGGCACCCTTTTTTCTGTAGTCTATTTTAGCAGGGGAACCCTCCCCCAAAAAAGGGTGAAAAGGGCACCACTGCGGGACGTAGACTGGGAATGAATTTCAATTGGGTACGCCTTGCTGGACACCAACACCATTGCGGGTGTTTCCCGTACATTCATCACCAAATGGCAAGCTAAAACTGCTGACAATCACAGAGTGATCCAAACCCTCTCCCTGCTCAGACTCTTCAAGAAGCCTGCGTGCTGTGCTGCCACGAAGGCCGTGCCGCACCTCGCAAATCTGCTGCGCCGAAACTTGTACCTCACCTTGGAAAGTGCTGCGCTTGCAGCGCTGCGCTTGCCACGAAATCCGCACCTCACCTTGCGAAAACGTGCGCGTCCGTGCCTATGGGCCCAGCTCCGAGATCGCTCCGAGCCTGCTCCGAACACGCTCCGAACATGCTCCGACCAGGTAGCGCGATCCGGCTAACTTTCAAGCATCCGAGCAGACTGTTCGCGCGTGCTCATTCTTTTCTTGTCGAAGAGCTAGCTTTCAATTAGTTGCCGTACCACGGAAGTGAAGTTTATTTTAGACTTCCTTTGAGAACCGACTTGCTGGGAACCAACCTCAGACTTTCGGAAGGCCAAGCACAGATTTCGTGGCAGGCGCAGAACTTTCGCAAGGCCAGGCACAGATTACGCGACGGGCGCAGTGGCGCAGTGCTGTTTGCAAGGTTCAAAAGATAGAAATAGGTCGAAAGGTAGACGTGCGGATGAGCTCGATAGAATAGAGGGGTAGATAGATAGACAGATAGACGACAAATAGACGGATAGATAGATAGACAGATAGACAAATTAGAAAGCGAGTTTAGATAGAAAAGCAACAGGTTGGCAAAAAGAAGTGATAGATAGATGAATGTAGATAGATAGATAGATAGATAAATAGATAGATAGATAAATAAATAGATAGATAAATAGATAGATAGATAAATAGACAGACAGATAGATAGGTAGGTAGGTAGGTAGATAGATAGACAAATAGACAGATAGACAGATAGACAGATAGGCGGGCAGGTAGGTAGGCAGACATAAAGACAAACCCGTATAAGGACAGATAGATGGATAAGCAGACAAACAGATAGAAACATACATGGATAGATAGGTAGGTAGGCAGATAGAAGAGTAGATAGAGAGAAGACGGACAACACATAAAAAAGTAAATAGACATATAGAAAGCGAGATCAGAACAAGGGAAGAAAAAAAGCAAGCTAAAGTCATGGATAGATACAGTAGATGACTGCACACATCAGGAGCAAGGAGCTTGGCTGGAGTCTTTGCTGCAGCGCCCAACTTCGGCAATCGAGAAAGAGAGAGAGAGAGAGAGAGAGAGAGAGAGAGAGAGAGAGAGAACGAGAAAAGAAAGAACGCACGAACGAACGAACGAACAAACGAACGAAGAAAGCAAAAAAAGAAAGAAGAAAAAAAGAAAGGAAAAAAAGAAAGAAAGAAAACAATAAAGAGAGAGAGAGAGAGAGAGAGAGAGAGAGGGGGAACGAAAGAAATCCAGAAAGGAAAGAACGAAAGAGGGAAAGAAAGAAAGGAAAACACAAGAAAGAAAGAAAGAAAGAAAGAAAGAAAGAAAGAAAGAAAGAAAGAAAGAAAGAAAGAAATGAAGAAAGAAAGAAAGAAAGAAAGAAACAAAGAAAGAAAGAAACAAAGAAGGAAAGCAACAAGGAAAGAAGAAAGACAAAGACGACAAATATAAAGACGACAAGAAAGAAAAAGAGAAAGACAAGACAGAGAAAGAGAAGAAAAAGACAGAAACACAAGGATAAAGACCACTATAGTTCTCATATTCTTTGGAGCTTCCGCCCACCGGCTGGCTCTTGCCGTGGTGGTAGGTGGCACAGGGCTGGCTACCATTCCCATGGGGTCCCCTCTGTGGAAAGCCCCTGACAACCATAGGAACCTACAATAAACATCACATCCAACACCGTCGCCGAGCCCTTGATCAATTGCCGGGCCGCAAGTCTGCAGGGACAAAGACATAGGACACTGTGGAGGCATTGGACACGCCCTGCTCCTTGAGAGTCTTGCAAGGCAGAATCTCGGTGTCCCCACCTCAGAAAAAGGGAAAGTTGAACCCTCCAGTTCTTGATCCCTTCTGATCGAGTGGATTGGCCTGTAAAAAAAGTCACCCAACCCTTTATTTGCCACTAAAATGGTCTAACAAGTTAAGAGAGTCCATGAACTCAGGAAGTAAGCTATCAATTAGGGGGGCCCTGGAAGAAAAGATTCCCCACAAAAAAGGGGACTTCTCACTGAATAATAAACGAATCAGGCCTCAACATTACTCGAGACAGCTGGGGCACCATGGAATCACGGGTCGTATTACATGAAACACGGGTCGTTCTCAACAGGGAATGAAGGAATGCGCCCTATCAACCATCAATTGTGGGTGCCTTTAAGCGGATCCCGAAACGATTCATTCCCAAAACCTCATCCATCACCTTGCTTGCATTGTTAATACACATCCTCACTTGTACATGCCCTTGCACATCTGTATGATCAAGGCCTTGAGCCTACATACAGTAGAGCTACAGCTTGCCACCTGGAAACAACAGTGCCGCGCTGTCACACACAGGTCTTCAGGTATTCACAACATCAATCCAACTTTAACATGGTAGCGGAGCAGTGATCCCTGGTACACGATCCTACCACACTACCCAGGGTGAGCTCCAACACGCACTCACAGCTTAAGGTACACAGTAGTGAGTAACATGGCACAACAACAACAAGATCAGCAACCACAACAGCAGCAGCTAGAAGGAACCCACAAGTACAAGATATCACCACCACGCTTCAATGGCGAATACAACACCTTCGAAGAATGGAAGTACAAGATGACAGCATACCTGGGACTACAAGACCCAGACTACAACAGACTGCTTAGACAGTCAGAGCAATCAACAGGAGCAGTTACAAATGACCAACTTGAGAATGCAGCACCTTCACAACAAGTTGCAGAGCAATGGATACAACTGAGCAACAACTTGCACTATATCCTAGTGAGCACATGCGATGGACCAGCATCCACAATCTGCAGACAAAACATGCAAGGCAACGGATTCGAAACATGGCGGCTTATACATGCAAGGTACTCCATACCTCTTAGTACAAGGAGCATTGGATACCTTACAAAGCTGCTCAAACCACAACTCGATGAACAGAAGTTCGAAGAGAGCTTTACAACATGGGAGTTCCAACTCTCAAGGTACGAACAAGACAACAACACACTACTACCAGATGCAATCAAAATCGCAGTGCTACTCAATGAAACAAAAGGACCACTACAGCAGCATTTGCAGCTACAAGCAGGAAACATCACAACATACGCACAGATCAGATCGATGGTGATCGAGTACTACAGAGCAACAGCGTCATTCACCAGACTACAGTCAATCACATCAGGCAGCAACAGCAATCAAGGACCGGCACCAATGGACATAGGAGCAACATGGTACAACAAAGGAAAAGGAAAGAAGGGCAAGCACAAAGGCAAAGGAAAACACAACAAAGGGAAAGGCTACGGCGGCTACGGCAACAACTTCGGATACAACAACTACAAAGGAGGAAAAGGTAAGTACAATCAACAACCGGTTGGACAAGGAAATCCTTTCAAAGGACAACAAGGATACTCCAAAGGAAAAGGATACAACAACAAAGGGAAAGGAAAAGGATACTACAACAACCAACAAGGAGGAAAAGGATCAAAAGGAAAGCAAGCAACAAATGTTTGCTACAGATGTGGACAACCAGGACACATGGCCAAACAATGCAGAGTGGCGATCTACAACTGCGATACGGGCAAGTTCGACACCATGGTGACCAGAAAGATGACTGGTACAGTCAGTCACACTATGACAACAACTGGTACCACCAGGATCAGACACACATGCAACAACTAGCATTACCACAACCACCACAAATGGCGGATCCATTGGCAGCACCCATCTCAGGATGCTGGTAGAGCCTAGCTCCACAGCGGCAAGCTTGGGCGACTTGCGCGGGGTCCAAATTGCATCCTCAGCGGTCGCTTCTTTTTTCCTCTTCCTCGCTGCCGCCTTCGCCATGGCAGCCTCCTTCTTCTCCTGCACTGCTCGAATGGTGTCCCAGGCACCCGGCACGGCAGGCGGCCTGCCACCGGCTGGCGCCCTGCCACCGGCCCCGCCCCCCAGCGCAGATTTGGGCGCTGCCTCTGCCTTTGTAAAATCCGCCAGCTGCCGAAACTGCACCTTGCCCGTGCCTTCCAGCCATTGGACATAGAGCTCGTGTTCGCACTGGGCGCGACAGGCAAATGTGCTGCAGCTACAGATGTAAGGCAGGCCCCAGCAATCCTCCTTCTGAATGCGCTCCGTGCGCGGTCGACTGACCAGAGTGAGCTCCTTCAGAATGTCGCCCAGCGTTGACAAAGAGATACTTCCGTCATCCTTTTGTATCTTCAGCGTCTTGGCTGCACGAAGACCTGCTTGCCGATTGTCTGCTGTCATCAAGGCAACAAATGACTCGGCCGTGCGCTTGTCCACCGCAAGCTGGGGATCAAACTTCCACATGACCCAGTGCCTGTCCATGTCCTCGATCTGGCGCTCCACGAGGACAAAGTTGAACGGGGCGTGACGAGCATACTGCCACGCCGACTTTGCCCACTGCTGGTCGCCCACACTGTCCTGCCGCTGGAATCCAAAAATAAAGACTTAGGCGGAAGTGTCACACTGTGACAAACACAGCGACAAACAAAGATACAACGGCGCAGACACACACACACAGACAGAGCCACAGCCACAGAGACAGAAAAAGACAACAGCCAAATGATTTCAGAGGGTCCTCAGTGCGAGAGGTCGGGCGCGACTCGCCTGAAAGCAGCTTGTGCGCAGGCCGATCAGGAGCGCAGCGCAAGGCGGAAACCAGGTCTCCGCCAGCCCTGGCCGTGCGCTCGCAATGCAGCGTGCGCAACGCCAGCTCCACCTGAGGCGTGCTCCTAACCATTCTTAGGGCTTGCGTCAGCTCTAACTCCTACGTCGACGAAAAAATGAAGCATCTGTTTGGACTGCCCTTGTTAGCTGGCAGGGTTTGGATAGGTGCAATACAAGCTCTGGAGAATCTGGCCAAGCCGTGTTTGGAGCACGTGTGACATTGGCAGACGAGGCTTTGACAGGCAAGAGCTCTCGATGATTTTGGCCCAAGCCCGCCTCAGGAGCCGCAGTGCCCAAGTCAGTGTGAGCCAAAGTCCCCGTCACCCTTTTCAGGGCTGCCCACTGCGACTCCTTGGACTGTCCCACTGAGCCAGGTGTGCAGCCCGGCCGTGCAAGAGCGGGACAGCACTGCCACTCTGCACGCCATTGCTTCTTGTCCTGCAAGGTTTGCGAGTGTGCCTCAAGGAGTGACCTAAAACAAAGAAGCCTCCCCCCCCCCCCCCACGCACAAATTACACTTCTAGCTGAAACCAGACGACCGCCGGCCGAAAAGCATATCTGCAGCCGGATTGACACGAGCAGGTTACAATTCCAGGAACAGGTTGACCGCTGACCCTTGCGCAGCCACTACAAATGCAGGACCCGATCTACCACCAAAGCAACTGTAGCCCTGCTGTCCTGCCCCGCCAAGGCAAATTCAGTGAGGTAGGACATCCAGCTGAACTCCTCCTGCAGTTGCAGCGATCCAGCAGGGCCTGCGCTGCAATGTCAAAGACCACAGGCGGGTAGAAGGCAGAAGCGTACACCCATGCAGCGACAGCACGCGACAAGGGCCCTTTCCGGCGTCGGCAAGCAGCAATCTGATGCCTCAAGTCCCTGAGATAGGGCACGTCTGGGAAAATGCGGCCGTGAGCACTGCGCTGCGCAGCAGAGTTGTCATAGAACCCCGCCTGCAAATGTCTGCGGAGAACCAGCCCTTTCTCCTCGTACAGCTGCAAGATTGCCTCCTTGATTTCCCCACAAAACGCCGTGTTCTCTTTCGGTGTCCAAGCGTGGCCTATGGCCAACTCAGAGGTCTTCCAAAGCCCGTCCACCAAGTGCAAGACCGGGCACGCCGCGCTTGTCAAGCACCAGTTGGAGCAGTTGAGCTTGTAGGTGGCGTCTTCCGACCACACCAAGATTCCGCCACCTTGAATCCACTGCTTCACGGCGTCCATCTCCTCGTTCAAAGCAAAGACGCACCCCAAGACGCACGCAGCGGCATCATCTGTCCTCAAGGCCTTGTAGATCACGCCGGAGTTGGACGCGTTGCGGCCGTCCACCACCTGCTGCAGAACTGTAGGGGAGCAGCGGGCTCGCGGATCTCCTCGAGCCTTGCTGCGCGCTTGCTTCAAGCGCCTCCTTGCTGCTTCTATGGTCTTTGCCCTGGGCAAAGTATCTCGCGCAGCACCTTCTGCCAACAAGGATGCCAAGGCCTGTGTTGGCGGCATGTGCGCCACGCGCGCCGCCACCTGTCTCTGCTCCATGGTTTGCCCGCGGATGAGTCGATCCGCAGCCCCCTCACAGGACACAGCACAACAACACTCAGAAGACAACAAGTGGGTCAGTCTTATGATTGACAGCGGTGCGGCTACACATGTATGCCCACCATGGTTTGCACCACACTTTCCACTACACCAGCTTGCACATGGAACAGGACCACAACTCAGAACAGTGACCAACCAGCACATCGAGCTTTCTGGGTACAGATGGGTCTGCATGACAAATCACAGCGGACAACAAATTGTCATACCATTTTACGTTTGTGAGGTTAAACAGCCGATTCTTTCAGTTACAAGGCTGGTAGAACAAGGTTTCCGACTTACATTGGATGACAATCCAAAGCTACATCACATCAAAGGATTCAACAGCACACTGGAGAGCAGAAACGGCTTGTTCTTCCTACAAGCAGAAACCACAGCATTGCCAAAAGGAACAAAGCTACAGATACACAACACGGACCAAGGACAGATCGGCATGATAGCACCGACCACAACATTGACACCACAAGGTCCTGCAGACACAGGTTATGCAGGAGACTACTGGCAATTCAATACACAAGGTGAACTTGTAAGAGTACACAGACAACACAGAAAGACACTCTTCACACCTTCGAGAACACAGTGCCCAGTCCCAGCAGAACAACTTAAGGACTACAGGAAAGCAACCATCAGACTCAAGGATGGTACAACGAGCACGTTTGAAGACAAGTATCAAACAATGGAAGTGCCAAACGAAGCACAACCACAAATGTGGAAAGGAGAGACAACATTCAGGATCAAGAAAGGCACAACATTGCCAGAGGCAATACAGCAACAGCTTACAACTAAGACACAGCCAAAAAGTGCACCACAGAAGGTGACACTACAAGTGATTCAGTACAGACCGCGCACACGGCTTAGAGAGAAAACAACACCACCAACAGTTCAGGACACACCTGCGCCACACACCACCAAAGGCGCAGCTGGACAAGGACTTCCACATCCTTCAGAAGTACACTCTGGAGGAGACTACTGGTACAGAGAAGGCCCATACTGGAAGAGAGTACATGTTGAGCCCAGAACAGCGTTTTACATACCAGAGCAGACACACGACGGGCCAGACATCAAACGACTCTTGCCTTGGAGACAGACCAAGGTACAACCAGTTGGAGGAGAAAGACAACACACAAGGTTGATAGAAGATGAATGGACAACACAGCCAGCAAAGACATCAGACAAGCCCTGGACAGGCTGGACAAACTTTGAGGAACATCAAGAGTTCCCAACACAGCTCGAGTCAGATGATGAAGAACAACAAGGCACAAGAGCAAAAGCAGTACAGGCACCCAAGCAACCTACACCACCGGAGATTTTGGAGCACAATGTTACACACCTCCCTTACAGGAATTGGTGTCCCATATGCGTACAATCAAGAGGCAGACAAAACAACCATCCAAAACAACACAGCAAGCTTCCAATCATACAACTCGACTTCGGCTACATTAAAGGCTTCGATGACAACAAGGTACATCCAATCCTCACAGCAATTGACATCCAATCAGGGATGATCATGGCAATACAATTGGCCGACAAGAGGATGCTCTTTGACTATGCAGTCACACAGCTACAGCACTTCCTCATTGAGTGTGGAAGAACAACACACACGATACTACAATCAGATCAGGAAGATTTCCTGACAGCACTCATTACCACAGTAGCAAGCAGGGATGGCAACATCACAACCCGGAACTCAGGAGCATACAGTTCACAGTCACAAGGAGGAGTAGAACGAGCACACAGAACACTGTTTGCACGAATCAGAACACTCAAGGCACAGATCAAGCAAAACTACAACAGAGACATTCCAATGAAACATCCACTCATGCCTTGGATCGTTCGACACAGTGCATACATCATGAACAGGTACGCTTTGCACAGCAATGGATGCACAAGCTACTTCAACAGATGGAACAGAGAACAGCATACACCGTTGTGCGAGTTTGGTGAGACAGTGCAATACATGCTACCAACAGTAAAACAATTTCCAAAACTAGAGCCAGGTTCTACCATGGGATCTGGCTTGGCAAGGACACAACTACAGGCGAATCCCTCATCGGGATCTACAACAAGATTGTCAGAGCAAGAACAATCAGAAGGCAGATAATGCCTCACAAATACGACCAGCAACTACTGGACTGTGTACACACAGGTCCACGGAAGACACCAGCATCAGCACTGCCTACACCGACTCTCACACCACCAGTAACAATGCCATCGGCAAGCAAAACAATTACATCACAGAAGGATGCAGCAACAAGCACAGCAGCAGAAAACAAGAGACAAAGCACAGCACAGTCGAGCGAACAACAGCCAAAGCAGAAGAGGACAGCAGAGCCAACATCACCTATGGCTACATCACCGGCACATCAGAAACGACCATCATTGCCAGCACCACCGCACACATCACAGACAAGAGAAAGAGATGATACAATAGCAGAAGGCAGCACCGGCAAGCAACAACGCACCACAGCAGAGAGACAAACCCTTGAGCGACCTACAACAGCAGAGCAACCAAAGAGCAAGATGAGAATCAATGCCATCAAGTTCACAACAAAGGATGGTAAACAAATGGAGACAACCTCCAATGAAGACACACAAGAGATCGAAAACGAAAGGATCCTACTAGAGCCGATCATACATGACACAGAAGACCTGGATCCACAACTTGTAGCACAAGGCATGAAGAAGGAAGTACAACAAATGAAAGAACAATCAGTCTTCACAGAGATTGATGGCAACACAATGACACCGGAACAACAAGCCAACATCATTGAATCAAGATGGGTTCTAAAACCAAAACACAATGAAGTACGAGCACGCATAGTAGCAAAAGGCTACACAGAACCCGTTACAGACCATGACCTACTCTTCGCAAGTACACCATTGTTTTGCATTCTGAGAGTGCTTCTCACAATGGCACTGGTGTGCAACTGGTCGGTCTGTACAGGAGATGTGAGTGTTGCATTTCTACATGCAGCAGCCATCACACACAATCTGGTAATGAGACCACCACACGAGTTTTACAACGAAGAGAACAGACACATAATGTGGCGGCTAAACAAAGCACGGTCTTAGATCACCACCAAAACAATGGCAAGACCACATAGCACACGTTCTCACAGTCACACTCGAATTGGTGAGATGCACAACAGAAAGCAATGTCTACAGGTCAAAGGATTGCCTGGTCTACATTATGATCTATGTAGACGATCTCCTATTTATAGGAGTACAAAGCATCACCAACACACTGTTCAGCAGAATACAAAAGGAAGTTCTGCTTAGACACACAGGCGACCTAACAGTTGGATCAACAATCCACTTCCTTGACAGAAACATCTCACACAGAGGTGATCACATCGACATCAGTTTGAACAACAACTATGTTGACATCATCCTGGAAGAGTCAGGAATCACTACATGCAACCCAGCACCATCACCAGGGGTATCACACATGAAACGTACAGCAGAAGACGAAGCACCACCTGACCAGGAACAGCACAAACGATACAGGCGGCTTGTTGGCAAGATACAATGGCTAGCATACACACGACCAGACATCAGCTATGGAGCAAAAGAGCTAGCAATATCATTACAAGCACCAACACAGTTTGACAACAAGAAGACCAAGCGCATGATCAGGTACCTTAAGGGCACAAGGTACACGCGACACAACTTGCGACCAAAGATACAAACACAGGACAAGCGAATACCACTCAACATTGACACATACACAGATGCCAATTGGGCATCATGTGAAACAACGAGAAAGAGCACAACAGGATTTGTACTGTACTTCTTTGGAGCAGCAGTACATTATGGCAGCAGAGCACAAGCCACAATAGCACTTTCATCAGCAGAATCAGAACTGTACGCAATTGGTACAGCAGCACAGGAAAGCCTCTACATCGGCAACTTCATAAAAGAAGCATTTGAGGTACGCATCAACATCAGGATACACACAGACAGCAGTGCAGCAAAATCAATATCAATGAGAGAAGGCACATCAAAGAAAGCAGACACCTCTTCATACAACAACTTGTCAAAAGCAAAATCATTTCAATGCACAAAGTGAGGTCTGAAGACAACCCATCAGACCTGCTGACAAAGTTTGTCAGCTGCGACACCCTCAACAAGCACTTGTACAACGTTGGCCTGTGAGGCCACACAACACCAGTTTCACACAGTTGCACAGTATGTTAAACAACAGTTGCACAGTTGACACACGTGTATGTTTCACAACTAAACGGCCGGCACACATGTTTTAGCTTTAGGTTAGGTACAGCCATGGACCTGCCCTGGAGATGATACAACCTTTCTGGTTTCAGGTACACAACTTTGAGTTCATCTTTGACCACATCTTTTACATCCTCGGGTACATTTTTACTGCATGAGGTTTCATACATGTTTCAGACAATGTCTTTGATACATGTCACAACCATTTTACATTTTGTGGAGACACACCCCTGTACATTGAAGGTACACAATGGCGATGTCAGGACTCACAAGGATCGCTGAGTACATCCCGGCCACAGAGGTCACAGTGGCGAGGACATGGGATGCGATGAGCCTTACGTCTTTGGGCTACACTGAGGAGAACATCACCGGGAAACAGCCCTTGCGTACATTGGATGGGATCCACATGGACACCATCCAGAACAAGACCAACATGATGTACATTGCAATGACATTTGAGGAGTTCACATCTTGGACAGAGAATGGCGAACTGAAACACATCCATGGCTGGGCTAGAAGCCCAGAGGTCGAGTACATCGTGTTGAACAGTTCCCCTTTCGAGGCTGTCACAACCCTTCTGAATTACATTTCTGTCGCGACATGCAGGACACAGCACCTCGACACATTCATTGCGGCCACGGCACAGCTGGATGCAAGGCACATTGCCGAGTGGGCATCCCGCGGCTACATCAATTTCTTCAATCGGGGCTACAAGTGCAGTACACATGCAGATTCACATGAAGAAGACATGGATGCAGACACCAGATGAGCTGTCTAAACATCAGGTTTTCAAGTACACTGGCAACAATGGCCTGCTTGGGATTTACATGAAGTTCAACTGGAACACAGGGTACATCTGGTCCCACAACGCCTGCGTGAACCTCGAGCAACTCGCTACAGATGAGGACACACGCCGCAGACATGCCACAGTGGCACAGGCATTGTCCTTGATGGGAGTTGGCAGCATCAAACATCTGCCACCTGCACATCAGGTGACATTGGTGAGGCACATCTCGATGCAAGATGCAAACAGCCTCAACACACGTGGCACGATTGAGGGACAGGCAGGGCCAGGACATCCAGGACATCCGGGCCACATTGACTACATCCTCGAGCAGCAGCATCTGTTTTACATGAACTATGCTGCGACCAAGGCACAGGTGTACAATGAGCACACTACAGGAGTGAAGCAGGGAGCCACACTGCTTACACAGTGATTGCCGATTTTTTGGCACACCGGATTTGTGGACACAAGGTGTTGCAGATACACCTTGCTGACATCAGGTCACACTTGCAGTCTGTACAGCCGCTCGACACATTAGAGGAACCGTTGTATAAATTGAAACAGTCAGTAGAGCTGCTAACAATTTTACATCACCTCGACAAGCTAGAGCACAACTGTTTGTCTTGATGTCTAGGTACATCAATCCAAGGTGGGGTGTTAATATACATCCTCACTTGTACATGCCCTTGCACATCTGTATGATCAAGGCCTTGAGCCTACACACAGTAGAGCTACAGCTTGCCACCTGGAAACAACAGTGCCGCGCTGTCACACACAGGTCTTCAGGTATTCACAACATCAATCCAACTTTAACATGCATATAAATGTATATATATACATACATATTTTTGTATATATGCAGACTCTATATGAACATATATAAATATAGAGGTACATAGGTCTGTCTTTTTGTTGGTGGTACCCCTGTTGCGGTGTGTGTTTGTTTAAAGGAAAACCAAAAAGGAAACCCACCATTTATGTATTCTTCTTTTTTGGGGGGGTCCCCGAAAAAGAGAGAAGACTAAAAGTAGTTCTGTACAATTTTGCACACATATATATATATATATATAAATATGCGCATACACACACGCGTAACCATAGTTAAATATTAAATAACTACCCTCTTGTATGTGTAATGTAATATGTATATATATATATACAACACCTTCTCTTTCTACATATGTCTACATTTTCCCCACCATCTCTGCTTAACAATGTACCTGTTCCCTCGGGTTTTCTCTGGGGCTCCCCATGCTCCCTCGCTCCGAGCCGCAGAAGGCCTTGGCCCTGGTCCCCCGGGGCCGCGGCAGCGCCGCCAGCAGCTCCGCCCCGCGGGCGTCGAAGGCGACGGAGGCGGAGGCGTCGGAAGGCCCGGCGAGGCCGGCGAGGACGAGGTCCATGGCGCGGCGGACGTTTGCAGAAGGGGGGGGGGGACACACAACTAAAATGCGGCGGAGGTGAGGATTTTAGATTCTTTGCCTTCCATCTGCTTTTAGGAAAGCCTGGGAGACTACTTGGAAAGGGCCCAAGTCTTTGCCCGTTGGTTTGAGAGCTTCCTGTCTCAGAAACTCAAATGCAGATTGTGGGCGGTCCTACTTGTGGGTCAAAAATGAAACCACCAAGCTCCATTTGCTTGCGGTTTCGCCCCCCTCGGAAAAAAGAAGAAACGATATGTCCAGCAGTGAAAGATGTGCGTTTCCCCCCTGGAAAGAATATGAGGAAACATATGGCCAGTGAAAGATGCTCTTTAAAACCAACAGGAAATTCAAAGAAATAGTCTTTAGCAAATGGAAGCCAACCAGACTTGTAGTCCTTGCAATTTACTTCACAACCCATTTTTGGGTACAATGCGTTTTGACCCACACTCTCTGTGCAAGTAGGTGACCACGGCTCCAAGTAGGGGTTGGTTGACTTACAATGGTTATCACCTAAGGGGTGCTCTAAGCCTGAAAGGTCGTCAGACCTTTGACAAATGCCTGAGTCATGAAAGCAAGGGTTTGCGTTGGAAACGGCGGCGGGGGAGCAGATGGGGAGCAGATGGTACGGCTGGTTCAGGTCTGGCTTGGAACTTGGGCCCAAGAGACTCGGTTTGCCTGGGTTTTACAAGCAAGGGCTGGCTTTTGTCAGGTGGTTCATGATTTGGTGACTGGTCTGTGGCGCCGGGGAACTGTCCTGAAAAGCCAGCAATCCCAGCGCGAGGCGAGGGCACCAAAAGGCCTAGCCCATCCAACACCCAGATCCGCGCGGTCTTGGCGCCACCAGCGAATCAAGACAAAACAACGTGTTCACATACGCCACACCAAAACCGGATGCAACTTCAAACAAGTCAGACCCTTCATTCATGACCCCGTAGAACTCTCGTGGTTCACCTGGTGCTCATGGCAGGCACGTTTTTTTCCGCACCTGTCCGTCCGAAACATGGTGCTGGTAGACCAAAAATCCATCGATCACTGAACCCAGAAAGGACACGTGGCCATGGCTCAAAATCCAAATCGCACCCCCAGTGAACATCCCAATCCCCAAAAACAGGTTCTAAAATGGGTGGTGAATTCACCGACCAACCAAATGGGGATCCCAAAACAGTTTTGACCACCACAGCCCCACGTGGCTCGCTCCAAAAAAAGCCGCCACGCCCCACGCCTCCAGCGTCTCCAGGAACTTCGTGGTGGTGGTGCTCACCACCATCTGCGCCTCGTGGCTTTGCCACTGTCAGGAGCCCTGACCACAACCGGGCTCCGGCTACTGGTGGAGCTTCTAGTGGGTTAAATACGGAAACGCAACCACCAAACGCTCAAAAGCCAAAAGCACAAAAACTCAGGGACCGGATGGCTGGGAACCCACAAAACCGGAGCATCCCTACGTTCGAGGCGCGAGCCACACATGGGCCTTGGGAACCTTGAGGGACTGGCACAAAACCCATGGGAACCTCTGTCCAACGAAGTGGCAGTGGAGTTTTTAGTGGTCTGCGATCTTGTTGCCTGCAGAAAAATAGACCATAGCACATTGAATTCTCGGAGAGCAAGAGAATTCAGATCTGATGAAACTGTGTCGGCGTCATGAAGTTAACAATGCGGTTGCTGTGGTGAACAGGAGTCGAAGCAAACATGCGGAGGGGAGTGACTGGAGATTCTCCGGAGCTTCGTTAAAATCTCATGCGGAAGGCATGTGGCCCCGGATCCGGATTGTCTGCATCGACAAAGACAGTGAGGACAAAGAGGTCTCCTGTTCAATGCAGTCCTTCGAAGCCGCAATCATCCATTCAGTTGAGCTTCAAGCCATAACATCAGAACCCGCTCAGGTAGGATGCATACTGAAACCGAGGGATAGCCCTTGAGCAGGTCTCTGTACGGATGATTCCCTGTGGCACTGAAGAAATGCCCAGGCAAGGACTCCTCATTCTCCCCTACACCCGCGCCCTGTCTTGACCGAGCCCTGTGCCACAGCATCGTTGAAGAGAAATTGTACCATGCGAATAAACCTCAGCAAGCCGGAGGCGTGAACTCCCTTTCCCACGATCAGAAAGCGTGTTTGATTGTGGCTCAAGTAAGGCTTGGATCTGAGATCTCGGCTTTGTGAGCTTCCGGCACTGCGTGCGGGTGGTAGCCCGCTCAGTGTAGGACATGCCGCCGTCCTGGGCCATCAGCGGCCACCAAGGGGACTCGGTCACTCGGTGTCCTTTTTTGGGGGGGGCTCGGTGCTGGCCTTTTCTTGCTGGTTCTCAGCAGGGAATGAGGACATGACCCAAGCTGAACCATCCCTGATGGTGGTTTCCTTTACCGCTCATTCCTATCCACTACTAAGAACCAGGCGGCACAAGTCCGGGTTGTGAGAAACATGCACTTTCTTCCGCTCCGGATCCGTTTGGATGCAAAGAGCCGCAGATCGTTTTCCTTCGAGAAGGCCTTCCACCCAGCCCGCCCTTCAGCTTTGTACAGCCCAGGAACAGAGCAGCCATGTCATCACGGGTTGGAATTGATAGAAGGTTCACTGGATCTCAGATTTTACCCCCCAATCAACAGCTGAGGCCCTGTAATACTTCACCTATGAGTAACCCCCCGCCTGATCTTCGTCGCCCTCCTGGCGCGGGAAGCTGACCAAAGAGAGGAAGGGATTCACGGGGCCTCCTTTCAACCTGCATATGAGCCTGCGTAAGCACCCCGATTGGGCTGTCTTCCCATATGCACTTTAGTCGATTGGTGTGGCGAAAAAACTTTGCTCTGCGCAGTGTGCTGCAGGTTCGCCACAGCAGAACACTTTCTGATAACCGATAACTGGTATCTGTTCGTTGCAGGCTCTCTGCCAAGGATCCCTGAGGCCGGACTTTTCTTTGAACGTCATGAGAAGCCAAACCTGCATCTTCTCAAGGGCATCAACCGTGTTCTATCCTGCATCAGCCTTGGAATCAAGGGCCACTTGTTGCGTGGAAAGTGACTTTGGAAAGAAGGCCAGCAGATGCTGTCTCCGGCATTCAGGACCTGTTTGCTAGCGATTTCTATGTGTCTCTTGGTTGTGGTTCATTCCTTCGGCTCATTCAGCCTTGATTATGCTCATGATTCAGGTGTTCACTCAGCTGAAATGTTTTTGCAAGGTGCGGCAACCGGCGATAGCAATTGCTGGAGTCACCAGGCTTGGCGACGTGACACTTGGACACGCACACCTCTTGGCCTTCCTGGCCTACAGATCGTTTCTCCCTATTTTGTTTCGGCGTGAAAAAATCCCCAGACCTTGCGTTTGCCCAACCCACCCTTTGAACCTGAGACTCCCCAAATCGCCCCGCGGCGCCTCTTCCTTCTCCTCTCCGGCACGTTGGCCGAAGCCATTCTTCTTGAGGAAGTCCTGAAGGCTGTTCGTGCAGGACCTCGGCCAACATCCGCGGAAGCCGGATCCCTCGCTTCGCTGGCGCAAGAGAGGAAGGCGACACCCGCGGGTTTCGTGGAGTTCACGTGGCACAAGTCGCTAGACAAGGTCAATGTGCATGGAGCGAATGATCAGGGCGCAAGTCTGCTACGGACTTGCAGATCATACAGCAACGGACACGTTTATTGATATCATGGATATCTGGCAACGCTGACAACTCTTCACTTCAGTGCAATCCAACCGCGGGTCATTCCATCTCTGGCTTGTTTGTCAACCTCAAAAAGTTGGGAGTCTTCCCATGGAATCTCACTCTATTTCAGCAAGGTTGAAGGCTGTTTGCTGTTAAGAATTCTACCAGCATAGACCCCATATAGCGAAAAACGAGCCGATGATTGCACACCAGCACCTCTCATAGCACCCCCCCCACCCCCAAGAGCGCCCCAAACAGCACCCCCAGAGCACCAGTCACCAGCACCTCAAAAAGCACCAGCACGCCAAACTGCTCGCCCCTTAGCACCCAGCCGTCAATCTCGCAAATCACTCCGTTAGAACCCCTATAGCTTTCAGCTATCTGGGGAAAATAGCTGTTAGGGTTTAGAACAATAATAATGATCTGTAATTGACAAGTAGACATGTGCGAAACAGCGTTCATTTGCAACAGGTCGGGAAAACCAGGAGTGATACAGTGAGCTCCTGGTTGATTACTGGGTGCCCTTGACTTCTTTGCAGAAAACACACGCGCACACACACACACACACACCTCAATCCAGCAGGTGTACTAATCCCTCGTCGACCTCAACGTCTTGAGCCGCTTCTTGAGCCCGCGACTGGTGAAGCTCATCTTTGATCCTCGTCCACACCTCGGAGAGCCGCTTGGCTGGGCGTGTTGGAGCCAGCCACACCCAAGATTCCTTTGACTTGCCTATGGGCCAAGCTGCTTAAACATGATAAAACAAAAGTGAAGTCAACATCCTGCTCTTGGTGTCGCAGAGGCCAAGGTCTGGCTGTTCAAACAAATTACCCGACCCTGGGCTTGTCCCAAGGCGTTGCCCAGGAGAGACTCAGTTGCTGCTCAGGTGCTCCAACATCTGCACAAAACATCCATATCACAGGCTGCGATGTCATGGTCCAAGGTTCATGAATCTAAGCTGTCCTCAGATCCCCTGACTTGGTGGCAAACCCGAGTTGAACAGAATGGCTGGGCACCACCAAGGAATAGGTCATCCATCGCCCGACAGCGAAGCATGAGTTCCTATTCAGATCCATGGCCGTGTCAAGGCCGCTATGTTTTACCATTTTCACAGTCACCCCCACGGGTCAAAGGGAAATGAGCCACTGACTTTCATGAACCTCAGAGCACACACCCATCCCTGAGCCCCCCCCCAAACCACCCCCCTCCCAACCCCCCCCCCCCAAAGACAACAAACTGAGGGGGCCGTTGGCCGGACCTTGTTTTTTATCCGAAAATCCGAGTCTTGGGTCCTGGCCTCTTGGAGGTCGGCGGCCATCTGCTTGCGCTTCTGCCTCTGCTGCTCTTCGAACTCCTCTCGCGCATGGCCCTCATGGCCCCACAACCGGAGAGCTGCGATGTGGGGCAAGCGGGCTTCTTCCATGTGATTTTTTCCCTGGAAAAGTATGACAAAGATGTCCAGTCGTGATAGATTGCCTTTAACCAACAAGGGATATGTTTGCTAAAAAAAAAAAAAAACGTCATAAGCAAATGGCAGTATTTGACCAAGTTGCACAGTGACCCATAGAAAGAGGGAACCCTTTCGGTGTAGATCACTTATGGTGGGGAACCCGGTAAAAGCAAAAGGGATTTAACGGGTGCCACTGGGTGAGCCTGGTTTTTGTGGGAGAGAGTTAGTGAGCCTGGCTTTTGCAGAAAGCAAACACAAAAGGTTTCCTCTGTCCCTCTTGCTTTGGAAAGAAATTGAGGGAGTCTCCTAATGTCCCGCACCCAAGTAAACCACTGATGGTTTGAACGAACCTCAAATGGGTCGTGTTCCTTTGACTGCCAGAGAAACCCAAGGTGGGAGCTACAGAAAGATCTAGCTGATTAGTCTGAGGTCCAAAAAAAGGTAACCAAAGCAAACCAACAACGTTTGATCAAAGCCTAATTGCATTATATGAACCAATGGGGGCTGATTTACCAGAATAAAGCCAGAACTAACGGTTAATTAACCCATAAACTAGGGGTTCATACCAAAGGTTCATATTTTGGACGTATACATTCAGCCTTTGATTTGAAGGTTCGCGAAATGCTGCGAATGAGGATCCCTGCAGTGTTCAAAACGCCTGGGCCCTTGCGCAGGGGTCTTGTGTGCCATCCAAAGAAAGGCTCAAACTGAATTCGATGTCAAACCGCCATTTGATAACTTTGTTAACAAAGCTTCACAGTCCTCCAAATTCACTTGTCTATGTTATTCCTGGCAATGTCGGATCGCAACCCAAGGCCTGGCCATCCGAAAACGCCCCCACCCCCCACTGCAAGTACAAAGCAAGGTCGGCTAATTTCCCACTCCCCTCACCCATCCTTCTCCCTAGAAAACTGGCCATAGGAAAAGGAGCCCTGAAGAGAATGGGGAAGGCAGCTAGAATTATGATCTCCAGAAACAACAGATCAAACACTGCAAAACATGATGTTGGCTTGTTTTGTTTAGACAACAAAAACAACAAAAAAGGAAACAACAAACACAAAACAGAGACAAACAACAACAAACAAAAAAACGAAAGAGCAACTCACAACGCAAAGGAAGCGTCCTCCACCTGATAAACCGTCATCTGGTTCACCTGCGAAGGGAGGCATATCAATGGGAAACTAGGGGCAACTCACAAAAATACGCAGACCTGCCATGCCATTCACCGAATCCCATCCAAATCAACCGATTTGTTCGGCGTTGGAGTGGTGTGATCGCCCTTCTGACGCATCTTCATTGTGAGAGGTTCAGCACGGTGGAGCTTCCCAGAGCTCCAAGAAAAGCGCAAGGGTTTCATGAATATCCGGGTGCGTGATGGTGAGCAAGTCCCCTTGCTCCTTCTACAAACCCCAGAAAGAAGTCTTGCATACTAAGCACCACAATGTTCTCACCCAAAAAGCAAGCCGGGAGCTGGAAACTGTTCATGTGCGCATCAGGTCCCCCCCCCGCATCTCTTTCATGGAGGAAACCGATCCCAGGTTTGCGGGAAAACATGAAAGCCGCGGCTTTCTTGGCAGCATCCTAGTCCATTTCCTGTAACTCTTCCTACCTAGGCTGTCCGTTTTCAGATCCCCTGCGAGAAGCTTTTTTTGTGGGTGACATGGAAACACCCCACTAAACCCTCAAAACCTAAAAACCGCAGGGGATGGCTTGGAACCATCAAGCTACAGAAGTCTCACCCCCCACGGGAGAATTGCCAAACGAAGCAGCTACAAACCAGCCCGAAACACTGGAAACCCCAGCGGCAATGGGAGTGTGGGGTTGGGAGCTGGTGCGGTGTAAATTCTAGATGCCACCCTCAACACACAACCCAAGAGAAAATGAGCCATGCAACTACCATGTACAGGTGATAAGCGAGTAGGATTCAACCAGGCGTCCAAAAGTTCAAGAAAATCGCCACCAATGCCTACTTGGCTGAGATTGGGAAAGGGACGCAGGTCTCAGCGATCCCAACCAACCCGGCATCGGGTGAGTGGATTAAGCAGCCAAACGCCAACTGCCTACTACAGCACCATCACTGAACGCCGGTCGAACAGCTGGAGCGTTTTGCCTGGTCTGAACATCGGGCCATGAGACACAACACACTTCTGCAAGGCAGTATCCGCTTGCAGGCAGCCAGTTTGCCGCGCCACGCTGTTTAAAAAAACAGACACAAAGGCTTGGGCATCCCTTGAGCCTACCAAGCACTTCTTAGGGTTCAGGGGGCACCTCGCAAGTTGTTGACACGTCAGCCTTTCGAATGCTTGATGGACCTACCAGGTTTGGCCACCTGGCGAGTGATGCAGCCAGCCTCCAGCAAATTCCAGCTGCTGATCTTGACACACTCCTTGCGACCTGTGCCACACGGCTCTGGTAGACACTCTTTTCATGGATCCTCTAACTTGCCAACTCGGAGCAAAGCACCTGGTCTTTTGACGGCAAAAATGCATTCTTGACTTGGGACAAAAAAGGGAAGGCAGAACCGCATCGTCAACTGAAGTAATGAGGTAGAAGCCTCAGTACCCACTTTTTGATTTCAGTTGGCGGTGGAAAACAAAAATGATGAAGCTGCTTCCGGTTGCTGCAAAAACTTCTCTCCTGGGTCGACTCCAAGATGACGTTGTGACTCAAAGCGTGGCTTGGGGATCCAGATGAATCTTAATCAAACCCGATCGGTGTTAAAATCGCTACCCAACACCATATAGAGAAATTAAGAGGCCGCCCCCTAGATGTGGTGCAACTATCCCTCACTAATCTTCATCTACCCGGGTTGCTTGTGGCTCAGACGGCTTCGGGGGCTGCAGATTGCAAATCTGCCCTTCCAAGAGAATGCAAAGATCAGCTCACCGGTGGCAAACAGCTATTTTGAGGCCCAATTTAAGGGGGTCTTTTCTGATACCTTGGTTTAACAGGAAACCAAAGGGAAACCGCCCATTTCAGGGGTTCCCACATTTGGAGACCAACCCATTCGGGTTCTCACCAATCAACGCGCTGAGTGACCCTCCCAACGTCTGAGAGGCGGACACCGCAGGAGAGAGTCGCACAGCGTGGGATCCAGTGCGAACAGGTGCGCGTTGAGCGTCCTGACGGCGTTCTGGATGCTCGTCAAGCATGGGGATAGGTCAACCAGGCCCTGTGGTTCCACTTATCACCTTGGCTGTAACCTACTTAGTTGAACGTCCAAGTTGGGGTCTTGGTGCAGGCCAATTCTGCAATCGAATACGGTCAACGACACCCAACCACTCCCAGGAACGACTGAGGGCTGAGATTGCTGGACTGGAGGATGGAAGGTCGACCAGAGGTGGAAGCATTCAAAATCGAGCAGTCGTAGCAAGGAAATGTGATAGAGTACTTGAGGAACAACCCGAGACACGGAGAAACAACACCTTCGGCATACACATTGCGAAAAACAAGTGCACAACCATCAGTCAAGGTCCAGGCGTTAGGGTTGGGATAACCATCAAGGCCAGGATGCCTGCATTCTGCGAAACAGCTCAGAAATGCACTCTTCGTGTCAGTAGCTGCAACATGCTATAGATGACACACTTTCCCCATCACCTGCAAAGCAAGCTGCCGCTGCCTTTTGTGTGCCTTGTCCAAAGACTCCCTTTTCAGCGTTGCTCGCTTGCTACGTGTAAAGAAATGGGTCTTGCTTTGAGGGATTCCCAAAATGGCAATTGTCCGGGTTCAACAAAAGTACCCTCAACGAAAATGGCATACCCAAATCGGTCTTCAAAACATCGATGCAAAACAAACAAAAAACTCCCTTGCCAGGGGTCTGCGCAAGAACTCGCAGTTTCATGGGAACCTTCTTCAGAGCTTTGGGTTCACCAAGCTGATCAAATGGAAGAAGCCGCCTTTTGGTGATGTTTCTGTGATCTCCCTTGGCTTCTCTACAACCCCAAAGGGGTTGCCCTGAAAAACACAAACCCAGTAGTCTATGTTTATGCGGGCCAGTGACTGCAACTGCCATGACCTACTCTTGGTCAACAAACAAACAAACAAACAAACAAACAAACAAACAAATGAGCAAGCAAGCAAGCAAGCAAGCAAACAAGCAAGCAAACAAGCAAACAAGCAAGCAAGCAAACAAACAAGCAAGCAAGCAAACAAACAAGCAAGCAAGCGAGCGAGCGAGCGAGCGAGCAAGCAAGCAAGCAAGCGAGCGAGCGAGCGAGAAGGCAAGCAAGCAAGCAAGCAACCAAACAAACAAACAAGCAAGCAAGCAAGCAAGCAAGCAAACAAGCAAGCAAGCAAACAAACAAGCAAGCAAACAAACAAGCAAGCAAGCAAGCAAGCGAGCGAGCGAGCGAGCGAGCGAGCCAGCAAGCAAGCAAGCAAGCAAGCGAGCGAGCGAGCGAGCGAGCGAGCGAGCGAGCGAGCGAGCGAGCAAGCAAACAAGCAAGCAACCAAACAAACAAGCAAGCAAGCAAGCAAGCAAACAAGCAAGCAAACAAACAAGCAAGCAAGCAAGCAAGCGAGCGAGCGAGCAAGCAAGCAAGCAAACAACCAAACAAACAAACAAGCAAGCAAGCAAGCAAGCAAGCAAGCAAGCAAACAAACAAACAATCAAACAAAGAAACAAAGAAACAAACACACACACACAAGCAAGCAAGCAAGCAAGCAAACAAACAAACAAACAAACAAACAAACACACAAACAATCACACAAACAAAAAAACAAACAAATGACTCCCCGTTCCTTCCAGGAGCTTGACAGAAATACAAAAACTGATCTTCCTCCTCCGCAAACCAGGCATTCGGCCAAGAGGCTGCATGGATTTTCACCTCTCCCAAACGCGGTGCGCTGAGATCCCTGGTCCTGGAGCACTTCTGCACACGCTGGTTGCCTTGGCCGGTTCTGCAGCGGCAACTCACCGAAAGAAACGCGTGCAAAACAAAAGACAGCAGACCAGTGTTGTGGGAATTAACCACTTCTGCGATACCACGAGGCCTTCCGAATGACTAAGTACCCATGAAAGCTGAGGCTTCCAGGTATCACGGAAGTGGGGAAACAGCCCTTCCCACAACCCTGCAGACGGATGCACCAACGGGGGGCGATCCCAAAGGTCGCAGCTCGAATCTGCCAATGAGGTGGGATACTTTAGCCAGCGAGGGGCAACAAAGTTATAGCACTGTTGAGTTCGAGATGCTGCGTTTGTTTCTGGCTTATGCCACTTGCTGTGGCCAATTGACAAGAAGCTCATGTTCTAGGAGCTGCAGCGCAATGCCAACGCACCTCCGTACCGCACGCAGTGGCGAGCTCCCCTCAGGCCAAGCCGCGCATGGCACTCTTCCACACCGAGAAGAGCTTCCAGCGCCTGCCGTCAAATCGAAGCGAGTGGCCGAGGCAGAAAGGCCTCTTTCGCAGATCCCCCTGTTTGTTCTTAGTTGCTCAAGTCCCCTGAAGAAACTACAAACATTTTCAGTGATGATAGATTCCCTCCAAAACCAACAGGGGGAATAATAGCACATATTCTTCAGCAACTGGAAGTGTTCAAGCTTGGGAGCAAGACATGTTGGGAGAGGCAAAAAGAAACTTCCGGCTGGCGATGCGGAGTGTGAGGCTCGAACATAACATCTCTCATGAACCCAGATGGGTATTTCTAATAGAATCGGGAACCAACTCCTCGGCTCTTCTTTAAGCTTTTTTTGACCCATCCAAAAAGGGGTCCAATTCCGATTTTGAGACACACACCCAAATAGCAGCGCAGCCAGCGGGGAAGCCGCACAAAAATGAGAGAGAACCCAGCCGGGGGCGGAAAGAAACATCAAACACCCGCTTCCAAACGAGACTTGGTCTTGGTTGCTGAAACCACCCCACTGCGAAAAGTGTGCAACTTTTGGTGTGTCCACTGGAAATCCACTTCCCAAAAAGTGAAAGTCCAAAGATCCAATAGCCAGTTGCGTCAAGGGTGCCAGGGCAACGGACAGCTTAGCAAAACCTGATATGCCGACACCAATGTGGGCGTTGATCAATATTCGTCCCCCAAATGATTCACCATGGCTAACTTTTCCCATGTTGAAAGAGCGTCCTTTTGGTGGTTTTCCAACTAACGGTCATCCTATCACGGACTTGATCAACCCCACCAGGTGTTGCCCCGGCGCGGTCGACTTAGCCGAGGTCGGAGCTGGTACTTCTTGAAGAAGGGGATCTCTATGATCTTCCTGCGAGCTTTTGGGTCTCAAAACCGGGGAGCCCTTTATGGGTGGTGTCCTTTTTGTTTCTCTTTGGACGCCTGCCGTGTTGAGAAACCCCCATGTCTGATGCAAAACGAAACCGGCTTTCGAGCAAAAGCCTCATCATGCATTGAGCGACGTATATGATACGAACGAGGAGTGATAACAAATCAGAATGCCAAGGGTTTCAAGTGCCGGCTTTCGGCTTTCCCTACTGAAGTGATGCGTGTAGATGTACGCAAATTGTGTAAATGCAGATGTACGTTTAGATGTGACGTCACATGCAACTTGAGCGAGTCTAGATGATGTTCCCAATTACCCTCAGAGTGTTAGTGGTTGTCCACTATTGGAATTACAGGGGTTGGCTTCTCACCTTTCAAAGGCATGCACCTTCACCCGAAATCGGAGGCACCAAACTGAGATATAACCAGGTGGACCAAACAATGCCAATGGAAGGAATCTCAGCGACTGCAGTTTCTGTGTGGAAATTCGGAGATGACTCACCTGTGGCTAGTCTGCTAAACTGATTTGTTTGCAAGTCCTAACTAATATTGACTTGTTCAGATCCTGGTCTATGTTTTTTGAACCGTACACTCCTGCAGATTACTTCACCTGGAGCCCAAAAGCCATATCTTCCAGGAGGGATGTCTTTTGGGACCTGGTTGGGTGGTTCATTTGCTTTGGAGGAAAAGACTCCGCCGACCCCATGCCTGGTCCAGAATGGACCATGCTTTCGGCATGGGGGCGGTGTGTTCTGTGTTGCTTTTGTTGATAAGCTTTCTATAAGTTTAATGTGAATATGATTATGTATATATATTAATATATATGTATAACCTATATGTCCCTTGGGGCGGCCCTTGGGGCTGGTTTCTACGTCGGCTGGATTTCTGGATTTCTGGATTTCTGGATTTCTGGATTTCTGGATCTCTGGATTTCTGGAATTTTGGATTCCCCCCCCCCTCCCCCCCCGCCCCCCTCCCCCCCCCCACCCTCCCTCCCCCCCTCCCCCCCCCCCTCCCTCCCTCCCCCCTCCCCCACCCCCATTCCCCCCACCCCTCCCCCCCCCCCCTCTCCCCTCCCCCCACCCCCCCTCCCCCCTCCCCCCCTCCCCCAGTCGTAGTCTTCCGTAGTGTTCCGGCTTCTTCCCGTAGTCTTCCGTAGTCTTCCGGCTTCTTCCAGTAATCTTCCGTAATCTTTCGGCTTCTTCCAGTAGTCTTCCGTGGTCTTCCGCCTTCTTCCCGTAATCTTCCGTAATCTTTCGGCTTCTTCCAGTAGTCTTCCGTAGTCTTCCGGCTTCTTCCCGTAATCTTCCGTAGTCTTCCGTAGTCTTCCGGCTTCTTCCCGTAGTCTTCCGAAATCTTTCAAGCTTCTTCCCGTAAATTTCCGCAATCTTTCGGCTTCTTCCCGTAGTCTTCCGTAATCTTCCGGCTTCTTCTCCTAGTCTTCCGATACTGTTTCGGGACCAAACAACGCGCGTGTCCTGGGCTTTCGGGCTTCTTCCCTAGGCTTCGGGTAGTCTTCCCCCACCCCTACGCCCCCCCCCTGTGTCTGTCTATGTCTGTCTACGTATCTGCATCTGTCTTCGTGTCCGCGAAGACCCCCCTGCCCCTGCGTGTCTGTCTGTGTCTCTTTGTGTCTGTCTGGGTCTGTCTGCGTCTGTCTTCGTGTCCGCGAAGACCCCTTGCGTGTCTGTCTCTGTCTCTTTGTGTCTGTCTGTGTCTGTCTGTGTCTGTCTACGTATCTGCGTCTTTCTTCGTGTCCCCCCCCCCGCGTGTCTTTGTGTCTGTCTGGCTCTGTCTGCGTCTGCCTGCGCATCTGCGTCTGTCTTCGTGTCCGCGAAGACCCTCCCCCCCCGCTGCGTGTCTGTCTGCGTGTCTTTGTGTCTGTCTGTGTCTGTCTACATATCGCGTGCTTTCTCTCGTCCCGGGCCGAAATTCTAAGGTGTGTGGGGGCGGCGGAACCAGGCCGCAGGCCATTAAATAGAAAGACAATGACAAGTCCCAGTCCTGTACATGTCCTGGTCCCGCTGCCAATCTGCAAGGTCCTCAGGCAATGGGGGAAGTGGATGAGAGGGGGTAAACCAATTCACTGTAACGGCGTGTTCCCATCGTGGCTGAAATATGGTCTTTCAGCAGGGCAGAATCCCTTTCCAAATACCTAGGCTTCTACAATTCGTATGGCATACGCGTGGAACAACCAACTCTATGCACAAACGAAGAAACGTATTGGATTCCCAGAAACCGCCTCCCTCCAATGGGTAGAAGCCCTGTGTGAAGCCGAAAGGCTTGCCGCCTTTCCCCCGCTAAAGGCCGCAGTGGATCTGTAAAGGGCCAGACCTGAAGGCCACTCCTGCCAACCAAAGCAAGAATGAGACGAAATGGATCTGTCGAATTTAAGCTTGGATCCCCAACATGGCTTCGGTGGTCCTCTTGGTTCCCTTTTGAAACCCCACAAAAAAAATAGCCTCGAAAGAAGACAGGCCCAAAATTGACAGCTCATGCAAGTCCACCAGCACTCTCGAATTCGAAATTCGCGGCGCCTGGTAGTCGAGCTCGCCGTTGGAGTAATGTGTCACCCCACGGATGGAGATGGTCATGTAGTCGTTGGGGTTGATCTTCGAGAAGGGCACGATCTCGAACCTGGCTCTCAGCTGGGCTGTCCACACCGATCCCCCACGAAAACTGAATAGCTTCTAGTGGGTTAGATGGAAATCCAACTAAACACAAATAGGATCTAAACACCTAAGAGGATGGCTGGGAACCACCAAGTCAAGACCATTCCTGCAAAATCTGGCCCCTTACCCCATGCACGCCATCAGGGCAATGAACCTAGATGCTGACTTTGGAGACCTTTGCCTCTCCAAACTTCACATCTCACTAGCTGTTTGCAGGCCCTGGGAGTCTCAGGACATGGGGTCCGCAAGCAAGTGCTGTCCCACTGGTGCTCCAAATGTTTGGGTCTGTGTCAAAATGGGGATTTGGAGCCCCAAAATGGTGACGGTCCATTGGATTAAACCTGGAGAAAGGACTCGAAATATGTCTTCATGATCTTGATCTGGCCAACCCCTTAATCTTTGGTGAGGCTGTGTCACGTCCGTCTTGAGCGGCCCGACGAACAAGACAGTACCAACTCAAACGTTAGACTCTTCTGACCTATGTCAAATCACAGGGCCTGTCAGCCCCTGAACCTCGCCAACTAGACACATTTGCCTTGCTGTGGTCTCCAAAGGAAAGGGAACCAGCTGATTTCGACTTCGTGCATCCAAGCGGCTCATATGGCCCAGAGCGGTTCATGTAGCAGAACTCCTCTGTGAGGCTCTCATGGTTCAGGATGAACCTAGCCATCGAGTTCGTGAGCCAACTGACTGACGTGGTCTGTAATGCTGGCCGGGATTTGGACAAGCGACCCAAAACAAGACAGAATGCGATTGAAAGGGGTTGGAAAATACAGGTGGCTTGTCCCATGCTACAAACCATCACGCCAGCCAGTGGGGCATCTCAAACAAGGCGTAGCGACCTCGTGCGACTTGACCACGGGGAGAAAAATGTCCCGCAGGTCTTAAACAAGCAGAACTCTCGTTTGTTGGTCAAACTGGAAGCTCAAAAAGAGGGCCTCCAACAGTCACCTCCAGCTGCAAAAACGCCAAGAATCGTCCGCGAAACCAGACACCATCTCGTCCAGTCCATTTGCAACCAACCCAACCAGGGCGGTACCCGTCCCACAAGACCCGCTTATGGCCCAGGCTCCACGAAGTCTGCGGGGCTGATCCAGGAAGGATCCGAGGGGTCCACTTTCCTGGCGTGGTGCCAAGCGAACTGCTCTCCTTTCTTTGGATGTGGGGGTTGATCGAAAGGTCCTCTATAGGGGATGACCAGTGGTGAAAACCACCGAACAACTTGATGTGTCCCGCTAAATTGCGAAAAAAATCACAGATGGTCCTTTGGGGGCCAAACGGAATATTGATCAACCGATGTGAGTTCGCATTACTATTAAAAAAAAAAAAAAGAAACAAAAGTGGGGATTCATGTCCCAAGCGTGGGGTGGTTGGACAGCTGGCATCCAAGTCGCTCGGTCCGAGGCTTCTACTCGTCCATAACATGCTGCAGTTCCGAGCACTGGCACGGAGCCTCCAAACAATCCTGCTTGGCACCTGGGTGTCTCTCAAAGCAGACCCCCCCCGGTTTAAAAACAAAAATGGCGTTGTTCCTCCTGGTACCCTCTTAAGACCACAAAAAAGGTCGGGTCCCTCGGATGAACAGGCAGCTTGGAGAAGCTGCCCTCTCGAGAAAAGTTACCCCGATCCGAGCAGGAAGATGACGCCGTATGCTCTCAATCCGGCTGACCACCCGGTTTTGTGGAAATGCGATCTTACCTTGAAGCGAAGTGGCTCGGGGCCTAAAGAAGCGACCGTCTGAAGATAACCGAATCAGAAGGAAGATGAAGACCGAGCTGCACGGCTTTGAACGAGGCTTACTGGCCACTCGCCATCAGGATCAGACAATCCCCAATGGCCCTTTACTTTAAAACAAAAAAAGAAAAAAGAGTGGCAGTCGCCCGGAAAACGCCCATCCTTTCTAATGCGGCAACAGCTCTATCTCACTCTGGCCCGCTTATTATTGGACTCCATAGGCTCACAGAGGTCATCCGTCCGGTTCGCACCTTGCAAGCAATGCACAACTGCTTCATGGCAATGTGCACGAGCAACAGACAAGGGCGAGCAACTCTCCCTGTCCAGCTTGTCCTTGTCAGCGCCAAACTCCAACAAGCAATGCACAACTTCCAAACAGTTGCCTGCCGCAGCGCAATGTAAAGGTGTAAACCCGGCACAGTTGGCAGCGTCCTTGTCAGCACCGGCTTCCAGCAAGCAGCGGACAGTTTTTGCATGTCCACCTTGAGCTGCAAGGTGCAAGGGCATCCGCCCAGCCTTGTTAGCCTTGTTTGCGTCAATGCCGGCTTCCAGCAAGCTCTGCACGACTTCCTCAAAACCACGCATGGCAGCAACATGCAGGGCTGTCGACCAGTCACGATCAATCTTGCCCTTGTCAACGCCAGCGTCAAGCAGGCAAAGCGCAATTTCCCCGCAGCCACCTTCAGCTGCAAAATGCAAAGGCGTAAACCCAGTATTGCTGGCCTTGTCCTTGTCAGCGCCAGCTTCTAGCAAGCAACGAACAACTGCCAGACCGCCATCTTGCACTGCACAATGCAAAGGGGTAAATCCAAAACTGCTGGCCGTGTCCATGTCAGCGTCAGCTTCCAGCAAGAAACGCACAACCTTCTCATGGCCTTTCTCAGAAGCAG
>CAUJNA010001078.1:67500-82500 GCA_963377175.1 Effrenium voratum
ACATACATACATACATACATACATACATACATTACATACATACATACATACATACATACATACATACATACATACATACATACATACATACATACATACATTACATACATACATACATACATACATACATACATACATACATACATACATACATACATACATTACATTACATTACATTACATTACATTACATTACATTACATTACATTACATTACATTACATTACATTACATTACATTACATTACATTACATTACATACATACATGCATGCATACATACATACATATGCGTTGTATATATATATATATATTTGTACATGGTGTGTGTGTGTGTGTTTGATCCCCGCAGCACAAAGGGCCAGGCGTCCTCCCAGCCTATCCGTTCCATTTCGATGCAAAAGAGGTCCCCCCAAGGCCCAGCGGTGTTTAGGCTCCCAAACAAAAAAGGGCATGCATGATTCAACCTGATTGGTCAATTGTCCATCACTGCATTTCCGAATCAACAGTTCATCAATAATACTGGCGTCCATTGAAACGATCACCACTTTTCGAGGCTCCAAAGAGGGAAATTGCTAAAGTCTTAGGCAGACCTGACATACGAGTCACCACTGCAATGACTCAGCCAGGCCGGGCTGGCAAGACCTCCTCGCGCTGAGTGCCCTGGCGTGCGTTCGTCCAGAAACAACCGGTAAGCACTGAGCCCAGTTGATCCAAGCCACAAGAATTGAGACATGGACGAAATCTGCTCGCTCCGCCTAAGAAACCATGGCAACCATAACGCTGGTTGAAATTTACAGGGGAATCATCAGAAACCAGGGCTTCTTTGGTGGTGCGAAATGGATTTCGTCCACCCACACTATTGTAAAGAATCTTGATTCTCAAGGGCGTTCATCTCAAATGTCAGAGTCGTGGTGCGTCGTGGTCATGGCCATAGAAAGAATATGGCGGTGAACAAACTGAATTCAGAAAGCAGGCGGCATTCAAGGAAGGAGGAGACATTCCTGCTTTTGCGTGGAAGGACAGCATTCAATGTTCCCACAATGGCAGCAGCGAAAGATCCCATGGAAAGCGATAGCGGTGGCATGCATCTGCAGCTCCTCGCAAAGGGGGCTTGCAACCTCACACGTGTTTTGGATTAATCGGAAAGGATGATCATTCACCCAAATTGATATATTAATATGTGTATATATATACGTACTGTTTTTTGTTTCCGTCCAGTGCTTCTTTTGGGGTTCGTGCATGATCCTTCTGAAACATGAATGATTTCGTGACTTTGCGGATGTACTTTTGCGAGCTGCGTGCGGAGACACTCATTAAGAGCCTCACGTTTGCCCAACCCCGGCCCCCCCGCCCCCCCGTCCCTCCACCTATGTGGCTGGTACTTGGAAGCTATCTGTCTCGGCGGATGAGAACCGGGCCCCACTCTTAGGTTGGCCATCCAGAACACACAAGATGACGCAAGTCACCCCACAACGCCCGGGTCTGACTGCTACCGTTTCTACGGGTCAACGTCAGAGGCAAAGGTCACTTCCCTTTCGCATAAGAATTGAAAAATGACTTTGATGGTGACACAATGGGGCTAGTTGGAGTTCAGCCCAAATCTGAGTCAGCTTGGCAGCAACACCACAATATTGGTTTAAAGAGGATCCAATTGCAACAGGCAAACAATGGAAGCATGACCCAAAAATGGAATCGTAACGAGGACGCCTCCGAAAATCCGTGCAGTCCCCACGAAAACTGCACCCCAGGCGACGTTTCTACTCAAAAGTCACCCCAACAGCCAAGAGCAAAGTGGGGGGGGGGAGAGGCATACTGCACATTGTGGGAAACCATGTGGGTATGTATCAAAGTAGGGGGCGCCCAGAACGGTGGTTTTCCTTTTGGTTTCCCTTTCAGCCAAGTGCAACCGGCACCCTACAACACACGCACACACACACACACAAGTTGGGTGTGTTTTCTTTGGAGGGTACCCAAATATTTCGTGTAAAAGGGAGAATCCATAGGAACACCACCATTTTTGGGTGGGTCCCCTGCAAAAAGGACGAGCCACCCATGTACCTCAGGGCGCATGGGTTTCTTCTCCAGGCGCCTCGGGTGTGGGCTCCTGGAGCGAATCCGCCTGGACTCGAAGCGCCGAAGGTGGGTGCCCGAAGCCCACGGATGGACAAAGCCCACGTGGCACCTGTGGGCAAGCCGCAGGTGTTAGTCTTTGTTTCCATGTACCGAGGTGCCATTTTGGCACAGGTTTTTGAGCCACAGCCACCTGGATGACGTTTTTCGCGGATGGAACCAGCCACGGGGACGAGTATTATTTTTGGGGCGCAACGGTTCGAAGTTAAACTCACAACGCAGTAAATTCGACCCAGTTTTGGCACAGGTCGCCCAGTTGTTGGGTTTGAAGTTGAATAGGTTGGGTGGACATGAATCCCAACCCACATGATGTCGAAATCCGCCTGGTCAGTTGCCATGCTGTGACCTGGCTAGAATAGATCTCCGCAAATTGATATAGGTTTCCCCCTTTCCGCAAGAGAGCGTCCTCTAGCGATGAGGGCTGTTGGGGTCCCATGATATTCAAGCTGTTCCACCCAAGCCTGGTGGCTAGGAGACCGTCTCCCTTGCCCCGACGGCTCCGTTGGCCCGTTCCGAATCCCCACTTGGACCGCTTTGATTTTGGCGCGACCAGTCCCCGAAGCAAAGCCGCTTCACCCCAAAGTGTCAAAGGCTTCGGGCAGACGGTGATGAACTCGATAAAGCAAGCCACGATCACTCAAGCAGTCAACACTCTACGAAAATCACACCGCGTGACACAAACTGACACCCGACACCCCGTCACGCGGTCACGCGGTCACGCAGATTGGTGGTGTTGGGTTTGTGTCAAAGCCTCAAAGTTTGGTTGCCAAAAACAATGGTTTGGTCTCAGGCATCCGGGGTTACGTTTGTTCAAGCAAATGAAAAAGGAAACGTTACCTGGCCGCAACGTGAACAACCTGTTGTTCACCTCCCTCACTCCCAACCTCCCCACGCCTTGGCACCAGTTCTAACACCTGGCACCCACCGGCAAGCAGGTTTGTACGACCACAAATGCTGAAGCTTTGGAAGAGGCAAACTCAATACAACAAATCCAGGATGACATTCGATGATACCGTGCATGGACGTAATCCTGCAGCTCCTGAGAAACCCTGGAATGATGATTCCCCGGTAAATACCAACCAACAATGGCTTCAACCATGATGTCCAAGTGGTGCGACGGGATTTCCATCCCACAGTAGGGTACTTCGAGGTGAGCCAAAGCGGGGGGAAGGGGCGGCCCTGTCAACCCATGGCCAAGCACCATCCTGACCATGGTGCTCCCTTTAGTTGGCTTCCAGGCCAGTCCAAGCACAAACTTCCTTGTAAATCCAGGAACAAACATGTCTGTATGGATGGAATCCATCGTGCACCATTCTCTGGTGAGAGGGGAAAGCTCAACCGTGCCAACCGATTTGTTATATAGCACTCCACAGACATACCCCCGAACCTCAACCCTGCCGATTTGAGTGTGCTCCCAAATGGTCCCGGGGGAGCGTGCAGCTTCCCCGTAATGCTGCCTGGCAAGGGGGCAATCTATTGGGTCAGCTGTCGGAGCAGATTGATAGGGGACTAGTCGGACTACCCCAAAAGGAAATCAGATGTATTGTCTTGGTGCTTTGCATTGGTGGTTGATTCGAAGCCCTGGTTCTTGTGGAGGGTGAATGGGAAAACCCACCAATCCAAACCACCAAACCACCAGGCACAAAAAAATCAGATGGAAGAGGCGTACAGAGTGCCCTTCAAAACGGGCCATAGTCATGATGCAGCGGTCTGCCCATTGTGCTTTGACTAGAGCCGAGCTCGAAAACACACACACACACACAAGGAAACGAACAAACAAACAAACAAACAAGCAACCTAAGCAAACCGAACAGACCCAAACAAGCTAAACAAGCCAAACATGCCGCAAACAAAACAAACAACCTGAACAAGCCAAAAAAGCCAAACCAAACAACTGAACAAACCAAACAAGCCAAACAAACCAAACAAACCAAACAAACCAAACAAACCAACCAATCAAACACCGCACGCGCACATACACACATCTGGTTCTTGCAAGTCTGTGTGATTCAAGCTGCCGAGGCTCTAAGGCACAGCAAAAACATTGTTAGGTTCTGCAATCTCCGCCTGCGGAAGTGTTGCTTCCATTTCAAAGTAGATGGCTCCACTCTTCTCGGTTGCTTTTGCTCCCCCGCTAAAAGTTTAACTTTTAGTGGTTTAATGGAAAACCCATTAGTTGGCAAACTGCACCTCTGTCTTAAGAGATGCAATAAACCCACCAAAACCTGGTGAATCTGTGCGGGTTTAAGCAGTCTGGGGCATCCGGCCGGGGATGTTCTGCGGGCCAACCTGGCGATGTTGGATGGCTGTTGGTCCCTTTCAAGCACCCTGAAAAGGGTGCCCTCCAAAAAGCCCTCAGGGGTTCCGGGCTCCTTGCCCCAAGCAGAATAATTTCTCAAGGGGATTCAACCTAGATGACGGCTCTGGCCAAAGCCCACCCATTGTTGTAGTCGTGGTAACCGAATCCCAGGGTGAATACTTGGCAAAAAAATGCAACCTCACTCATTGCCCGTAAACCAAACATGTTTGTGGGTAAGCACAGGCAGTTCTAGGGGTACCTTCCCCATTCTCTCCAGAGATCCTTCCTTTCAGGAAACCCGCAAAAACCCAGCAGAATCAGCCGGTTCTTGAAAAGAACGATGGTTGAAAAGAATGGGGAATCAACCCCTAGAGCAGTGGAGAGGATTTAAGCTCCTTCAACCCTTCACGGGCCCTCGACCCTAGCGGCCTGTGCAACCTTCGGGGGTCCCTCTCCCCCCCAGAACCCAAGAGCCTCCCCCAAAATGAGAGTTTAGTAAAATGGATGGGCTTGTTCCACGCCAATCTGAAAAGCTATGCGACAAATCTGGGTCATGATATGAGAAAGGAAGCACTCGGACATGCATCCAATGGGGATCCTCTGAAACAGCTGAACTTGCATGGTACAAGATGGCCAGAATGTGCGTATTGACCTTACAGGAAAGTAGAGCAACAAAAAGCCGTACAGCAGCAGAAAATACCCTTCTTACTGCACGGTGTCTACTCCTATATATCCGAACCAACACCAAGCTGACCAACACACGCGGCGTGGAAAGCAGTCCTTTCTGTGCCCATGTGAGTCACCCCACAACTCCTCGCATATTAAAAAACAAATCCTAGCCAACCTGGGCCTTGATTCTGCACTTGCCAGAAGGGAATCTAAAGCCACCGTGATGGACAAAATCCTGCGCCAGTTGGTGGGTGACTTATCCTTTATCCCAGCTGCATGGATCTTGTGACTGTTGTCGATCAGTATCCCGCGAGCGCGTTCACCACCATCCCGCAAGCTTGACAGGCAATCCGTGGCCCCCTGCAATTTCACATAGGAACTGGGTGTGAAATACCAAAACGAAATGTGACTGTCGTGCATAACCGGCAGCCATGGGGTTCCATGCCCCATTCTTGATGTTGGCTCTGAGGAGTCCCTACTGATGGACTTAAATCCTGCACCAGTTGGGAGAGACAAAACCCGAAAAAAATGAAAGAAGAACAAAAAGCGGGGGATGAACCGCCAATCCCAACTCTACCTGTGCAGATCGTGGGTTTTCTGTTGTTTGACGCGAGCTGAGCTGTGGGCAAAGGACGCCGGCACGCTCGCATTGCGAGTGCCTCGCCCGCCGACGCCCGGGACTGAGGGGCGTCGGATGGCTCGCTCAGGTTTTGCAAGGAGGCTCCATGAAACCCCCAAAAAAAGGAAAAGAAAATTGGGTTCCAAACAAAGAAATCGACAGGAACCCAAATCTTCCGTCAGTGAGAAACCTGCGTGGACGGGTGCTGGGACCAGCAATCAACAAAACCGATCGGCCATAGCGCTCTGTTGGGGACGTGCCCGCAAAACAGAGAATTGGAATCCTGACAGGTCTTGGTGCTCCAAAACTGCCTCTCAGTGTATCTACGTTTAGATGTACAAGCAAGGCACTTCTAAGCCACACTCCAACCTTTCCACACGTGGATGTTTCTCAAGCAGTCGCTAGGGTAAACCCAACCACTTACATGAGTTTCGCGGTCAAATACCGCTGCTCACATGGTGTAAAGCCAAATGGATTTGTCGCCGATTCGGGCAAAGGTCGGCCCGGTTTCCGTTTGGTTTCCGAACCCCCTTCAAACAACCCCAAGGGTGCCAGCTCAAGCAACACACCCACCTGTCAGTCGGTTGTCCGGAGACGGGGCCCACCCATCCCTTCCGACATGATGCAAAGCCGAATGGGCATGAATTCAAATTGGCGACCCTTTGGTGAACATCATTTGTGCGGATGTGGGACTTGTTCCTGTTTCGGGGGCTCCAAGCATTTACCAAAAGATGTCCCAAACCTGAAATAAGAATTGGAGCCCCAAGTAAAGGACCTATAGCAGATGAACGTATTCATAAAGTGCCTTTTTTCTACACGCACCCCAGATCTCAATGTTGATTCAGCGCTAGCTTTATACGGTTGGGCTTTCAATCGTTTCGTCCACTCAGCCCTCCGCGTACAACATTCAAGCAGTTGAGATTTGGGCGGCTGGTGGGGGGGTAGGTTCATCGACAGGCTGTGGCTCCCGCCAATGAGCTGGCGAGACTTGCCAGCAGGACCGGCCTGGCCCTGCGTGGGAAAAACGAGCTCAGAGCTCGGTGAACCTAAAAAAACACAGCAACCTGGATTCTTTTTCTACTGGGAATGATTCAAACCACCAAGAACAAAGATTTCCTGTGGAATTGCCTGTAGCTTGTTGCTGAGATCTTACCGTTCAAGAAGGGGTTTCTTATTTCAACACAGATGTGAGGCTGATGAAACGAAACAAAACAAAAAAAGATGATGCCAAAACAAAAGCCTGGGATTTGGGCAAACCTTGACGCAGGAATGCAGGCTGTGCGACTTGGTGCCACGGGCACCATTCATTGCAACCAGATCCCTACGGCGCAGCCTTCCAGAAAGCCAAAAGGAAACCCAGGAAGCCAACCACTTTTAGGGTCAATCTCCAGCGCCCACAAGTGCATGCCAATCGCATTGGGCATCGCAGGGCAAGAAGCGAGGCCGGAAATGAGGCAACAGTTTGGAACCCTGGCATCTGCCATGGAACGGTTTAACTTACACGTGTCTTAAAGTAGGGGGAGGTTTCCCTTTAGCGCCTCTTTACTTCCATTTGCCTAAGCCCCCTGAAAAAAAAAAGAAGAAGAAAACAAAAAGGCAGAAAACGGCGATTTTTCCGGTAGCGACCAGCTTCTCTTTAAAGCCAATCTGTCGGAAAATCGAACAGCAGAAACCAATCGGATCTCGATCTCTGATCTCAGGTCGCTGGTCCGCCTCGAGGGTGGGCAAAGTGATCGGCCGGTAGTTCCTCGGGAGCGAGACACGGCCGTCTGGAAAGCGGTTGGATTCTGCCGACTTTGTGGATTTTTTGTGGATTTGTTTGTGGATTTCGTGGATTTCTTGTGGATTTCGTGGATTTGTTCGTCCCCCTGGCGTCTTTTATTAGCACTCGCTCCAAACCGAGAAGACATGGCAAGCTGCAGGCAAGGGGGGTGACGGCAATTCTCACTGCAACAAACAGCTCAAAATGCGAAGCAAAATTCGATTTCAGCACAAGCCAGCTTTTGCCTGCTGCAGGGGTGAACGGCTACGTTATCCTGACTCAAATTAGGCACCATGGAATGAAACAAACACTCATCGCACAGAAATCATCAGATTTCTCAAGTTGATTCAACAGTATGCTGGCCCCAATGGGGAGGAAAATCCAAGCAGTCACCCACAATGGCGCTGCATGCCAAAAAACGGGGGGAGGGTTGAATTTAAGCATAGGGAGCTGTACCTAAGGCGTGGTTAGGTGGACGAGGTCCCGAACACGGCTGCAAGTTGTAAAAAGCTCGAACACTGCGGATCAAATCCAAATTGTCTCTTCGAGTTGACTGCACCATCCACACATACAAGGCAACGTCGGTTTACATACAGACCCCTGAATTCAAGGGGCGGGGCTCAGTTTCGGAGGGAGGACGGGGGGGGGGGGGCAGCAGCGGGAAGGTCAGAGGGTGGGGTGGAGCGAAGGGATTGGGGGGAGGTTGGAACAAGGTAAATTATGGCACGGAAAGAAAGTGAGAGCAGGGTGTCACAGTCACAACCTTGTTACGTCGAAATTGTAGACGAAAAAATAGTTGAATGAGCTCTTCCCGTGTTGCAATGGTTTGGATGGGAAAGTTTGGAATCGGCGCACGGACATGCCGAGATGAGAAGCTGGTGAACATTCAGCCAGATTTCATTGCTACAAAGGTTGCAGTGTGGGCTTGCCACAACCCTGATTCCTTAGCTGCTAGACACAAGCACCTGGTATCAACATATCCTACCCAATCACTTGTAAAGGGCGGCCCCACATTAACTGTTAACATTATCTCTTACTATCCTTAGCCTCCAGTAAAAGTCAGCCCTCCCCCTAGAAGGTTGGCATATCAGTACCTCAGGAGTGCCAGTTTTGGCACCAGCATGCCGAACAAGAATGCACCAACAATGGCTTCTGGATCACTCCCCTTCCGACCAAGTGGAAGCACAGGTTCAGCTTCCCTCTGCTTGTTGGTTTGGATTGGTGGCTTGGGATTTGAACGGTTTTCTGCTTCCTGAAGAGGGTAAAAATGGGAACCCCTCCAAAAAGCAACCAAACCATCGATTCGGCTCCAAGCCACCAACTGGGAAGCCGAAAAATGCCCACCGCCCCCAAGGAACGGTTCCGGGACCTCCAAAGGCCCCGGCGTGTGAGGCACCAGCACCTGGCTGCCCTGGTTCGGCCGCCGCACCGAGCGTGTGGAGGCTGGCCGGACGCGTCCAACAACGTCGCTCGCAAGCCGCGGCTTGGGACGAGAGGTAGGGGCCCTTTAAATGGCCGCCGTGGTCGACCTGCCGTGGCAAGGAACCACATCTGGCTGCGCAAACCGTTGAAATGGTTGCCACCCACAAAAAGAAGATGGTTTGAACAATGTTGAAAACGTCCTTTTCATGAAGCAAGGATCACGACATCCACAAGCAAACCGCCAAACCACCAAACGAGGTCTCCATGGACCCACCCGAAGTGAGCCTAAGATGTTCCTTTGAACTTGATTCACACGGAGCCGCCCACAATGAAACCACAAAGCGAACCAAAACACATTTAGAAATTCTCGACTGGGCGAGTCCGTGAACTCAGAGCGAACCAACAGACACCGCAGGGCGAAAACGTTTAATGTGTCCTGAGCGGTGGGTTCAGCCATGACGAACATGGGGCTTGCGGATCGCACCGCAAGCAAAGCTCGATCCACTGCGGCCAATCAAAATGAGGATTGTAAATTCACCAAATTTGTCTGAAGACGCTTTCACCAGAGCCACATGGGAAAAACGTTCTTCCTCCTGGAGCGTGTTCACTGTTGCGTTCCATGAAGTAGCACAAGCGGCATTGGAACGCTCCGCTCATTCCAATTCCTGCAGGAACTTCCATCCCCTTGCGGATGGGGGGATGTACTTTCTGGGAGCTGGCCAGTGCCATGAAACCACAAGATGGGCGAAACTCAGAAGCTACAAGAACTTGGCGCTGTCATGGGCACAATTGTGGGGCCCTGAACCTCTCCATTGGCCTCACAAAATAAGTGAATCAAGTTGATTCTGCACCAACATGAAGGCCAGACTTCCCCAAGGGCTCTCTCGCCCTGGATTTCAAGGTCCGGAGCCAAGAGCAATGGAAAAAACACACACACGCACACAGGGCCAGCTGCCAGACAAAAAATGATTGGACGCTTCCGGTGAATCTGGCTTCTATCTGATGGGACAGCTCTTAGCACTTGACAACAAAGCCGCCCGCCAGAAATCCGCGCAGAAAACTTGGCAGCAACATAAAACAAGCTGTGCACTCTCAACGGGACTTGACAGCTCCTCCCACAATCCGCCTTCTTGAATGCACAGCCAGAGTGCATGCTTGCACCCGCCAGGGTGTCTAACAAACCGGTCACCAACAATTTGAGCATACGCCATGGGACAGTTTGATATGCTCAAATCCTCTGGTGGTACTTTCTAAGGTTTGCAAAAGAAGCGGCTGTGTCGGATGTCGCTCTAACACAGATACTTCAGAGCTAGGCTCAAGCAAGCAAAGGTTGCCCAGCTCCCGTCAAGAAAACCTCAAGAAAGCAATGACGCCTCACGAGAAGCCGACAGAACGAGGCACCGTAGCACAGCATTAGCAACTTGAGCCAGCTGCTCATATAGCCGGAAACCAACGCTCTGAGTGGTGAGTTAGTTTGGGGGAGTCAAACAAGTGTGCTCCATACACTCAGGAAGTGAGGACAGCACGCCAAACCACCCAGCCTCCGCTATCAATGCTGCCGATCTGGGGCTGTCGGCCACTGGTGGAAACCTCGGAACTTGACTTGCTCATGTGAAACTGCTGGCACGAAACTGATGTTCAAACCCTCCATTTGCTTCAGCCTGGAAAAATGACATGTCCAGTAGTCGCAGATTACCTTTAACACCAACAGGCGAAATATATATATATATATGTGCTAGGGATACTTATCCTTCAAATATATTGATCTTTGCTCATAGGTAGAGCTTCACGTAATTTACAAGACAGGGATACATCTTAGTCTTAATCTCAGCTTCCCTCTAGTTGATGATTTGGATTTGCGCTGGAAGATGGTGTGCCATTTATCCACAAGAGGGAAAATCATCAAGTCCAAATCCAAACCACCGGGCTCCAAACCACCCATTGAGGCTCACCCGAAAAAAAAAAGCGAACATCGCGCCGGGGCCCCAGGCCAGGCGCGGCAGGCCCGAGGAGTGCTCGGCGCCCTGCCGATACAGCCTCGCCCATCGCGGAGCGCGGAAGCGGGGGGATGGTGGGGGCGGGGGCGGGGGGAGTGTTCTTGGGGCGGGTGCTAAACCCAACGGATGATCAAAGCCTGGCTAGTTTGGAGGAGTCCCACCCACCAGTGTTTCTTTTTCTCTTCCAGAAACCATATACTCACTTCCCCAGTGGGAGGGATGATCAAAGGCTGGTGATCAAGCGTTGGCCTTGGGCACACAGCAAAAGATTGCAAAGGTTCAGGTCGGCAAACGAAACGGAAAACTCAGGTGGCATCAAAATGGCCTGCCCAGAACCATGTAAGGAATTAACAAGGCGGCTGCACCCATTTATGGTTGGGATTCTCCCTTGCTAACCTTCATCCACCCGAGTTTGGTTGTGGATCAACTGGTCCAATTGGTCAGGGTGCTGATGTTGTGTTGCTTTGTTTCGATGTCTGGTTTTGCGTTTCTGTTTCGTCAACAGGAGAGGCAAATCAATGCACAAGTGGATTGCCCAGGGACCTAGGAAAAGGTGGGGCAAAGTCTCTCATATGGGGGTGTCCCTTTGGCGTACCCCAAAAATTGCTTTGTGGCTATAACGGAAACCAAAAGGACAACCACCATTTGGGTCGGTCCCGAAAAATAGACAGACCCATATTCACTCGAGTGCACGGGCACATGTCCTCGCCACTAAGCACTTTGAGACAGTGATGCTGTATCAAATGGTGGAAAGAGCGAGGTGTGTAACTCATTATGATTGTCCGGGTGCTACACTAAACCCCTCCCTACATGACCAGGATGTTCCTTTCAAGCACTGTTCGGCGGTATGCCCGCTTCTTTTAGTAGAAGGCACACCCTGCTTGCAAGTAAGTCTCCTTGCGCACTGCAACACTGTTGAACCCTCAAAACGTGCCATTGACCACCTATGGGGTTCGCTCCAATGCGATACTTCCAGAAGTGAGTACGGGGTGCCCCGAAACCGAAATGGCTGCTAACGGGGTTAAGAAACGGGCTTGAAATGGTGCTATGCACATTGTGGCAACAAGCGAACGAAAAGAGCTCGCTCATTTGCATCCATCAGATCCCATGCAAGAGGCTTGATATGGGCGCCGAGGTGAACCCACCGGCGCCTTGCATTAGACTTTGTCTGCAGACTGCACAAACACTCCAAGATGGTTTTGTGACATGGCCTGGTGTGTCCTGGAAATGTACGGCCTCTTCTTGGCGTTTGCATCAGCAAAAGAAGCCCATGCTCTGCCATCCCCCCAGCCCGAGTTGTCAAACTCGACTCAGCAGGGGCCAACAAAGAACAATTACCGTACCCGACCGCACCTCGCAATCAACCCATCAACTCAGCCCCCCACCGAGAGGCCAAGTCCACCTGAACAGAATCGGCGGTCAAAAACGGACGGGGTCTATGCCTGGTGCCCAGGGAAGACATGGAATGACCCCGAGAAAAACCATCCCTTATGGGTTCCTCTAAGGGAATCCCCTTCAAGGTCATTCCCTACTGAGCGCCGGAACCCCCTCTATCCCCAACTAGTGGTTTGCTTGAAGGGAAAATCCCTAGCTTCAAAGGGAATCCTTACCATGGTCTGACTTCCCTCCAGAGGTGCTTTTGCCATGGCACATACTGTGGATGGTGCGAAATCCAGAGATCGCAGCACAAAAAGAAAAATGTGAATGAAACCATGACGTTTGTTGGTAATTCTGTTGGGGAACGAATTGCATGTTAGGAAGGCTTTTATGGTGGTCCAGGCCGGCCCCCAATCCAAGGGTCCAGAAGCACAGGGCCCGTTGCGGGACCCATTTGGGCGCCTCCGGGAGACCCGATCCGACAACCATGCGAACTTGAAAACTCCGATGCTCATATTGTGCGGCGCCCATGGATGCGACCAGTGACAATGTCGACTCTCATGTCCCTAGTCATGGTTCCCCAGGAATGAACATGGCATAGGTGCGTCCCAAGTTCACCTGTGTCTTCATGTCCGACACACACGAACCGCGAAACCATCTCAAGCTCGGATGGCCATAAATAAATCGACCTCGTTTCTTGTGAGCCTCTCCAGGATATGTTTCTTTGCTTCTTACAGCTACTTTCAGTTTCCCACATTGTGACCCCCTTGGTTGTGCCACTTCGCCGGAGCTTGAATGCGGGTCCGAAGGTCTTCCGGGAGCCCGTCAGGCTAAGAGTATCTCTCTGGGCTGATTTCAAGGCGTGTCTTGAGATTGAGTGCCATCTCCGGAGGTTGCCTTCTGTTTCTTTTCCTTTGGGGGGACTCTCAGTCGCGACTGTGCAGTGCATCGACTGCCGGCCTCTCCGGGTCCCGTGGACGAAGATCTGGCGACAAAAATAACAAGAAAATAGAGATCGCGTTGGGAATGTGTCTGAAGTGCACACCTTGCAGTGAATCACATGCCAGCTTCGAGGACGTCTGGCAATGAGTCTCTCGTTGAATGTGGAAGAGATTGAAAGGGTCGCAAACAACAAGCAACCAGCACCAACCCAATCTCTCAGACTTCAGCCCACTCGCAGCCTTGGGGCGAGAAAACCCCTTGCACGAGGGCAGAGGCCGTTGGACCCAGGGCCCGACTTTTGGCTTCGTTCTTCCTTTGTACCGGAGTGGAACACGCGCAACCACAAAGGCGACCCCCGATTTGTGCCAACCGGAATCCCTATTTGACCCAAGGATTGCTAGGAGAAACTCCCTCAGGCAGCGGCTCAGGAAACTGGGCGTTGCCTCCAACATCCAAATGTCCACGTCGGAATTGTTCACCCATGCAGATTGACCAGAGGTGTTCCCCTTTTCGTGAGAAGTATGGTCATTCGGATAAATCCAATATGCTCAACCGGCCAGTCTGCATAAACTTGGCCCGACATTTCTGCTAGCCCTCAGAAGTAAATGCATCCCAGCAGGATAAAGTACGATTGTGCGGATATACCTTTGGGAACACACACGAAACGAGGTCCCCCTGTTGTGGGCAAGTCCCGTGGGTTTAGGTCATGTCAATCCCTCACCCGAACGAAACGCCCCCAAGCCCTGCCTGCCCGCCATCTTCAGCAGGCAAAAAATCGCGGGCTATGCCTCGCCGTCGTGGGGTGATTGTTTCCTGCAGCTTGGAGCTAGGCTTGGCTGAGAAGTAGGCTCTGGAATGGTGGAATGGTAGGGTCAGGCCAAGGCCAGGCTGGGCTCTGGGTATTGAATGGCATCTGGATTCCATTCTCAGCGCTCAGAGCCAAAGGTTGCCAAGTGGACGCGGCACATTCCTTCAGGACTCGAAAATGCTCAGAGAGGAATCGTGCACAGCAGAACTATGATTGTTGAGGCGGAAACACAAGTTGGTGCCAAGATCATATGGCAACTGCTGCTCGTTTAGCTAGGTAGCTTGAAAAAAACGTCCATGGTCATCAAGGCAAAGTAGGGTCCGGGGTCTCAAATCCATTTCTCGGCAATTCAACCCTATAGCGCTCCTTTGGTCCAAAAATAAATGGCAGAATAAACATTGACAATCCCCAGATTATATCAATTGCCTGTCACATCTGATCGAGGACACACGGCAAGAAGCATGGCTAGGACGACTAAGTTGCAACCCATGTACGCTGAATTGCAATGTCATATTGAAAGCGTCCTTGTTGAGATCGGCAAGCAACTTTCGCTGGTTCTTGCCACAGCTGAAGCTTTTGCCTGAATCTCATCTACGGCACACAGCATCCAACCGACCATCCTTGCATCTGCCCGACTCACATGACGCCTCGGCCCTAAACTAAAATTATTGCAGGGGAACAAGGAAGCCCTACTAAACCGCAAATTACCAAAATAATTAACCAAACAAAAATGTGTGCTACCGCAAATTGCCCAGGGTTGTGTGGTAGGCGGCTGGTTCAAAGAAGCGCTCTGCATGGGATCCGTGTCGCCAGAGTGGCAAAACGCGCATGTTTGGGCTGTCAGGCATCGAGCACTTGGGTCTCGATGAGCCGCTGCAGCAGGTCGGGGCAGAAGCCTTGGGATGTGATATATATATATATATATATATGGTCAACCACCCCAGGGCCTACCTTTCCTCTCTTCTAGTTGAAGGTG
>CAUJNA010001078.1:87500-112545 GCA_963377175.1 Effrenium voratum
TGGGCCGAGGCGGGCAACGCGAAGCGTTTACAATTACATGATGAGACTCTGTTCAACCACTCTATTGATCGCCATTGGAATCCCCCCCGCTCCCAAAAAATACAACTTCAACCCCCATCAAACTAAGTGCCCCCCCCTTCCACCTCCCCCTCCCCCCCCAAAAAAAGAAAACAAAAAAGAGAAAAAAGAGACAAAACTCAACAGCTCAACCATCCGTTGGAATCCGTCCAAACAAACGGACAGAGCCATGGCCAAGGCGCTCTGCCCAGCTGGTAGCTGGCGCGGCGCGTGCCGAAGGCGGCGAAGGGCGCCAGCCCGGCCGAGCGCAGCGCTGGCGGGAGGCGCTCGCCGACTCCGACGGCCTGGAGACTTGGCACGAGAAATGAGGGAGGGTGGGAAACGAGCCATTCAGGTGTTGGTTGAATGAACCGCGAAAAAAGGATAGCTTTTGTAGGGGTTGGTTTATAAAAAGGTTCTGCTGAGAACATGAACTCAGGCGTTGGTCCTTGTTTATGGGAGGAGAAATGCCCGACAAAACACCAAGTCCAACTGGGAGAAACACCCCTCAATGGAAGGAACCCGAATAAATAGGAAACCACCAGGGTCATTCCACCTCAGATTCCCTGAACACCAGCAAGGTGAAGAGGGGGGGAGGGGGCCATGGACACGAGTCTATGAAGCCAAGAAGCCTTTCAAAAACTTGCAGGGAATGAGAACTAGAATGTAGGTGAGATTTCTAGATGAGACGGTGACCAGGAGAATTAAGAGATGGCAAAGATAGAATGAAGTGAGTGGGAAGAGATGCAGTGAATGAGAGACCAGAAAGGGATGGTGACCGAAGGGATGAGAAAAGCTGACTGTGAAGAAGAGCCTGAGGAGTGAATGGGATCTTCTATAGACAGCATTTGGATGAGGTAGGAATGGAATGACGAAGGGAAAACAAGGGAAGGAGGAAATGGTGGATGGGTTCGTTCGTTCTCTTCCTTCGTCCATCACTTCACTCTTTCCCTCTCACATCACATCCCTTTATCTTTCTAGTCTTTCTTATTTATTGTAAACTTTAGAATCTTGGAAATTCATATATTGTATAATGCTATTTGTCACAAAAAGATGTGCATTCATGTGAAAAACTGTGATGCTTGACTCTGTCCATGGACTGGACATCTCCTTGGCCAGCAAGCATTTGATCAGCCCCCCAAAAAAATATGCGCTTTCATGTGAAAAACTGTGATGCTTGACTCTGTTCATTTACTGGACACCTTTTGGGAAAATGTGTGTATGTGTGGGAAGTGCACGTGAAGGCTTTCAAATACATACCTCTTGAAACCCAAGCGCAAATAGGAGTACCTTTCAAAAGTTCTACGCTTCTCAGGCCACCCGCAAATCTGCATATTCAGCAATCCCGGCAACGAAATAATTGGTTTTAAAGGTTGCACAGAACCGACCAGGAATCAACCCCTAGAAAGGGTATCATGCGAAAGGGTATCATGCTGCGCGCTGAGAAACGGTAGAATGGGAAAAAAGGTTTTGCGGTAAAACGGTTAAACGGTTTTACGGTTTTACCATATAGGTAAAAAGGTAAAACAATAAAACGGCAACACGGTTTTGCGGTTTTACGGTTTTACGGTTTACCGTTTTACCTAAAAAATGAGAAGCGGACTTGTTAGCACCTACCCCGCTGCTAAACCTGAGCAAGAACAAGACCCCCAACAGGCCGAAACCTTTCTGAAACTGAACCACTGGAACCCTCCTCAAAGCTGCCCCAAACCACCCCAAAGCCTATCGCCTATCTGGGCTGTCGGCTGTTGCAGAAAATAACATAGCCCACACCCCAAGAGGTTGCAAAAATAACATAGACACGTGTCCACTCTACGAAAAAAACAAAAAGGAAGTCCCTCCTTGGGCGAGGTCCCTGAAGTTCCCCTTCGAAGATACGCGATTTGGCTGTGAAAGCTGCCACTTGGCAGGTTGAAAAAATTGATACAACGCCTGCATGGGCAAGGCGGCTTTACCCCAAGGAGAGGCCCACATTGATTCAGCAGATGGCTATCCGGCAATCTTGGTGGCCACGATGCCGTCTCGCAAGTATGTCACCATGCCAGCAAAGGCTTTGGTCGCATCATGATAAGGAAATGGAACAAAAACACCAATGGCTGGGTCGTTTCCCAAAATGGGGAATGGGTCCCTGAGTTTTTGTCTACCTTGTCATCTTATTCCGCTAAAACAAATACGTTGAGCTTCCATGTTGCTCTGGGGCGTATGTCCGTCCTTGTGCCCTCTGTCCTTTCGGCTAAGCGGCCGAATCCAAAGCGCCGAGCTCCTTGAGGGCTGCGACCTCCGGCCAAAAAAACGCCGAGGTTGACGGCAGAGAGAGAGAGAGAGAAAACCCAAGCAAAACCAAAGCAAAAAACGATTTGAACAAGAGTCTATCAAGTTAGGGGAGGGGCAAAAACAATGTGAGAAGAGGCCCTGCTTTCACAACATATGAAATCAACCTTCGAGTTCTCATCCACTCTCTGTTCACTGCTCCACCGCTACACCGCTCCACCGCTCCACCGCACCAGGTGAGGTTGATTGATATGAAAGGGCTCTAGCCAAAGTCATGAAGAGCGTCAAAAGGACAAGTATGACTCTATCCGAACCTGTTTGTGGCAAAGAAACTGTCCCGTTGCTATATTAACTTCAGCTACTCGGGTTTGATCCTGAGGTAGAATAGGAAAAAGCCAAGGTTTCCGGAGGTCGACCGGGGTTTGGCCCGTAGCAGTTGGTCCGACTTTGACATATCATTGGGGGGCACCCTCAATGGGTCGACATAAACCCCACGATGTCCGTGACTGGTGAGAAATCAAACGACCCACGGGGTCCAACCTGCTGTGTGGCCACTCCTTTCATGCGCCTTGCCGGAAAATCCAAAACGACCGAGCACCGGCGCTCTCCATCCCAGGCGCCAGCTCCGCTTCTTCCGTGATCTCCTGAAACTCCGCGGTCTCCCCACCGCTGCGACGGCGCTCCGAGCCGCCACTCGCCGGGCGCTTCAACTCGAAGGCGCCGTCCCGTCGCCGGAGCCAGCAGTCCTCCCATGCGCGAATGCCGCAAACAGGACCTTGGGAGATTCCCAGGCACATGTTTGAGGCCCAATTTCCATGTTGATTTAGCATTCCTTTTGTCTGTCATCTTGAGAATTCGCAGGGAGCCAAACCGGGAGAAGCGCAGCGGCTCTACACACACATGCAAACGCACACATGCAAACTCACTCATGCACACGGACAGGCACACATACAAACATGCACACATGCATACATGCACACGTGCACACGTGCACACATGCACACATGCACACATGCACACATGCACACATGCACACATGCACGCATGCACACTGTCCATTGGCTGAATGTGACTTTGAAAAAGGATAGCATATACAGCATCCATGTCACGGCACACCTCTATTTGAATGACTTTTGGTGCCCTATTTTGGGTTGCAAGAGTTGCTAGCAATGATCCTTCCCTGCAAAAACCAGGCGGGAACACAATACGCCTGAGGATTGGCCCGTGGAAGTATATATACCTACCGGCCGAACCTTTACACGGGCCAAATAGTTCTACCCTCACAATCATGCGTCCATGTGTGTAACTATGGCTGCCTTTTTCAGGATTCGGCCACCCAAAAAATGAGTGGGTTCTCTCTTCAAACCCCGCCAAAAAGGGGGCACCCTCCACAAATTGGACAAACTCTTCCTTGTTTTTCCCCCAGCTTTCGTTTCATCAGGCCAAGTGGATCGATGGTAGCATGCGCAGCTCGTCGGCGCCGATCCCCATTTCTTTTGGGCGCGCCTGTTGTCTACGTCTCACACGTAGACACAGACAGGTACAGACAAACACACGCTGCGTGAGTTGAGAAATATCTCTCTCTCTCTCTCAACTTGAGCAATCAAGAGTGCACAGCCCAACATTCTATCGCAAGCTCGAGATTGCTCAGGGCTGGAGTTGATGTTTGACTCCGCCAAGGAGGGGTGCATTTCAAGATGAAAGGCTACGCCAACGCCTCTCCCCCAAGAGTCCGACGCAGCTGCAACTCGCTGCTCTATGTCCCTGACTTGATTGCCAACTCTGGTGCATTTCTGCAGGGCAAGCGTCACTCTCACACACACCACACACTCTCTCTCACACACATATTCACACAGCAACACACTCACACACCAACACACACACACACACACACACACACACAGGGCCTCGCCCTGTTCCATCCACAACCCAACAAACGGACTTGGGATCAGATCCATTTGCAAACAAGGAACCCCTGCAACCCAAACGAACCCCAACGGACCCCAACCGCCCAGTGACGTCCTGGGTGCAGAGCCGCCAGGCTTCGTTGTCCCAGTACTCGTCCCGGAAACTTCGGGCGCCCAAAGACCGGCCATTCAGCGCCGCCACCTGCTGTGCCAGGTCCGAAGGCACCTTGAACTTCTGCTCCTGGGTGAAATCATGGCAGTGGTGAAACCAAATGCCCCCGCCAGGAAAGGTTCTCAGAACCTTGGAAGCGGCTCTCGGAAGGCGTCTGAGAACCTTTCCTGGCTGCTTCGCGTGAGCGCACGCCCGGTTGCGCTACCATCCGTGGGCAAACCTGTGGGGCATCGGCACAAGAAACCCATGCCGCTTGACAAGCTTGTCCTGTTCGACGTTTGTCAAGCGTCCCCTTGAGACTTTGTGAAGAGATGGGTGAGGACATCTCTTCTAGCAAAATGCATTATAATCCTTAACAAACCAGGTAGCAGACCGCCCACACAATTGCCGATGTTGAGTCCTCTCAAGAAGCCTCTGGTGGTTCCAAGGGGGCTTCGCATAGCTCCATTGGACGTTCGACTGTGATGGGCCACGCCAAGACACAGAGATATCCGCAGTTTCTTTGGGGGTTTCAAGGCATTCAGGTCACGTTGAGTAGCATGGTCAACCCTTGTTCCACCTGTGGGTAAACCCATGTCAATGGGAAGGAGCCAACGCCAAGTTCAAGTCCCAGTTCAATCCTCCACAGCCATCAGACTCGTGCAGCTATGAACTCCAAAGGCGTTAGCGAGCATCACAAATAATGAGGATGTATGTCAACCAACTCATGTTCGATGGCCTTCCCCATTCCAGTTCATAGCCATACCTTGTCTGCTGGAGAGGGTGTGACTTGCGGTTGTCTTCAAATACGAATCGGTACCTCGAAATGGGTCTTCTTATTCTCCGTAAAACAGCGAAAGGGTTCCCCGGCCCACCAAGACATGTGGGTTAATCAATATTCCCTTCGGCCCCCCAGTTTTGACCATGGGCCAAACATGGGACATATCTCTTCAATCTTCCTTGCGTGGTTTTCAAAACAAAAGTTCAATTTCCAAAATGCTGTGGATGGACGAAATCCTGAACCACCTCAGAAACCCTGGAATCTGAGTGGTTTTCCAACGGTAGGCTGGTCATCCCGGACCTTTGGATGAAGCCCCCACAGACCCAAGCCTGTCCACTTCCACCAGACCCACGCGCAGGCGCATGCACAGAAAAGCCAGCGGCAGCCACAGCCGCAGCTTCGGCTTCATAGCGGAGACGACGAAGCCGGGGCCGGCTCCAGGTGGTGGTGGTAGCCGTTTTGGGGGTCGGTAAGGAAAATCAAAAGGAACACCGAATTGTGGGGGAAGATTGGGTGGGCGGCTTGTTCCCAAACTGACGATGGACAACCACCAGTAGTTTTGCCACTTGCTCATGTTGCTCATCCCACACCAACGTACAAATTGGTTGCTTGAAGTTGTTCAGCTGTTCGCCCAACTTTGAATCTTGAACGATCTGTGGTTTACAAACATCCCGCGCGGTGGTTCTCTCTTGGTCCTGCGAGAAGCTGTCTCAATCCGGGCAAATAGGTTCCCTCATTCCCTGCTGAGCACGCCAAGACTCTGAACAATCTCCGTTTACACTTGGCAACCAAAGAGACTCTGAAAGGGAAGATCGGGTGTAATCCAAGCTCCTGATTGGATGACTGGATCGTACCTCAATCCTTTGTGACCCCTGGGTTCATTCTCAACATTTTGGATCATTCCTCAACAAAAGCACCAGCATGCCCTGCGAGATGCGGCCAGATCTGCCAGAGACAACCTGCGTTCTCATCAGAAGTGGCTGCTCCGTAAGTTCGCAACTCACAAAAAGCGCCGTCTGCTGCTTCGCAGCCCTTCGGCCGGGTGACTCTCGCAAACACCTCCTGACCCAACAACTTTAGAGGAACTCCGCGCATAAAAAGACCCGAACCCCATCTGAGCCCAAAGACACTGCCCCCTTCTGCCGGGCCCTAGCTGCCGCGAGAGACCTTTTAGCCACGCTGTCCAACCAGGTTGTCTTTTTCCGCCTATTCAAATTCAGAAGAGTCCTGAACGGTGCGACACCTGGCACGCACAAGGCAGCAGAATCTAACCACCGCTGATGGGCGGGATCAGTGCGATTTCAGAGCGGCCGCTGATGACCTCACCGCCACATGCCGCAAGTCCCTGCTTCCCTCCTTCCATCGGTCGCTTGGTTTTTGCCACCACTTGGCAATCCGGAAAAAAATGACACGTGTTAAGATTAAGAAAAGTGTCGACTCAACCCCTACTCACAGTGGAACAAAACGCAATCCAATGGGAAACCGATACTGGGCACATGGTGCAGTAAAGTGGACAGGTGATACATAGCGCGTTCTACACCTCCCCACATAGCGAATGTTCAATTGACCTCTGAGGAAATTACGCCGGGGCAAAATTCGGATTGCTGGATCGACATCGCAGCTCCTGTTGGAAAGGTCCCTTCCACCACTCCAAGGCCCGAAAGATAAGCTTAGCAAAGGCCCCGCGTGGGAAATAATTGCGACGCATCCTGTTGGACTTCCTTCAAGTGGACATTTGGGGGATTTATGTCCACCACTGTGGTTCGCTAGATTTCCTAGCCAGGTTTCTACTCGAAAAGGACGCTTTGGATTCGGAGGTTGCCAAGATAGCGTAGACCCCCGTGTTGGGTCTAAGGCGTCGTGGATTGCCGAGGATGACTTCGCCTGGGCCTCCGAGCGAGGGACTCGTCGTTGATCATCTCCTTCATGGAACATGTGGGTCTGCAAATAAGGCCCCCCCCCCCTCCCCCACCCACTTCTGCCCCCCCCAGAAAAAAAAAATGTCCCCCTTAAGTTTCCCTTGAAAACGTGCGGAGAGCAGGTGGATGAGGAACAAACACATGAGACATGCCTGCTCCCACGAGCACAAGCCAGGAGCAACACTTCTCAAGCGTTGCTTCGCATGTGCGCCTCAAAGCGGGGGCCTGACACAGCATCTACACCTAAGTTCCCAAACCCAGCGCAGCTCCCTCACACCTTGAACGATTGCACATGCTTGTGAGATGGTGTGGGCAAATAAAACAAACAAAACACGAGACATCTAAAAGAGAAAGTACCAAAACGTGATCCGCTTGTCTTCTTAGGAGAGCGAGGTTGGTCTGTGTGTGTGTGTGTGTTGTTTTTTGCTTGGGGGGGGGGGGCGCAGTATCTGCATGCACAGGCTCATGTTAAAGTTATCTGTAACCCTTCTGACATATCAAGCTAGTGCGTCCTTTGATAGTTGCCCAGCCCAGAACGTGAGCTTAATGGATGCGATCCAAGCGACTGAGCACCTCACATGCGCTCAGTCGCTACGAGTGGCCGTTGAGAGAAAAGAAGGCCAGGTGGTATCAACAGCCGTGGAAGATTTCTGGAAGCCTCCTTTTGAACCCTCCCTCGAAGCTGCCCCAAACCATTTCCAGAGCCTTTCTGGGCAGTCGCGGGGAAAAGAGTGCACCCGGCATGCTCCTGCTCCCTTGGGTCTGCAACTTTTTCTCAGTTGAGAAACTAAAACCTTGATAAACCCAAAGAACTGGATTACACACCCCATGCTCCCCAAGCCTCTTGGGTCTCCAATCTTGTGCTTTTCTCAAGGTGTGTTGCAAAAATTTGGGGATCAGAATGCCTTTCCAAAGGAGTTTGATGTACATTTAATGTCAATCTAAATATAACCTAATAAGGAAACAAATCAAGTAGTAGGTCTACCCGGAGCTAAAGTTTCAATCGGAACTCCTTTCCAATCGCGATTTCAATTGAAAGTTAACTAGATGTTCACTGGCATTTAATATATATATATAGTGTTCTGTGGTTTCTTCTAATTGGCCCGACCCTTAAAAAGAGTGAACCGCCAATGGAAACTTAAGGAACATGCAATTTCAGTTCTAGTGAGAGGCCAGGTTTGAACATTTACAGCCTAAAAGTAGAAAAGTCAAAAAGGGTTTCCACGTAAAATTATAATCTAACCAGGAGCTCCTTTCCGCATAGTAAGACGTATACGTTTACCTGAACTGTAGTTAGGAGTTCAACAGAATTCAACAAGCACAGAATTCAACTAGTAACAGAACTAAAACTGCATCTGAGGTTGTATTGGGTTCTCACTCTTTTGAAGGGACGGGCCACGAGGAGAAACCGCAAAGCTATCTTTCTTTATGAAATTCCATTGTAGTTTTAGCTGAACTTCAACTAAAACCATATTTGGAAAGCACATCCTTTTGAAACTTTAGCTGAGAATAGAAATTCTACTTGACCTGCTTCCTTGTTAATTCTTATGTGAATTATAAGCACGTGTTCATCGAGCTCCTTTGGAAAGGAACATCTTTTCCAAACAGAGCAAACCTCAAGTCTTGCAGAAGAAATACCAAAACAAGGCAAAAACTCAACCTCCTCATCTATGATGTCGGCTGAAGGCCAACAAGCCTAAGCAAACTGCCAAGACCATAAAGAAGCGAGCAGTGAAGTGATGTCAGCACTGCAAAGACAAAATCCGTAAGTCTACATGTGGCCATCCGGCTACGTAGATTCCAACACCAGCTTAAAATGCACAAGGCGCACTTACCAAGAAAAGCGCACAGCGTGGCGTCCGCCGGCCTGCGGTTGAGTCTTTCATTTTTGTGTCATACTGTGCATGGACGAAACCCATTTCGCACCAGTTTGAAACCATGAAAAATCATTGTGTGTTGGTATTTACAGGCTAGTCCACTCCTGATCCACCGAGAACTTGCTCATCGGCAGCAAGCTCTTCAGTGCCGGCAGCTGCAGCAATGCCTGCGAGGAGAAAAAGGGCCCGGATTGTGGTTTCATGCATACCCATACATATGTATATATATATATATGTATGTGTGTGTGTATGGTTGATCACAAGGCCCGTTGACACATGGGACCATTGGTTTTGAACACCGCTACAAAGATGATATGTCAAACCACTAAACGGGAGAAGATACCCATGGTCTTTGAGAGCCAGGAATAATACTGATCAGCCCCCATAGAGCTGGAAGGACTTGCCATTGCGCCACAGCTCCAACACTTTTCCCTAACGAAGCGAGTTGGATATCTTCGCGAACCAGGCCATTTGGAAGCGCACTGGTCTTTGCTTCAAATCCACACATCCAAACCACTTTTCGTCTGGCCTCCCGGAGGTCCGCCACCTTAGGCTCGCCCTCCGCAGTCACCTTCCGCTGGGCGCGATGGGCTGCTGGTGTTTGGTTTGGCTTCGTTTTTGTTGCTCAGGAAACAAATGGACGACCACCAAATTTGATGGGGTACCTTTCAGGGTTCTCTCTGTTGGGACAAATCCTGTGATGGGGAAAGCGGGCAAAGTGCAGGGTTGAAATATGTCAAAGGAACTTGTTCAAGTACAGAAGGGACAAACGGCACCACTGGAGGTCTGGGTGGCGTAACCTTGCGACGTATCGGCCCATCCTTTTGCTCAGAGTTTGGAACAGCCACCTAGCTATATCGACACAACAAGCCTCGGGAATCAGCTTGCAAAGGCGCTCGTTGACACCTTGACTGACCAGGATGGCATGAAAAAAAACTCTATCGCGTCCTGCAAAATGCCGCGTGTTCGCAGGGCATCGCATTTTGGCCATGCCCTTGTGCATCAGGCATTGTCGAGACTTCAAACAGTGCGTAGGAAGTGTTCCTGAGTTGTTGCCTTATCCAAACCTGGAAAAGGCTGTTTGAACCCCGAAACACAAATCGCAGCTGAAACGAAAACCCCCACTCGTCCCAAAGATCCCGGTCACCTCTACCCGCAACTCCTCTTCACCCACGGCCTGGCGCGGCACCAATTCGGTTCTCGCACTCCCTTCATGCAAAGACGTTCATGCCAGGGGGGGGGGGGTATTTCATGCGGGAAAAACAAATAAACAAAAACACGGCCTCACAGTCTGGTAACAAGAGGCATGCTGAGCCTGGAATGTGTCACAATGGGGGAGCCCCAAAAAAATGGTTTTCCTTGCTTTTGGTGTTCCATTAAAAGCCAACGCCAAGCAGGGTAACTCATTAGAATTGCGGAACAAACCTGGGTTATAACCTACAACCGGCCCGACTTACTCAGTAGGTTGTACCCCAGGCTAACCACTTACTAACTTGGCCATCCAGTAGGCGTGGAGGTATTTTCGAACTAAAGCAGGTCATCTCACAGCTCCTTAAAAATCCAATGTCATATCGAGACATGGTTTGCGCTGAGCATGGAAACCAGTTGCAAGCATTCGACAAATATCCGAAGGATCAATGGCTTCTGCCCTGGAAAAATCTCCCCCAATGGCAAGGGGGGGGCCACAAAGGTGCCTGCCCTCAATCCACACATCGCCAGAAAGATCTGGCTTGGAAATCTTACAAGTGGTCTACGTTTCCCATAGGATTGACTAAGGCACCATAGAACTGTCATGGGAACAGGGGGGTCCTTATATGTCCCTTCAAACATCCCCTCCGCTAAGGAGAATCTCAATTCAAACTTAGCGCAAAGGGTGATGCTTAATCCCCCACAGGGGTTGATCAATACTCCCGACCCCAAAATGAGGGGTAACTGTTCCCATTGCGTGGTGCAAGTCATCTTATTTGATGGTTTCTTAATGGTCACCCATGCTTTTGTACAACCCCCACATATACATACATATATATATATATATATATACATATTCACCCCCGCTACCCCCCGCCCCCCCACCCACACAAATAAACAAATATGTATATATGTATATGTATATATGCATATATATATATATATAATCTTATAATATGTAAATATATCATATATATATATATGCACATACATACATATTTAGGGGACCCCTGGCGAAAGCAACGGTGTTGGAGCTTGGGAACCGGCGACTTCTCGCACTCGTCGCCTCTCTGGCCGGGCCGAAGAGAAGCACGCGGAAGGCCATGGCGGGTGAAACGGCGCTGGAGATCAGACGGCGGTTGGGTAGCTCGTCTCTTTTGCGGATCACCCTTGATTTTTTGTTCGCGGGTGGGATTGAAACCCCCATTCCAATGTGATACTGAGAGGTCAACCCCTCTGCATTCTGTAAGACAATCTGGAGGGGGATGGTTTTTTGTTTGGGGGGGGGGCACCTCTGTTTGGCTGGTTTGAAGGGGAAACCAAACAGAAAGGGTCCCCCTATTTGGAGACAGACCCATTTTGGCGGGTACCCCTTTTTGGTTGGTTCTGGCGGGTCCCCGTAGTTTGTTGCAGACCCATTGTTGTGCCGGCCGTTGGGAGGCCTTTCCGGGCGCAAGCGAAATGAGTCTGAGACCATGCCGCGGGAAGCGAGCTTGGGAGATCTGGACATTCGCAGTTTCCCCGAGAAATCACTCAACACCAAGACCCCTGTCTTCGGATTCAGTGCAATGTCCTCCTCTCAAAAAAACAACTCACCAGATCCGGGCGAGTCGGCATGGGCATGGAAGTTGGTGCAATTTGATGTCTTGCGCCTCCATTTCAGGCTAGAGTTCGGTGACTCCGGATTCATCTTCAGGTTGCCTGCGAGTTCTGGACAACATCCGAGCTTGAAAACAAAGGAGTCAGATATATGTGGTCATCGCCCAAAAACAGCTGCATTCCGTAGAATCATACCTGCGCCTAAAATGCTATAGATTGGTTTCGGGTGACCGCGTAACGGAGAATCACTTTGCCATAGTCCGTGTGAAATAATTCGCCTTCCCTGAACAAGACCCCAAGATCGGCTGATTTCCGCCCGTGTAAGCATCCCCCCCCCCCCCGGCCCGCGTCACAAGGCTGCATTCGGGTTGGAAACATGTTGCCTGCCTGCCCAGCCGCACTGACTTGCACGAACGGGGCCAGGCCGTCGCTCACTTCCTGTTGAAGCACCAAAAGCCAAGAAGACCATGATCACCTTGATCGGTGGGCTCGCCGCCCATCCACCCCAACAACCCACCAACCCACCTACCCACCGCGCTCGTTTTCGTCGCACTACCGCATCGTTCGGCCGATGGGAAAACTGAAGAATGGTCGCAGTCTGGGTCTTTGGTGCTGCTGCAATGCTCACTGGCTCTTGCGACCATGGGCTATGGGAAATGACCTAGCCCAGCACAGGGGCCATGTCAACAGCAAGCATGAAGAAAGAAGTACGGCCGAGACAAAGAAGCAAACATCGAAAAAACAAACAGTCCTTTCCACGCATGCGCCAAACTCCAAACTCCTTGGGTTGCTCGTATACATCTTGATAACCCCTGCCGGAAAAAAGATGAGCTAGCTCTCCCATGCCTGCGATGCTCTGCGCTCTCTCACCGATGATTCCTGTCCTCGATGGCACCCGGCGCTTTGTGGGATTCAAAAAGGAGGGGGTTGTCCAAAAAGTAGAGACCCCCAGTTGGATGTTGTTGCAAGGGACTCCAAAGAGAAACTGCATGTTTTTGGGGCGCCTACTCTTGTCATGGACAAAAGTCTGGGAATTGGATGCGGCGCCGGACGGTTTGGACGCATGGCATGCGCAAACAACAACGCGCGGTTTGGTGTGATAGAGCGAGTTCGTGGCTCGCATGTTGGCGCTCAAGTCGCAGAATCCGACGGGGTATACTCCTTCAAACTTCTCTAGACTGGGTGCATGCACGCAGGTATCCAGGCTGAGAAAGGCGCTGGCTTCAACTTTCATTCCATCAAACATGTTGGATTCACTCCGCTCGTTTCCGCCCTGAAGCAAAGCTGTTGGCAAGGCCGGGCAAACAGAACGCGTCTTACTAAGGCTGCCTTTCGGAGCGTCCTTTCAGGGATATTGCCACACGTGTTTGGAATTCTATGCACATGGCTAAAACCAAAATGTTATGCTGTTGTAGCTCTCAGCAAATGCTCAATTCAAGAATGCAATATCGAACGAGACTCTACGCTAAGGCAGCCATTGATGGTTGCGCGCACTGCTGTCAATGTGGCAATTCGAGACCTGTCATGAATTGAATATTGCCTTCCGCTTTGCCACATGACGCAGAACTGTCATAAATTGCTGCCAGAGATCCCAGAAAGGCGTTCAACCAGGGGGCCCCGAAAGGCCTTGATTGGCTATTATTGGTAAGAGCGTCAAGCTCGAACTACTTGGAGGAAGGGATAATTGCTCGGCACAGCATCTAGTCCCAGTTCGTGTTTCTATGTGGGCAAGTGTGCAAATCCTGGTAGGCGCCCATGCGCCAATAGGATCAGTGCATCCTTTTTTGAACAAAGTCCTTGCTCTCCCTGAGCTTCTAGCTGAGCTACCATGGGCTGGTCTGCATGAAGCGAATCCAACCAACCAAACAAACAAACAAATAAAACAAAACAAAACAACTCAAAACAACTCAAAACAAAACAATAAACCAATCAACCCAACCCAAACCCAAGCCCAACCAAACCCAACAAAACCCAACCGCCCGCATGAGGGCCCGACGACCATGTCGTTCCATTTGAAGTCGTGGAACCTCGGATTCCAACCCGAAACGAGAAAATATCTCGGGCCACAGCCCACAAACAGGAGAAGATACACCAAAGAGTGGGCCTTTGGAAACAAGAAGTGTCATTAGGAAAATATGAAGACACTCTGCTCATTGGTTTGCCCTGGTGAATCGTTTCATTCCTCCTCGAGTCGAACAATTAGGAGGCCTTCTGTCCAAGACACTAGTCCAAAGAAATGGATTCCGCTTGAAAAAAGCCCCAACACACATTTGGTCCAGTCTGGGACCAGCCGCTGCAACTTCGAGGGGATCACCGGTTTGATCCGGCCACGGAACTCAGAAACCCTGAAATGGTGCCGGCAAAAACAATGCCCTAAAAGGTGGATTTCTCCACGTTCTTTGACCTTTCATTTCAGGCCATGGGTTCCAACAAAAACGACCTGAGACAGGCTCAGAGTGGCTTTAGGATGTAGCCGAAGCTTGGGCTCCAAGGGAAAGCCCCCAAAGGCCCCTTGCAAGGCAGCTCTATAGGCCAAGAGCTTGGGACTAGGCGAACCAATTGGAACCAATTTGGTCATGGGCTTCGGGGTTTCCACTTGGCCCTTGAAAAACCAAAACAAGGAAAGTATCTTCTTGAAAAGAACCTCAAACTTTTTGCGCCGTTAGAGACAGAGTCATTGGTCACAAAATCATCATGCATCCGGAGAAAAAAAGACTCTGCCATCCGACAGTGTGGCACCCCCGGGGCTTCGGTCCTCAACAAGAATGGTCCTCACGTAGGGGGCATTCATGTTTTCTTCCCCGAAAAGGACAACCCGCTGGTCCATTGGATCAGGTCCATTGACGCAGGGAATTGTCATAGCAAGAACTACCATTTTGGTGATGTGCAAAGTTGGCTTGAAATAAAGAGTGCTTTCTGGGCTGTTTGCTTGATCACTCAATTCTGTGAATGGTTCCCATTGGACGGGTAAATGGGTGTCAGCATTGTTTGGAGGGAACCCGGTTTTGGGGTCGCTTTTGAAGAGCAACCCAAAGCAATTGTTGGTTCATTTTTTGGAGGGTTCGCTATTTTTAGACAGCCCAAATGGGCGCCTCACCGAATGTTCTACCCTTTGGTCATCTGACGTTTGGAGCTCTACAACCCAGTCACCCTTCTGGGAAAGCCGGCGGTGCCACCGTAGGCATGGCGCCGAAGGGGTGGCACTTCTTCCAACTGGGCGGAAGCAAATCGGGCGGTGGGAAAGAAGCCATGGACATAGGTGTCCTTTTAGGGGAAATAGATGGCCCTGGTAGCTGATTAAACCACCAGGTAAACCAGGGCGATCTATGTTTCGACCAAAACAACCAAAAACGACACCTATGGCCATGGAGCTATGCAGCTCCAGGAAGCTTTTCTCGTGACCTCTACATCAAGGCCACAAAAACCCGGAGCGAACGCACGAATCCGTTCGTTTCTGAGCACAGAGTGCGCGACTTTTAGGGAGTTTGGGGGTGGCCAAATAAAAAAGCACGGCAACAACTTGTGTGTGTGTGTGTGGGTGTGTGTGTGTGTGTCTGTGTTGGTACTGAACTTGTAGTCAGACCGCTGCATAAAGGTTTGAATTTGTGCGCGTGAAGCACATGTTGAGCTTACGGATGACAAAAAGACTACTCACTGCAGACCATACAAAGAACGCATTGAGCGTAAACGCGATGCCACTGCACAATCAACATGACTATTGATGAGAACGTTACTCTCTTCTGAAACAGCAGTGCACCACATGCGCAAGCCTCGGCCGCAAGGAGCTCTAAGGGAAGTCTCACCCTTTGGCGAAAAAGGATCACCTACCAGTGCTACCAAAAGCAGGGCCTTTCCACAGTGTGTCCAAAAGCTGCTTCAGGCACGTAAAGCAGTGAAGGGTTCCGTCACAGACCGGCAGTGACCGGCAAGCTCACAGTTGTTCCCCTCCAAAGACTCTGCCAATTTGAGCATCTGCGCCGACCGTGGGGGGCCACCGAGGCCGACGCTTCTCGTAACTGCCGTACATGCCCTGCCAAGCGGCTTGAAACGGGTAGATACGTGCAAACCGCCCGAATCCGGCCACTGACCAACGGCAAAGAACATGTTTGGAAGTCCGAAAGTAGTACGCATGAATCCCCGGTATGAACCCCTTGCACAACTTGTGATGGATAAACTGTCTGGTAAACCAGCAATCTCACTGGTGCAACTGTTTGGTGTGGATTTTGGAAACCCGCCACACCATGGTCGCTGCTCCAGTAAAGGAAACCAAGGACATGTCAATCGCTCCCCTGGTGCAATAAATTTTGACCCATACCGACAAGCTTTCCTCTTCAGTCCTGGTCAGCTTTCCTTTCAAACTCCTTCAGTGGAAGCCGTTAGCTTGCAAGGTATACGCCACATCCTTGCCCAGCTTTCCAGTTCCTTCAGTGGGAACCTTCAGCTTGCAAGCTGGACACAACAAAACCACCGTCGTTTTTGCCCACGCATCCCTGACTCGTTTTTCCAACCCATGGTTTTCACAAGAACGACGCAGAAATCCAAACAGCCAATCCAAAAGGCCACATAAAATCTCGTTGGTCACCGCCTTCATCCAGCCCTGGCGCTTGGAGCGGCGCCGCATGAAGCGCATGCGGTCCTCGGCGCACTTGGGCTGGTTGGGTTGGGTTTGGTTTGGTTAGTACCTGAGCAACCCTGATTTCCGATAAGCCCCTGGTTTCCGACTCGGTTCCCCAACGTGCCCAGCAAAGGTGATTCAGTCCCATGAAATCATTTCCCTGGTGCGACTTCTGGATTTCGGAACCATCCACAGTAGGGTGGGTTTCGGCTGGGTTTACCTTGAGTTTAGGGATTGGCTTGATGAGCGTGCCGCCTGTGCGAGGCTTGCGGCCGAGTCCATCTGTGGATGCGTCGTCAAATAGCGATTGGTTGAGGGTCACCCTTGCTGTGATACCCGTCATTCATTCTCACAATGCTTTGCTGGTGAACACTCCCATGCCATTCAACACCTGGCACCATACCTTTCGACTCACCAGACCATTCCGTCCAAGGGGCCTCCTTGGAGAAGCTTGGTTCCGGGTTTCGACCCATCGGGACATCGGGGGACATCTGATTTCGACGCGAAGTCGGAGTCGAGAAGATCAGTCATGTTCGTACGAAACCGCAAGGCCATCCGCCGTTCACGGGTTACATTGATCCGGGTCTCTTTTTTCCCAAAAGCATCTCTGATGCTTGGGTTCTGCTTTAGGTTTTCTCTTAAGGTGCCTGGGAGCGATACAAGCTGTGACAACGGAGATAAGAAGGGATTTCCATTTGGTTGCGCTGCAGACCGGGCGTGCGATGCTGTGGGTGCAGACCGGGCGTACGAGGCTGGCTGGGGGGAAGGCGGTGTGGTGCAGACTGGGCGCGCGGACGCTCGTGACAAGCGGAAACCGCCCCCGAGCAAGACGGGCGCGGGGGACGCTCGTGACAGGCCGAAACCGCCCCGAGCGAGACGGGCGCGGGGGACGCTCGTGACAGGCCGAAACCGCCCCCGAGCGAGACGGGCGCGGGGGACGCTCGTGACAGGCCGAAACCGCCCCCGAGCGAGACGGGCGCGGGGGACGCTCGACGCTCGTGACAGGCCGAAACCGCCCCCGAGCGAGACGGGGCGCGGGGGACGCTCGTGACAGGCCGAAACCGCCCCCGAGCGAGACGGGCGCGGGGGACGCTCGTGACAGGCCGAAACCGCCCCCGAGCGAGACGGCGCGGGGACGCTCGTGACAGGCGGAAACCGCCCCCGAGCGAGACGGGCGCGGGGGACGCTCGTGACAGGCGAAACCGCCCCCGAGCGAGACGGGCGCGGGGGACGCTCGTGACAGGCCGAAACCCGCCCCCGAGCGAGCGAGACGGGCGCGGGGACGCTCGTGACAGGCCGAAACCGCCCCCGAGCGAGACGGGCGCGGGGGACGCTCGTGACAGGCCGAAACCGCCCCCGAGCGAGACGGGCGCGGGGGACGCTCGTGAGAGGCCGAACCCGCCCCCGAGCGAGACGGTCGCGGGGACGCTAGTGACCGGGAAACCGCCCCCGAGCGAGACGGGCGCGGGGGACGCTCGTGACAGGCCGAAACCGCCCCCGAGCGAGACGGGCGCGGGGACGCTCGTGACAGGCCGAAACCGCCCCCGAGCGAGACGGGCGCGGGGACGCTCGTGACAGGCCGAAACCGCCCCCGAGCGAGACGGGCGCGGGGGACGCTCGTGACAAACAACAAAAAATAATAAAAAAACACAAAACAAAAAAAAAAAAACAGAAAGAACAAAAAAAAAAAAAAAAAAAAAGAAAAAAACAAAAGAAAAAAAAAAAACGAAAAATGAAAAAAAAAAAAAAAAAAACAGACGGGCGCGGGGAGGCCGAAACCGCCCCCGAGCGAGACTGGCGGAAACCGCCCGCGAGCGAGACTGGCGCGGGGGACGCTCGTGAGAGGCCGAAACCGCCTCCGAGCGAGACGGGCGCGGGGGACGCTCGTGACAGGCCGAAACCGCCCCCGAGCGAGACTGGCGCGGTGGACGCTGGTGACATGCGGAAACCGCCCGCGAGTGAGACTGGCGCGGTGGACGCTCGTGACAAGCGGAATCCGCCCCCGAGCAAGACGGGTGCGGGGGACGCTCGCGACAGGCCTTAACCGCCCCCGAGCGAGACGGGCGCGGGGGACGCTTGTGACAGGCCGAAACCGCTCCCGAGCGAGACTGGCGCGGTGGACGCTCGTGACATGCGGAAACGCCCGCGAGCGAGACTGGCGCGGTGGACGCTCGTGACATGCGGAAATTTCACCGCCCTCAAGCGAGACTGGCGCGGTGGGCGCTCGTGACATGCGGAAACTGCCCGCGAGCGAGACTGGTGCGTTGGACGCTTGTGACATGCGGAAACCGCCCGCGAGCGAGACTGGCCGCTCGTGACATGCGGAAACCGCCCGCGAGCGAGACTGGCGTGGTGGACGCTCGTGACATGCGGAAACCGCCCGTGAGCGAGACTGGCGCGGTGGACGCTCGTGACATGCGGAAACCCCGCCACGGAGCGAGACTGGACGCTGGACGCTCGAGACATGCGGAAACCGCCCGCGAGCAAGACTGGCGCGGTGGACGCTCGTGACAGGCGGAAACCGCCCGCTAGCGAGACTGGCGCGGCGGACGCTCGTGACATTGGGAAACCGCCCGCGAGCGAGACTGGCGCGGTGGATGCTCGTGACATGCGGAAACCGCCCGCGAGCGAGACCGGCGCGGTGGACGCTCGTGACATGCGGAAAACGCCCGCGAGCGAGACTGGCGCGGTGGACAGCTCGTGACATGCGGAAAACCGCCTGCGAGCGAGACAGGAGCGGTGGACGCCTGGAGCGGTGGACGCTCCTGACAGGCGGAAACCGCCCTCAATAGCGAGACTGGCGCGGTGGACGCTCGTGACGAAGGATAAACCGCCCAGCAAGCGAGACTGGCCGCGGTGGACACGCTCGTTACAGGCGGAAAAACCGCCCGCACAGCGAGACCTTGGCGCGGTGGACGCTCGTGACATGCCGGTGACAGCGGAAAAACCGCCGTTTAGCGAGACTGGCGCGGTGGACGCTCGAGACAGCGCCTCCGCTGGAAACAAGCAACTGGTGGGGAGGCGTGGCAACGCACGTGACATGCGGAAACTGCCCCCGAGCGAGACTGGCGCGGGGGACGCTCGTGTCGTGACATGCGGAAACCGGCGCGGTGGAGGCTCGTGACATGCGGAAGCCGCCCCCGAGCGAGACTGGCGCGGTGGACGCTTGTGACATGCGGAAACCGCCCGCGAGCGAGACTGGCGCGGTGGACGCTCGTGACATGCGGAAACCGCCCGCGAGCGAGACTGGCGCGGTGGACGCTCGTGACATGCGGAAACCGCCCGCGAGCGAGACTGGCGCGGTGGACGCTCGTGACACGCGGAAACCGCCCGCGAGCGAGACTGGCGCAGCGGACGCTCGTGACAGGCGGAAACCGCCCGCGAGCGGGACTGGCGCGGTGGACGCTCGTGACATGCTCGTGACAGGCGGACACCGCCCGCGAGCGAGACTGGCGCGGTGGACGCTCGTGACAGGTGGAAACCGCCCGCGAGCGAGACTGGAGCGGTGGACGCACGTGACATGCGGAAACTGCCTGTGAGCGAGACTGGCGCGGTGGACGCTCGTGACATGCGGAAACCGCCCGCGACGTGACAGGCGGAAACCGCCCGCAAGCGAGACTGGCGCGGTGGACGCTCGTGACATGCGGAAACCGCCCGCGAGCGAGACTGGCGCGGTGGACGCTCGTGACATGCGGAAACCGCCTGCAAGCGAGACTGGCGCAGTGGACGCTCGTGAAAGGCGGACGAGCGAGACTGGCGCGGTGGACGCTCGTGACCCTCGGAAACCGCCCGCGAGCGAGACTGGCGCAGTGGACGCTCGTGACATGCGGAAACCGCCCGCGAGCGAGACTGGCGCGGTGGACGCTCGTGACATGCGGAAATCACTCGCGGGCGAGACTGGCGCGGTGGACGCTCGTGACATTCGGAAACCGCCCGCGAGCGAGACTGGCGCGGTGGACGCTCGTGACACGCCGGCGAGCGAGACTGGCGCGGTGGACGCTCGTGACATTCCGGCGAGCAAGACTGGCGCGGTGGACGCTCATGACATGCGGCAACCGCCACGTGCGCGGCTCCATGTGAACAGCCCGGCGCTACCTGACCCGAACAAACGGTGCCAATGTGTTTCTAGGATGAACCCTCTCTTCAGGGTTCGCCCTACTTATTTGGAAGCAGCCTGGAAGCACGTTGACATGAATATGCTGAGCACACTCGGCCCAAACAAAAGGGCGCATGAACATCCGAACAGCTGACCCCGGTCTACGCAGATTGTGGTAACACTGTGTCTCAGACTTGTTTCGGACAGGCGTCAGACCCACCAAGTGACCGAGGCTTGTCCACACCGAGCCCCCCGCAAAAGCGCAGCGCCGGCCCGTCTCCACACACCTGCGGCGAATCCACCCAACTTGCCATCCACACGCATCCAATTGACAACGTGCGCGGCCCTTTCCACAAAGTCACCAGTTGCAATTGGTTGCGAATGGGAAAATAGGTGGAGAAACTAACGAATCCAAGCAAGCTTACGAAGCAAGATTGTGAAGGCCACGTGCACGGCTCCATGTGAACAGCCCGGCGTTCCAGGTGCGCCAACATTGTCATTTTTGCCGCACACCTGACCCAAACAAATGGTGCCAATGTGTTTCTAGGACAAACCCTCTCTTCAGAGTCTGTGGCCTCTTGGGGTTCGCCCTACTTATTTGGAAGCAGCCTGGAAGCACGTTGACATGAATATGCTGAGCACACTCGGCCCAAACAAAAGGGCGCATGAACATCCGAACAGCTGACCACGGTCTACTCAGATCGTGTTGTAACACTGTGTCTCAGACTTGTTTCAGATGGGTGTAGAGCGAGCTTATGCCTTGCTTCCAACTTGGGAGTGGTAGTTTGTGCGGATCCATTTTCGGATTTCTGCGATTGGTTCTTCATGATGAATCGGATGACTTCGTGCCTTCCATGTAGTGCGGGGCCTGTCATGTTTCACCCGTGCCTTTGCCTGTTTCTCTGCGCTTGAGTCGCGGTTGCTCCCCTTCTTCATCTGTTTTGGGGTTGATTTCCCAACTGTGAACAACTTAAATCTTGGTTTGCCTTCGGACCCTTGAGCCGGAAAACAACGGGATCCACATGCCATGGGGAGTGAGGCTGGTTTGCTTTTGGGTTCCCGGGCTCCTCTTGTTTTTTACATGTGCTGAGCAGAAGCTTCACTCATCTTCCATGACCTACATCAAACCAAGCATTCACCCCTGAGCTGTCTCCCCCGAGAGTGGAGTGCCCCCCAAAATGTAGGGGGGAACCCATTTGCTTTGGCGTCCATTTGCCTAAGCTGCCTGGAAAACAAGAATGTCCAGCGATGGATTCCCTTGGAAAAAACAAAAAGGGAAAATATGAAACGGTCATTATGGGCAAGAGCCAAATCGTACTCCCAGTGAACATCCGATTCAATCCAACCACTAAAATAGGCAACCAAAAATGGGTGGGGAATTCACCTACCAACCAAAACATGGTGCACCTACCAACCAAAATGGTTGATCCGAAAACGGTGTTGACTGCCATTTCACCTGGACGCACGTCCTTTGGGCCCCCGTGCGCGGCTCAGGATCCAGGGGTCCCACTCCTTGGGCGGCTCCTGTGCCCGAAACCGAACAGATCCAGCGGTGGCTGAACGAAGCTCCAAGCTTTGCCTCGAGATCCCAAGCGCAGCCTGACCTTCGAAGAGATCCCTTCTTTAGATTGTTATCATAAAATTGACCCTTTTGTCTATAGTAGTATTTGAGAATTCTGTGGAGATTGAACTTGTTGTCTTCAAACTCGCCTCGCTTGCTGTTCTCTCACAACCATTGCTGATCTTCACTCATTCCATCAGCTCCTCCCGATCATTCGGAAGCGATCCTCACTGAGACCCAGGTTTCCCCTCGCCTTGCAGCGAGTCGCGAGTCGAGTGCCCGGTTTCTCCAAAATGCGATGCATCCGCTGTCAGGCGAATGCCTCACATGTGTCATTTGCACCGAGGACTCATCTCCCTCGTCCAGGCTTCTGCCAGCTGGAAGCATGGCTTTGGCCGGCCCCAGGCACAACTCCCCGGCGAAACGACAACACCCAAACCACCGCAGAAACAGATCTGGTGCGCAGGTTCCACAAGCTGCCCCTCCAGAAGTTCCTGCCCCAGACCTTTTGGCGTCACCATAACCACAAGTGACCCATGTGTCATCTAAGGCACCAAGAAACGCGGGCGGAGCTCGCGGAGCTCGCGGAGCCCACGGAGCAAACACCTTCTGACCCCATCAAGAACTCAAGTGCCAAGGGCGAGGAAACCAGAGCTTCATCTTGATATCCCATTGGAGTTGGGATTGTTTGACGAAGATTCCCATCAAACACTGTGTTTCCAGTGCTTCACAAATAGGTGAGGCAAAGTTCCATGAAAATAACAAATAACTACAGCTGAGGGCAAAAGATTGGGCAAAATGAGGAGCACCCCCCCGGTGTTTCTCTCCTCGCGATCTCCCGGCGACTGGGCATCGTAAAGGGTCTGGCACGCGGAGCTTTGCATCGATCCAAGGCAAGCCAAGGTCTCCAATGTGCCCAGCGAAACGGAACTCAGCTTCCCTCCAAGTGGCGTACATTGGAGGAAACGGTGTCCCTCCCTCAAAAGTCAGCGGTTCAAATCCAAACCAAACCAACTCGGAGAGCATATGTTCAGATCTTTCATGTTTAGTCACCCTTTTCTTGAAACCCATCTGAACCCTGTGCACTCCATACCATCGACCTCTTCACGGAACCCAGACGGCGCACGGAACTGCTCCATGGAACCAAAGCACGCTTTCTGCGGCACAACCAATGGTAGATGCCACCAATTTGTTTATAATCCCATGCTTGAAAAAACATCTTTTGAATGCGGATCTTTTGATCAACCCCAAAAACAAAACGGAGAGTCCCTTCAACGCGCGCGAAGTCGCGCGCGCAAGCGCGCTCAATCGCTCGCGCCTTGCCCTTCTTGATGGCCTCGCTGAGCTTCCGGATGATGAGGTCGATGGACCTGGCGAGTCCGGGCCGAGGGGCCCCTCGGGGCCCTTAGGGCAGGGAGTCCATTTTGGGGATTGCCCGCACACCAAACGGAATGCGGGTTTGACTTCTAGGACGAAAGAAACAGGAGAAACGCCCTAAAATGGCTGGGGGGGAGGGAATTCCGGGAACCACCGAAAGCAAAAAAAAAAACTAAGAGGGGTGGCTAACGTTTCCGCTTGGCTTCACATTAAATACCAACTGAAAGGGGACCATGTTGAGAAACTCCCCCATGAGACGCATGACGCCTGCAGGTGCGGGCTTTCGTGAAAGCAGCTCACGGATTCGGGCAGAAAACCGAACAAAGCAAACCATAGCCCTCTAAACAGCCTTCTCTAGTTGCTGATCGCATCCTCCCCCAGGTGCTCAGCAAACCCGCACAAAAGATGGCGGGCCCCGGAAGCTTGGACAAAGTCTGAGGTATGCTTGACCAAATTGGCGGCGGAGTTCGAACCGCTCTGCTCGAGTTGTCAGCCTTCTCAGAGCCTGCCACAAAGAAGCATGGCCCACCTCCAGTGAGCAAACCTCGCTCTGATCACGCAATTAGAAGCTGCCAGTGCCATCGTAATATTTCCACATTCACAGGAAGTTGGACGTCAGATGTCTGTCAGAATGCCTTGCAGCCCCTTGGCCCCCAAAGTTCAGGGGTACCTGACACATGGCTATGTCGCTATGGCATCTTCGGAAATGTATTCGGACGGGTCTGTGCAAGCAGCAAGAAAGAAGGTCAGTGCAAGCTCAGAGCAGACTTGGGGTTGCAAACTCACCTCGCAATGCCTAGAAAGCCCAATTTTTATGGCAGGCAGTCACGTGGATGCTTGCAATATTAATGAGCTTGACACGTGCTTTGCATGCGCAGCATGCTACGAAGCCCATATCCCTCCTTCATCGGCAGTCACCACCCCAGATTTTGACAGCTTCCCTATGCAACTAGCTTCCAGAAATTGTTGGAAAGAACACCGCTGGCGCTGTCTTCGCCTTGAGATTTGCAGAAGCCTACACCCGCAGAAGAAAAAAACACCGTAGCCTAGCTGCGCGCCAGAGTGCGATCCTTCCAAACACAACAACGGGCTCCCGGCCACTGCCGCCCGACAGCCACCAGACGTCGAAAGCATTGCCTGCTGCTGGAGGTGTTCGAGGGGATGGGAATGTCCACGGATTTCGGGTTGTTATTGGAGTCCACCATGCCTCGGCAAAGACTGGTCTCCGGGTCCGAGAAAGAAAAAAAAAAGAAGCTCGTTTTCGCGAGCGACTTGGCGACGCGCGACCTCGAGGCTCGGAGCGGTGAAAAAAACCTTGCTGGTTCTCAGCAGGGAATGAGGGAATGACCCCCTATAAACCATCCCTGATGGTTTCCTTTAAGGGATCCAGTTCATTCCCAAGACCCGGAAGGTCATTGCTACCTATCGCACCAGCAAGAAAGAACTGGGGCCATGCGAGAGGGAAGCCTTTCCACGGATCGGGCTGAACCGGAGCTGAAAGACTGCGGGCTGAAGCTCGCTGACACATCCCAGCCCCAGCTTCTCTTTTGCTCTTGAGCCAGCTTGCGCACCCCACAAACAAGTTGGTGAAACGTCCAACAAAGCAACCTGAGCTGATCGAAAATAACCCACAAACAAACATGAAA
>CAUJNA010001079.1:7500-102500 GCA_963377175.1 Effrenium voratum
GGCGCTCGAACTTCCGAGGGCTCGGGCGACCACGGCCACCCAGAGCTTCAGCGTCGCCCGCCGCGGAGCGTGCCTCGGCGTCGGGGGGCTTGGGGGGCTTCGGCGGTTTCTGTCCGAGTGGTGGTGGTTCAGTTGGTGGAAGTGATATTTTTGGTGCTTCTCCAAACCGAGGCGAAAAGGGCAAAGGGAACCCCGGATTTTCATAACCCCAGTTCATTACTTGTGGAGTGTCCCTGGTCGAGTGGGGGATTTATCACTATTGAAAGCGTAGGGGATTTATCCCCTATTGGTGTACCTCGTAGAATGGGTTTATTCATCCGGGCGGTCAACAATCCACACCAGTTCACGGGCAACTCATTGGACGAGTCAAGCACTTGGAGTTGTTGATGACTGGCCAACAGTTCTTGGAGCTCATGTATTGGGTTTCAAGTGGTCGCAGTTGATTGCAAGGGCTGCAACCCCGAGAAGCCTTGAGTCGCATGGTGTGTCTGTGTGCTTGATGGCCCAATGGCCTTCCTTTTGGCTTCCCTTTCCCCCAACCACTTCCCTCCCTTGCCTTTTGCAAAACCTCTTTTGCCACAGGACCCTGGTCCTAAAACTAAAGCTCGGCCAAGCCCGTGGCCACGGAAAACAAAAAAACGCTCTCGCTTGGTTGGTTTTGGAAGGAAAACTTGTTCATCAACCAGGGCTTTCTTCTCAATCAGGGTCAATCCTGGGTCAACAATTGCCATTCATCCTGGTTCTGCTCAAAGAAAATAGACTCCTGCTGATCAACACCAGGGGAACCCCCAAACAAAAAGGCGATTCTTAGGGACGAAAAAACGAGCTTTGCGGCAGTGGTACCCTCCATAGGTGACCTTTTGGACAAATCTTGATGGACCTGGAAAATGGTTTATCCTGATACGTAAAAAAAAGGCAGTCCCATCTATTTCTGAATCCAAACTAGCCTAAAGTTGACACCTGTTGCACGAAATCCTGCGCAAAATCCAGAGTTTGATTGATTTTTCGGAGGGGGCAAACCTCAGTTGGGGCACCTCCTTTTGGGGTGTGTTTCTCTCTCCTCCCCAGATGAAACCCTCGAGAAACTGAACCGAATCTGCCATTTTTGTTGCTATTCCAAAAGCTGACCTTTCAGAATCGGACCGAGCAAAGAACCTTCCTGGCTTCTCCTTCCAACTTCCCCCCAGATCCGTGAGCTCCTTCCGCCCCGCGCGACGCCGCGCGCGACGCCGCGCTTGAGGTCCCGGCAGAGTGGCCCTGCGCTCCTCGGTCCTCTCGAGCACCAGCGGGTCGCGCCTCGGGCCGTTTTTCACTCGGCCGGAGCGGAGCGGAGCGAAGCGGAGCGGAGTGGGGAGTGGGGTGGAGTGGGTGGAGGGGTGGGTCGGGGGTGGGGTGGGATGGGTGAGGGAGGAGGAAAAAAAAGGTCAATCTGCTGGTTTAGTGAGGTGCCAGCTTCGTTCGGAAAAGACATGGGCTTTGAAGAAGGAGGACAGGAGAAGGCAATTATATAGATGCCTGGTTCTATGGGGACAAATGAAGTGGGGGATTGAAAAAGAAATGACACTTAGCAACTGGGAAGCATATCAAGAAAAAACTTGACAAAACGCCTTGCTTTCGGCCCTTTCAACGCATTGTCCGATATTTGATTCAGGCAAAAACTTGAAAGCTCTAGCTTTCAGGCTGGATGAATCCGAAGATATGTTTGAACTTCAAACAGCCACTTTGGATTTGACAAAAGCCAGGGAGAGTCGGGGGAGATGAGAAGAGATGTAAACACCTGCGCAAGCGGAGCACAACATAATGTATGTTGTTTGTGCTGGGTGCGTGGGTCTTTGCTAGGAGTTCGCCAGTCTCAGTGTCGCTTCAGGCAGACCACCTCAGATCATGGAGCATCACCATGGAACACGTTCACTCGCAGGACAAAAACCCGCCAGGCCCGAGCCGCCAAAGCAGAGGTGGGCAATGGAAAAGCGGAAAACTCGGATCTGGATTGGACGTGGCCTGCGCCAAAGAGCCTCTATTTGGAAGGATAGACAAAACCAAAGAGAATCCAAATTAACAGAATACAAAAGTGCTTTTTGTTGGAGGAATTGGGGTGGTATCTCCGCGGTTTCCCCAGTGAGGACCATTTCAGCGCGCCAGAGGGCTAGACAAAGGGCACTAGGCTCCAGTCGCACTGACCACATGCCAAGCCCATGGCTGCCCCAGGAGAACCCTATTTTTTCCCTCCTGTCTGCTATTTGGGGCTGTCTCAAAGATTTGGGATCCCCACGGTTTCTTGGCTCTTCAAACAAACAAAAACAGCCGCGAGTTCGGAGGCGCACCTTGGGCAAGAGGGGAGGCGCAGGAGCCTTGCTCCCCTCACCATACCGGGACGGGAGACAAGGGACCTCTCTCCCAGGAAATGGGCGGGTCTGCCTTTCTGTTGGGTACCCTCCCACCAATTAACATGGAACCTGACGGTTCGCCGGGGTTACTGGTTTGCACAACTTCCCTTTTATGGGGACCATGTCCCAGGAAAGATGTTCATTGGGAGGGAACCCCCTGCTTGGTGGTACAGAGAACAGGGATCCTTACAGTATACACCTGAACATTGCAACTTGCGAATGGTGGTTTCAACCTTTATGTTGGTGTTCAAAAAGCCACATGTTTCAAATGGTGGCAAAAGCCGTATATTTTCAGGAAACCAAAAGAAAACAGCCCAACCGCGGCCAACAAGCTTCGGCCCACATCTGAGCCCGCGGCTCCAGCAAGAGCATGACACCAGGTGCATCCGTTGCGCGCTTGGCCAACGGGGCCGGCACGCTCACCAGACGTTGTTGTGGCTTTTGTTTTCCATATTGGGTTCTTGGGCTGTTGCAGGGGTTGAGAAAGCCGAAGTCTTACACGAAGCCAATCTCATATAATTCAAACAACTGTGTCCTTGCCATTTTGAAGGGGACCAATGTCGAATGGTTTAAGCAACATTTGTGTTGGAACACTTCTCCAGCTTCCAATTCAGACGGTGAATGCCGTTCAAAGCCGGGCGGTGTTTTGCCACAGGCGACCTCTGACCCTGTCTACGGATGATCCTTAATCATGAGACATGCCCAACATGGTCCAGGGTTCTACTTCTGAGCCTACCTTAGAGCCGAACAAGCGCAGAGCCCAACACATTCAAATCCAACCCGACCCCAAAGCCCCAAAGCCCTGCACTCGCAAGAGAGTCTGGTTGCTGGGTTGGAGAAGCGATTTGCCAGGGCAAGTCAAGAACCTGATCGAAACCCAGCAGTCCGGTTTCCCGATTTTTTGGGGAAAGAGAGATTTTAATTAGAAGCTAGGATCCTATCAATCACGACCAAAGATAGTCTGCTTGTTGCGAAGAAAATCGTCGTCGCCTGTTTACCGGGTGAAACTAAGAAAATCACCGATTTGAGGAGTCCTATGCAAAGTCTTGACTCATAAGCCGGTTGAGACTTATACGGCTTCACGGCTTAGTGCCTCACGGCGATGCGAAAACAAGAAATCTGTCCAAAGGGGTCTAAATGGTCTCCAAGGAAGGGTAACCAAGTGCAGATTCATTATGTTTAAGTGGCAGGTTGTGCTCAAACCAACTCAAATAGAAAATACATAGCAATTACAGCACGGGTGGAGGACTGTTTTCTGTGAGAAATGTAGTGGGTGCCCTGTTTCAACCGTAATGTTTGACCGCAACTCACAGGTTTCATCAAAATCGCATGGTTTTTTAGGAATCAGACCTCCATAATGGGCTCGGTTTTTCTTCTGGTTTCCCTTTCACACCACAAAAGAATGTGAACCTTGGATTAAACCGGACCGCACTCATCAGGGGTGCTCCCGCGGTTCTTTTGAGCAAGGAAATGATATCGATTTTTTGGGTTCCCCCTGGAATCTTCCTGAATCGAAGGTCGTGGAGTCATGTACCCCCCTGGACGAGTTCCATACGGGCCGTGGCAGGTTGCCTCGCGCAGAGCGAACCAGAGAACCACTGGAGATCCCGCACGGGAAACTACCCCTACACCACCTAAAAGCCACCGAAAACCGAAGTTGAGCCGGAGAGCTGGCGAAAAAAAAGAAGAGACAAGGACCCCTCCGACCCTCCCATCCCACCATCCCACCTCTCCCCCCCCTTTCCCCGCCGCTTTTCAGCTCCCGCACCTTCCGCCGCTCCATTTGCCCCAGGAGCCGCGGTGCCGCCGCCGCGCTTCCGCCCCGCTCCAGGGCGGTGAGCAGAAACCCCGCCGTCAGCACGTCGCCCTCGCCGGCCCCGAGGCGGAGGGCCTGGCGGGTGCCCTGGTAGAACGACCAAGTAACAGCCGGAACCTGAGCTTGACAGGGGATCCTGGTGTTTGGACCATTTTCATTTTTGAAGGGGTCGAGTTTGGAGATCCGAGAGGTGGAGCTTGTCTCCTGGCCGTTTTAGAACGCGCCCTTCTTGGAGAGTGGTGAACACGGGAAAGCCATTGGCAATTTGAAGCATCTAATGTGTTTGGACCCCTGACATAGGGGAACTATTGGAGGTCATGTTTAAACAGGGGAAAATATTTGGAACATTTTAAGACATCTAAGATATTCTGTTGAAGAGCCCCCAGCATGGAAGATACCTCAAAACAAACCACAAGGGATGGCAGCTTTCCACCCTTGTGACAAGCGTGGACCGATGGCCATGCCCGGCCTCAAGAGGCTTGATGCGAGTACTTCCCTTCTCAATCCTGCAGGAGCCACCCCAAACAGTTCAAGGAATCTCCTGGTTTTCCCCTAAACAGCCAGCTGCTTCTTCTTGCCCCACCAATTCATAGCCCGAGCGTGATCCGGAAATGGACCCTTTGAAAAGGAGAATGGTCCAACCCCCCGAACCCCCGCAGAAAGAAAGAAGAAAAAAGAAGCCTCAGGCTCCGGCTGTTCATTGGTGGGAGGCTCGTTTTCACATCGAAACACCAACTTCTCAATCCTGCAGCCGCCCCAACAGTTTGAAGAATCTGCTTGCTCCCCTAAGGGCCCAGCTCCAGCTGGTTCCTGCAAACCAGAACATGAGAGATCTAAATCGGACGGGGAAAAAAACTATCTCAGACAGATGAGGTCACCTGCCGGGAGGCTCATTTTTCACATGGCCATGGGTCAAAGGCCAAATCGTACCCCCAGTGAACATCCCTTTTTCCCCACTAAAATAGACTAACAAAATGGGTGGCGAGTGCACCTACCAACCAAAACGGTATCCCAAAACGGTTTTGACGACCACAGCCACATCCTTCGAGCCCCAACGTCGCCTGGCGCCACGGTGCTTCCGCCGCCAGCGCCGCCAGCGCGGCGCTGCGGGTCACCCCGCTGCGCCGCAGAAAGCTCCGCGCCATGGCGCCCAGCAGGGCGCAGGCGCTGCGCCAGGGACTCGCCAGCAGGGAGTTCCTGGGACGAAATCTTGCTGTTGCGATAGGCAAATGGTATTTTGAACCATCCCTGGCTGGTGTGTTCCTTTCAGACTAAAGCCGGGGGTCATTCACCAGGCACTGGCGAGCGGTGCGATAGGGAATAAGAAATGGAATGAGCCCGAGTTGAAGCATCCAACTGGTGGTTTCCTTGGAGACTGGCAAGCGGTGAGAGACATGGAAGGGGGCCCAAGTTGAACCATCCAACTGGTTTCCGTTTTACTGGAATTGTGGGTTCATTCCATTTCTCATTCCGTACCTATCGCACCAGCAGGAAATTCGCGCCAGGCACGAGTTGGTAGGTGCTTGATCTCGCTGTTGCCAGGGGGGTTTGTGACGATTGTGGCGCCTTTGGGGTAGGTAAGGCGGCTCGTGGGGTGTTTGGAGCAGAAGAACCATGGAAGAGGCCTTGAAGGTGTTGTGATTGCTGATAAAAATAATTTGGTACTTGGGAGGTTAACTATTGAAGGGAGAAAGGGAGGCAGGAAGGCAGGAAGGAAGGAAGGAAGGAAGGAAGGAAGGAAGGAAGGAAGGAGACAAGCGCAGGCAAACGGACGGACGGACGGATGGACACAAACAGGCAGGCAGGCAGGCAGGCAGGCAGGAAGGCAGGCAGGCAGGCGCAAGCAAACCAACAAACAAACAAACAAACAAACAAACAAACAAACAAACAAACAAAAAGACACACACACACACACACACGCACGCACGCACGCACGCACGCACGCACGCACGCACGCACGCACGCACGCACGCACGCACGCACGCACGCACGCACGCACGCACGCACGCACGCACCCACACACTTGTGGTAATCCCCCCTCTTTGATTTATGCTTCGGCTCTCCTATGCGTGTGCTCGTGGCTTGTTGATCTAGTTACAGTCGAGGGTACAGGATCATAAGCCCCAATGGCTAAACGGGAAAATGGTGAGACATCGGAGTAATGAAACTGAATTAATCGGAGCAAGGTTTGTAGCAAAGGGGCTCTAAACGCAAACAGCGCCAAAAAGTTCAAATGGGACAGCAAGCTGCGTCAACTGCGCCCATGCCTGTCCGTGACAAGCAGGTACGTTTTCACCCCGGCTCAGGGGCGTCTTCGTTGGCCAGAGTCCCCTGAGCCGGGCTCTGGCCCCCTGCGTGTCATGCTTTGTCTGATTGGAAAAATTGCGCAGGCTAGCTAATCTACCCGTTTGCCCCAGATTGGGCATTGGTCTGGCGCGTGAAAAGCGCTAGTTCAAATGGTAAATGCGCCTGGCGCATTAAGCAGCCTGGTGCAGCCATTCCAGACCGCTGCGGCAAAAAACACGAGAGGCCCTTAGTGACAGGGTTGGACACACACAGCCAGCCCAACGGGCGACTCTGCACGTTAAAGCGCAATAACAGAAAAGCCTTTGATGACTAGGTACCAACACAGGCATCTGGCTCTTCGGGCAAGAGCTCGCGAGCTCAGGGAACCGGCGTGGGGATCAGGGGCGAGAGGTATAGCATCCCTCTTTGTTGGATGAAACTGCGGTGAACACCAAAGCCGCCAATTGTTCGGTGGGAGGGTTCCTTCAAAAGGTAGCCGGAAAAAACCAAAAAGAGAGAGAGGGACCGTGTTGTCGGTCCTCAAATATATGGGGCATATGCAACTCAGATCATGGTTCGCCGAGGCAAAGTACATCCGAAACCGCTGAAAAATCCGAGTGCTCGGCACGGAAGCGTTCAACACTGCAAAGGTCTTTGCGCTCCACGGAAACTCCGGCAGGGAATCCAATCACGCCCAGGAATTCCTTCCTCACCTAGTCCCCTGGCCATTGCGGCGTCCAAGGCCAGACCACGCCCCAAGAAAACCAAGAAGCCCGAGAGGGACCCAACCACACCCAGGGATTCCTTCCTGTGCCCTGCCCCCCAAGCCATTGCGGCGAACAACCACGTGCGGCTGGAGGGAGGCAGGCCAGGCAAAAACAAAGGAAAACCCCAAGAAAACCAAAGAAAGAAAACAAAGAAGCCCAGCGACACGCAGGGATTCCTTCCTGTGCCCTACCCCCCTGGCCAATGCGGCGTGTAACCACGTGCGGCTGGAGGGAGGCAGGCCAGGCCAAACAAAGGAACGCCCCAAGAAAACCAAGAAAACCAAGAAACACAGGCGGGGAATCCACCCAGGGATTCCTTCCTGTGCCCTGCCCCCCTGGCCATCGCGGCGTATGACCACGTGCAGCCGGAGGGGAGGCAGGCCAGGCTAAACCCAGAACCACCCCCACGAAACCCAACCACACTCCGAGATTGCGTGACGTCTCGCCAACCTGGGTGGCCTGAAGGCTCAAACGGTCTGGAATTTGCGACTTCTGAGATTAAAGGCACAGGAAACCAAAAGCTTGGATTCGAGCCGAAAGCAGAACAAAAAAGCAAACGTGGTAGTGCCCATGCTGTACAGCGAACATGGCACGATGGCACGTGGTCACAAAATTGACTACGATCAGAACATCACACCGACGTACAGGGCATTTTTTGCAACGCTGTCAAGATGCTTATCATGCGAACATGCCGGAACGGATTAAAAGGTCAGGTGCAATAGCTGATGCGACAAGGCCATGCCATGCAACACCCCGAATCACGAATCTGAATTATTCGCCGCTGGATATCAGCGACCAAGGATTAGTCAGGATTGTATGGCAACTGATGGGCGCAGTGGCTGGGGCAACCACTTGGTGCCCCAGTTGTCTGAGTGATCTTGCACTAGGAACACTCCGTCGATGGCAGCCAAATCGCTGCGCACACACCATCGTTTGTCTTTGCTGCCACTACGCACTGCGGGGTAAGAATAGGCAAGAGCTTGTTCCTTCCAGGTATCCCCTCGGTTGAACTTGTAATGAGTGCCGGACACAGTCCCCGTTACTCCCACATTGGTGGTGTTTTTGGGGTGCTCCGAGCACGCAAGCAAAAAGTCAAGGATACTCCGCTCATGGTAGCACTCGGTCGAGACTCTACAGAAAAAACCTAATGGGCATTTCCTGCCGACCTGGGACTCATTTTCAGAGTCAAGCGCTAAGGTTTCAGCCGAAGTTGGCATGATGATGCCGGTGCGAAATATCCCGGCTAGGCCTAGCTGAGAAGAAAAATGAACAAACCGCATGGAATACTCGCCAGCTACACGGTCTTGATTGACTCCGGGAAAAGCTTGGGACGGGTACAGCCAAACAGCGGTGCCGGTAGTGGCTGTAGCTGCTACCGCACGCTGGTTAAAAATCTGGGTGTACGGCATTTCCGAAGCAATGATCGCGCTGGCCAAAACATGCACGGTTGAGATCGGAACACCATTGACCGGGTCCTCTGGTGCTACGGGCGCCAAAACTAAAAGGTGCCGAACGCATTGTTCCACACTTACGGCGGGACACGGCTGAAAGGTGTCACATTAGCTTGAACCCAGGCCTTTCGGCGCTGGTGTTCCACGACGTCTTGAATCGTCAACGGGAACAGCCAGTGCGGGGAGAGCATGTTATCTGCCTGTCGTCGAAGAATGCGTTGAAGCCAGTCTTGGACTGTCTGATCAACGAACGTCTGGCCAGGCACAATGAGACCACTCGCGGTGAATTCCGACTCCCGATTTTCAACTGAGGTTCGAACAACGAGGTTTGCATCAGGTTTTGACCCTGCTGCCTCGGGATGTTTCGGAGTAGTGTCCTTCTCAAGGACCGGTGTACCAGGGCGGAATTCGTCAGAAGACCAGGCTTCATGTCGCGTGACCCGCTTGGCAGGCTGCGCGCAGGAAACGGGCTGCCGGGTTTGAGCCGCCGTCTTTCTTTCGGGTGTGCGCGGTCTCTTATCATTTGCAGTGACTAGCGGGGTTGCTCTATGTGGAGCATGGTGGTAAAGAGGTCCGTAGCCTAGGGCACTAGTCTTGGAACCAGATGCCGGAGGCTGAGCCGGTCGGTTTTTGAAAAAAATCGACTGAGGCGGCTGACCCCTGCTAGTAAGCCATGGCGTGTGAGATTGGATCGGCGCGGGATGTGGTCGCTGTGGGACATCAAACCGCCCGGGAAATGCAAGTAAATCATTTCGCGCTGCAGCTTGATGAGGGGTCGCAGGGTGCCCAGGGTGCCTAGGGTGCCCAGGGTGCCCAGGGGGTTCCGGGGTGTTTGGCGGCAGCGTTGGTTGGCGAGGGAGGCTTCGACTCCGACACCTGCCTTGCCTGGAACGCTTTCTGTGGCGCTTGGCGTGGCGATCGTCACGCCGACCCCTACCCCTGCGCTCGCGAGAGGTTCGATCTCTGTGCTTGCGCACTTGATTCCGGGAACGGGAACGTCGACGGGATCGTGATTTGTCCCGTTGACGAGTCTGCGGTCTGTCCTGACGAGCATCAGGTTGAGACTGCTGCTCGGGGGGGTCAAAAAATCCTGGCGGCGCTTCCAAGACACGGTGGGAAGGCCTATTCGGATCGGGCGCGTGCACGGTAAGAAGGCTTGGCTCGTGGCATGCAGGACGAATTAGTGACCACTGCTGAGCTGGCGAGGAATTCGCTGTAGCTCTGCTATCTGCAAAGAACTGAAACACATAGGTTGTCATGGCGGGATTCCGTGTGCTTAGATACACGGCCTAGGAACACCAGGTCTCGGGCCAAAAGACTCCAGAGAGCAAAAGATCAGAGAGGCAAGAGGTCTCCAGATTATGTTGGCACGGAACGGAATGCGCAGGTGTGAAACCAAGTTCATCAGAAATATATGGTTGCCTTTCAACGATGCCGGCACAGAATTGTTCTCGACACAGACCTCGCCTAATTCACGCGAAGCACTGGTTTGGTCGGCATGTTGCAAGCATCTGGTTAAAGCAAAAGAGCGGACGGATACCCCTTGTCTATATACAGTTGACGGAGCGCATGCAACTGGGAAGCCTTGGCTGCTGGCGGCCAGGCATATTTGCGAATTAATGCTTTTCGGGAGTTGTAGCTACTAAGCATAAGTCTCCAAGACCCGGCGCTCTGCGGATGTTTGATCATCCACGGCTTATCCGGCAAAACGAACATGGCTGAGCGATCATGGGCACAAATCTGGAATCCAAGCCATTTGTGATCCTGCACGGATTCAAGTTCTATAGACCCTCCATAAAAGGACGGCTGCAGAAATTCTTTCATGACAGGGTGAGACATAGCTTCATGACTGGCCAAGATTAACCGGTTGTCCGCATAGCGGAACAACAAAACTTAACGGGTCTCTTGAAGAAACTTCTGAAAAAAGCCCTGGGTGTGCCAAGACTTAAGCCAGGTTCGTTCTTTAAGAATGACTGGCAAGCTGGAAAGGACAGGGCTTATCTGGTTTCCTATACAGGTCCCTCGGATTTGCCTGTAAACTCGGCCTGCTGTTTGAAATATCCCAAGCTCAAAAGACAGTTCAACGATCTTGGGGACGTCGCTCAAACGCACGCTCTTTGCGTGGGCGTTGGAGCCGCCTCGGGGCTTGCCTGGCAGAGCTTTGTCATGTTTAGCGGTCCGGGAGAGAGTCGTGCTGACGTGCAGAAATTCGTGAGTTGCGCCATAATCTGCAAGAAGTTGGCGAAGTGCTTGCAGGATGTCTGCCCTCGGAACAGAATTAAAGAACCCAATAAGGTCATCGTTTGCCTCGAAAAGGTGCACAGAAGGATGCGTAGTCCGCAGAAATTGATGTAGTTCCTGCCATAAACGAGGAAGACTGTACATTCCAAGTCCGTCAACCCAAACGGTTTGAAGAAGCAAAGAAATGACCTGAGATGCCGCTTTGAGGAGCTTCTTCATTAAAGAGTTGCTGTAGGATATTATCGTGCGGCCCTTCTTGAAGCGTTTCTTCCGCTTCAAGAAAACAAACCCACGGGGGAGCTGAGCTCCCCACGTGAAGCCCCAGTGGTACCGCGTGGCGAGGGAGGATGGGACTTGATACGTGACCCAGCGCTGCCACTCCTCGGGGGATCCTTCCAGTGGTTGGAAAACATCGGGGTCGTCCCATGTGCGGAATACTGACTCATAATAGAATCGCGGGCAGTAAATCATCAAATGTGAATTGTGGTGGTCTTCATTGTGAATCACCACCCGAAAGTCAAGCAAATTGCGCGTCTTTTGGACGTCTTGCCAAGTCAGTCGGGGCTCAAAAATGAGAGATTCGTAGTGAAGCTTCCACTGTTGAAGAAGTAGCTGTTCAAATTCCGTCTCAACGCTCGGTGGCAAGGATTGTTTCTTCCGCCACTTGGAAAAAACGAGCAGGTTGCGACGAAAAAAGTGTGTTTTGCCTGGGAATACCGTGGAGGTGGCGCTACAGTTGCCGATCCATTCCATCCAAGGATGATGGAGGGCTAGTTGTTCAAGACCACAGGCAATGTGTCCGTCGATCATACAGGTCGCGTCAGCGAAAATAGATCCATCACAGCAGCATGGTAGATCAGCAAGGGAATGCCAGCAGAGCCATTCATCCCACGCTGACGTGTTATGCAAACATTTGAGAAGGGAACGGTGGGGCGCTTCTCGAATTTGAGTACTGGGCAAGTGAAAAGGCACCAAAATGTGTCTGTAACGGCGGATCTGACTTTTCAGCCACTCCCGAATTTCTCGAGAAAAGGATCGGTGAGCCATGGGCTGAAGAGAAAGGGTTCCAGCATTGGAAGGCCAGGTCATCTGCCTATAATTGGCAACTTGTTTCAGCAGTTGCCGGGTGCGAGAGCGCAAAGGCTCTTCCAGAGTCAGGCTAAGCCTGATGACTGCGTACACTTCATCATTGACATACCGAGAGGACCGAAGTACTGTACAGGCACGGAAGCTAGCAAGTGTGTGGCTAGCTACATCAAACAAGCTTTCCCACGCTTGCTTTCTCCGTATTGAGAAGGCAGCGGGTTGGCTGGAATAAAAAAGTCGCTTCCTAAGTTTGCGCCATAACCGGAGACCATGTGTTGAAAATTCAGTGAGGCGTCTCCTTTTCTTTGTGGGTCGGAACCCTAGCGCAGTGCGTTTCAAACGTGTCAGAATGAATGGGTAATTTAAAGTGGGTTGCCAAGCATCAATGAAACAATGCTCGGAGATCCAAGCGGCTCGATAAGAGTGAAACGTGGCAAGCACTATGATGGAAAAGCGCTCAAAATTGCCTTGTGATTGCCAATATCGGATGGCAAGTTCTGCCTGTGCTTCTTCATTTCGATTCAGTTTGTTAAACACGGACATACGATTGCTTTCGCGCAAGGACGCAGAAATGGAAGTAGATCCGATGTAAAGCTTCGGGGATGGCTGCCGGTATATTTCATTGTTCTTAAAAAGGCGCCAATCAACCTCGAGCTTGACGTACACTGCGTTGGGGGATTGAAACCACGGCCACGTGTAAGTCATGGGGTTGACTCCCAACGACTGAAAACGGAGTTGCATGGTGTGGCCAAAAGACGAACTGCCGACGCGGCTGTTCTGGGACTGGTGATAAAAAATAAGGCATAAATGAAGTAGTCCTTGAGCCCAAACAATGGGTGCCTTGATGACGGCTGCACAGTGGTGTTTAAAAAACGTGCAGGCTGCACCTAGCTCCAAGGTGTCTTGACAAACGGTATACCGGCGATTGAGGGGTAACTTCTCCGTCAACACAGCTAGTCAGGCTGCCACATATTGAGCGGCGTGGATGACTGCTGAAAGATTCCGAATGTTGAGCTTGGAAGCCATTTTCTGGTCCAGTCCAAACTTGATAGCTGCTTCTACGAGTTCGGCGCGGCTGCAGTGCTTCTTCAAAAGGTCTTGCACTGTCTGGAGATGCTTTTTGAATTGGCGCCAGTTGCCTTTAAACATCGGCTTGTAGGCGTCAAGCCAGGCAACGACGTCTTCATCCCCTCCGCCTTTGGGCTGAGTCAAGATTTGCCGAACGGGAGGGTCCTGCAGTAGCTTGGCTACATCCGGATTTTCATGCGCCGGAGGAACAGCATTAGTGGGATCAACATCCGTTTTCGCTCGCTTCGCAGAGCGAGCACTGGAGGAGGATACATCGGGGTTCCCTTCGGGTTGCCTCTTAGTGGGAGTGAGGCTGAGGCCTGCTGCCGCCAATTTGGCTTTGGCCCTGTGAAGCTCGTCTTCGGCTTCGGGGGAAACGGGCGGGGCCTTCTGCTTCAAAACTTGGAACAGCTCTTCGGTCAAGGGTGCCATAAACGCTGCAGAATCCCGGTGTTTGTCGGGTGGATTTGCTCCGAAGCAAGCGCGGGCTGCATCGTCTATATTGACGTGGCCCTCCCGAATTTTCCGCAGCAGGGCTGTGACAAACACCGTTTCCATCAAATTGCGGGTCCACACAAGACCTTGGAAACGTCCGTTGGCCAACATGCGAAGGGAGAACTCACCTACCCCGCGGTGACACAACTCATACGCTTTGACATCTTCGATGGGGCGTCCCGCGAGGCCGGTACGGCGCGACCACTCTGTGGGTTGAATGGTGCGCGGATACTGAAATCCGCCGATTGCTGTCGTATCGAGAAATTCGTCATTGCTGACAAAAGTCGAGGGCAGTTTCACTGCCGGGGAAACCGGAACTAGCGGGCGGCTGGGTTCGGAAAAACTCGGTCGGGGCTGGCTCTGATTGGGCCAGCATGACTGTTGCCAATCACGTTCCTTCCACTCTTGAGATTTCCATGTGTGGGAGTTGGGTCTCGCATTGGAACCCCAATCTGCCGCGCTCCAGTTAGGGTTGTTCCACCAATTGGACATAGCACCAAGTCCGAAGGTGGGAAGCACTTGAGCCGCTGGAAAAGCTGAGTCACAGGCAACTTCAAATTCAGATTGAGACAGTCGTCAGAAAAAACCAATGTCAAATGGAGTCACGAGGGGGGATGTTAGTCATCAGGCGGGCGACACCGCAATTCATACTTACGTCTCTGGGACGTGATAAGTCAAAGGTGGGGCTGTGCGGCCGTAGGCTTTGCGAGGGGATCAGCCCTCAATTTTCATCAGCTACGCGGGCGATGGCAGACCCATGTCTTGTCGTGGCGATCAGGCCAAGAGTCCAATCTGCTGTAGCCCGATCGGGGGCTTCATCAACACTCGCGAGCCGTACAGGGCTCAAAGATATCACCAGGCAACCCTGGCGCAGGAGGCCCGATGAACGAACTAACCTCCTGGAGTCACACTTGTGGTAATCCCCCCTCTTTGATTTATGCTTCGGCTCTCCTATGCGTGTGCTCGTGGCTTGTTGATCTAGTTACAGTCGAGGGTACAGGATCATAAGCCGCAATGGCTAAACGGGAAAATGGTGAGACATCGGAGTAATGAAACTGAATTAATCGGAGCAAGGTTTGTAGCAAAGGGGCTCTAAACGCAAACAGCGCCAAAAAGTTCAAATGGGACAGCAAGCTGCGTCAACTGCGCCCATGCCTGTCCGTGACAAGCAGGTACGTTTTCACCCCGGCTCAGGGGCGTCTTCGTTGGCCAGAGTCCCCTGAGCCGGGCTCTGGCCCCCTGCGTGTCATGCTTCGTCTGATTGGAAAAATTGCGCAGGCTAGCTAATCTACCCGTTTGCCCCAGATTGGGCATTGGTCTGGCGCGTGAAAAGCGCTAGTTCAAATGGTAAATGCGCCTGGCGCATTAAGCAGCCTGGTGCAGCCATTCCAGACCGCTGCGGCAAAAAACACGAGAGGCCCTTAGTGACAGGGTTGGACACACACACACACACACACACACACACACACACACACACACACACCCGCACCCACACCCACACCCGCACGCACGCACTCACGCGCACACACACACACACCAAACAAACAAACAAACAAACAAACAAACAAACAAACAAACAACAGCTACAGTAGCCCTTGGGCAACACGCCCCATGCTTCATTCGAATCCCTCGCCCTCAACTTGGTGATGGCTTCAAGGAAACCCAAACAGAGCCAACCAGGTAGTGGGTCTTTTTTTCCCGGAGCTCTTCGTCACAGCGGGCGAACAACTCTCACACTAGCGACTCTAGCAAGCAACCATCAGTCAGAGTCACAAGTGCAACTGGTGATATTGATATTGGCAGTCAATTCACCCCCATGCAAGCCTACGTAACCTTGCTAGCCCACCCGTCCATCTAGGTAGGTATCCAATAATCCAGAGTAACCCCCAAAAGGCTGTCTTGGTTGCTTGGAGGTTATCATTACTCCAACCACCCTTTTGGATGAGTGGGAACCCGAAATTGATAAGCCCCTGGTTGATTTCTAGAAGGGGTGTCCCATTTCGGAGGCCAACCAGCTCCAGCAGGTTCATCCACTTGACGTGCAACTCTCAGTCGAGTTTGGGGAAACCGTACTGTAGATGCCCGAAAAGGAAGCAAGCAACGCTCACCCCTCGAACTTGGCTGGCTCCATTCAGATGGACTTTGACTTGGGATCATTTAGGAAACCACCAGTTGGATGTCACTTCGGGTTTCCCCGAGAATGTCCTGATCGCACCAGCAGGAGAGTAATAATAATAAAAAAAAACTCACACAACACCTATCTGTGGAAGGCTTGCAGCTAAGAGATGAATGACTTGCCCCAATCCTAGCCCATCCTTCAACCCCCCGTATTTTCCGAGGTTCTCGAGTGGACGGATTTGTTCAACATCGGACCTCCCCAAAAAAAAAGCTGAAGCCACAAAACCCCCTTGATTCCCCCCCAGTTCTCTGGGTCGACGGATTTGGTCGACCTCGGACCTCCCCAAACGAACAAAAAATCGCCGAAGCCGAGCCGAGCGTCCAGGTCGCCACGCTGGGCTCTTGCGGCCGCCTCAGCCCCAGCCCCAGGCATAGCGCGCGGGGCCACGAACTTGCCGCGGCCACCGCGCCCAGCTGCGCCACGGCGTCCTAAGGCGGGCCACGGCCCCACTCGGGAACACGAGAAAATGCCCGCCCGCAGCTTCGCCCTGGGATTTTGGATTGGTGTGGTTTGGGGAGTTTAGGGTTTAGGGTTTAGGGACTTTTCCCATACCGGAACCAGGGGTTCAAACCCCTGGCTGGGAACAAAAAACCGGAGGGATATGAAAAATCCTCCGCTTTCAGGATGGGAAAAACACAAACCAAAGACCGCATGGACCCCGAAATCATATCCACCAAGAATGTGGGCCTGTGGAGAAGGGCAGCCACGAAGTTCAAGTCTTTATGAGAACAGAAACTTGCTTGGCTCTCTTTTCCCATAAGCACTGTGCCTGGCAAATGCACCATTTCTCACTTTACGGCTTCTCCAAATATGGGAAGCCCGAAAATGGGTGAAGTCCTCTTTGCGAACACCTCGGGTGCGGAGCGAAATTCAAAGAAACAAGCAGCATGGTCATGACGATGCTCAGTGCTTAGTTTTGCACAGTACGATTCACGCAAAAAATGTTGAAAAAGTACCAGGATGTGCTTAATGATATGCAAAACTTCTAAGAATACTGGGATGCCGCAATAGAGAAAAATCCTTCCAAATACCATGTATATCTTTCGGCCAACCATGGAAGCATCGCAAGCTTGAAAACACTGGCTTGCTCCCAGTCCTTCAACAAACCTGGACCAAACATCTCTCAGCGCTTCGGTAAAACTCAAAAGGGCTAGGAATCTACTCGCACGTCCAAAACGAGGATTTTCAGGAGGGCTTTCAAAAAACAAAGAAAGAATTCAATCGAAATGGGATCCGACGTTTTGCCGGGCCACCACTTCCAGCAGCTGAAAGTAGATCTCCTCCAGCAGCCACAGCGCGGAAGGCCAAGGCACTACCGGCATGGGCGCACCATACGTGATGACGTCCGCCTTGGAGCAAAGAAGAAACGGGTGCTAGGTCCTCCAGATTTGAGAGGTTAGAATAAGGGTGCCTGATTTTTTCTGTGGTCTATTTTGGTAGGAGAAGCCTCCCCAAAAAAAGGGTCAAATGGCACTACTGGGGGACCTAGGGTGCATGTGTGGCGGCGGGGGGGGGGGGATAGACTTTGGTAGTCCTTGAGGGGGGGGGGATTCATACAGTAAAGCAAAACTTTCGAGCCGGTATGGAGCTGGAAAACGATTTACAGACTTCGCGCAGCCAACCAGCGGACCCGCAAATCGCCATCAAACATGGGAAGCCAATTTCACCCGCTAGCCAGTCGGATCCATATATGGTGGAAATGGCAAGCATCAGCCTTGTTGGCCAAAAATGACAATGGGGAGCTTCAAACGCAAATGGCTCAAGGTGCTTCTCCTGCGTCTCCCTGCACAAACCCCTTGTCCGGGGAACTTTGCTGGGGTACACAAGCTAGAGCCCAGGCACAGAATCAATAGGCGAACAGTGGAGAAAGCAACGGGACGCATTGGAAACGCGCTAGAGTGGAAAAGCAAAAGTAGACCAATCATCTTCGGGACCAACATGGAAGTGCCACAGTTGCGCTGTGTAAATAGTCTAAGGCACACCCATGTGGCATGCTCAAAACTACGTCTGTGGGTCATTGTCTTCGTTCCTTTACAAGGAACCCAAATATCTGGTTGTACCAAACAAAAACACAAGAACATTGAGGGGGTTCACGACCCCTCCCACCTCCGCCCAAGGATTCCCAGCGTGTTGTTCTTCGTAAATAGATAAATATACACATGTATATATATATATGTAGATATATATGTAAATATATATATATATATGTATATATATATATATCTACATGTAAAACAAAAAAATGTTCTGCCTTCCCAGCTGCCAGTCGGCAGGTCTTTGCCTCTTGGAGGAGGCCCAGCGCGTGCTGCCACTGGGCCGCGCTGACACAGGCGCTGATGGAACTGTTGTAGGTGATCACGTCCTCTTTCGCTTGGCCCCCGCGAGCGAGCGAGACTCGCGGGAAACTCGTCCCTCGCGAGTCGATCATCCAGTCGATGTGTGGTGGCGCCGGCTTGGAGCTTGGAACCAAACCCAAGACTCAAAGTACAAGCACAGGATTCCATGAAGGTTGAGCACCAGAAACCAACCCCCCGAGGCAACAACAAAAGACTCGAAAAACATGAAACCCCCTTCAGAGCCCCAAATATCCTGCAAAGGCAACATAACAAGACTCGAAAAGCATCAAAACTCAGTACAACCCCATATGGCCATGGGCCAAAATCCCGATTCCAGAAACGAATCCCCCAAAAAAAAAGACGAAGAGCGCCCACGGCCCAAGTCTCATGGGCCTAGATCCATAGGGTCCCTCAAGGTTTGCCCGGGCTCGGACCCCAAAACCAGCTGCTCTCTCTTCCAATTGGAGATGCCCAAAAACAAAACGGATTTGTGGATTAAAAAACAGGGCAACCCCCCCCCCAAAAAAAAAGAAGAAAAAACTGGCAAGTGGAAACATGGACCAAAACCTGCGGCCCATATCCTGGTGAAAGTTCAGAAACTCGGGGAGCTTCGTGGTTCCGGTCAAGTTCGAGTCCAACAGTCCGACAAAGCTCAGTCAAGGCGTTGGCTCACACCTGCAAAAAACAGACGAGATCTTCAGAGTGCAGTTTTTTGTTTTTGTTGTTTCCCCTTTTATGTCGCATTGTTTTAATGTCGCATACCTCAAAAACAATAACTTTTCGAGGAGACCCCCAGTATACGCCTTTTTCTCTCCCAAAAACACGTATTTTCCCTTGGGTCCCACGAATGATGCCCCAACCAACCCCCCAACAACTCCCCTGCCTCCACTTCCACCTCCACCACCCCTCCACCCCACAACCTCGATCCCTCCACCCCTGCCACCTCCATCCCGCCACCTCCATCCCGCCACCCACCACCTCCACCCCACCACCTCCACCACCTCCATCCCTCCACCCCACCCCCCCTCCACCCGCCGCCACCACCATCCAGCCACTCCTCCATACGTCTCTCCTTCGCCGCCTCCAGCACCGCCAGCGCCACCTGCCACACGCCCCCGCGCTCGCAGGCCCGCGCCAACGCGTTGAAGCCCACCGAATCAGCGCGAAAACGGCGGGCAGTGAGGACAAGGAGCGCCAACGCACCTCAAGCGCGAAGGACCAGAACGAACATCCAAACGATCCAAGAGCAATGGAAACAAACACTTTTCTATGAAAGCGACCATGGTTCTGTATTTGCGTGTTTGGGGCCATGCAAGTTGATCTGGTTAGAATCGGAAACAGATCCATTTGGGCCTGTTTTTTTTGGGAGTTGGTACCTCCTTGTTTGTAGTTTGTGCCAAAAGGAAACCGCGCTGAAATCCCGGGGAAGAAAAAAAGAAGAAAAACAAGTAGTCTTACTTTTTTTTATTTTTATTTAAAAAAAAAAAAAATGTATCATGTATTTATTTACTTATTTATTTTGGGGGGTCCGATCCCTAACAAAAAGAGCCAGGCCCTCAGGCGATTATGCGACAGGCAGAGGTTGGAGGAAGTCATGTGGGTGGCTCGTTGGCTTTTAGGATTTGGAACCCAAGCGGCGCGACGGTTTTCCTTTAAGGGCTTCCCTTAAAACCAACCAAAAGAGGGTTCCCAAGAAAACACACACACACACACACACATTTACCCCTTTAAAGTGGTCTCCAGAGCACGTGAGCATTACCGGTGGTACCCGGCGTCCCTTTAACCCTTTGGAACCAACCCAAAGAGGGTTCCCAAAAACAAAGACCCACACACACACACACACACACACACACACATGTTTCTCCAACGTTGCAGGTTTGCCAATACCGATTTAGCTTTGGTTGGGCAAATTGTTGGGGCACAAAAAAGGTAAGGAACCGGGGGCTTCACGTCCAAGCATATGTATGCAACAAACAAGAACCAAAGCTCCACTTTGCCTCTTTACAGATATCCCCGTGGTATCACAGCAATGGGCCTAAAACTCCACAACCATGCTTCCCGCTGAATCAACCCTCAAGACGGGGGGAGGGGTTGTTCTCGCACACTGAAGTTTAAAACAAGAACCTTCAGAATGGGCTCTTTGGGGTTATCTCTAGGTTGTGGAGCTAGATACTTTGGACAGCAGGAAGTCTCATGTTGACACTTGTTTCATCAAAGCTATACGGGTACGTCTCAAAATAGGCCTTTCTCGGATGGTTTTTTCAGGGGACAACATGAAACCAGACACCAGTCAGTCCAGAAGTTTGAGAACTATGTGTCCTTCAATTCGGGCAACTCATTTCTAGGCTGGAATTAGGACCCCAGCCAAAAAAAAAAATGCCTGGTGAGTGGAAAACAAAAGGAACCCCAAAAAAGCAAAAAAACAAAAAGGGGAGCTAATTCTGGGGAAGATTTGGATGGTTTTCGAAAGAAAACCGGTCTATGTTTATTTTTTGGGGTCGGTATTGTCGGACTCGCCCGGCTGGTTGAGACTTGCGCCCTTGATTGCTGAATTGTCTTATGCGCGTCTGTTCTTTAGGCACCCGTGTTTGGGGTTGTTGTTCTTTCTTTCAGGAAGCCGAAAAGATATTGCCTACTTTGGGGGTAAGTTTGAGGCACTGCATCGGTTTCGGACGCAAAGCAACGTCAACTCCTTGCCATCTGAGTCGGCCAAGGCTCTCTGCCAGCGCCCCGCTGAAGCGCAAGCGCTGATGAGAGAGTTACAGGTCACCCGGCTCGCCTGCAATTTTCCAGGATCGTCCCAAATGGGAGCGTGGGGTTATGGGGTTCCGCCGTTTCTTCAGGTTCGACGACTTTGGGGTTCCGCAATATTTGGATTCCCCAACTGCTTCTGCATGTGTGGGCCCCTCTCGGAAGCTCACAGGAACCAACCGCCTATGGGTCACCAATTTTCAGAACCGGAGAAGAATCACTTGCAACGACTTGAGAACTTATGTTGCTTGTTCCCCAAGCACTGTGAACAAACGGGTTCTAACGGTAAGGCATGGCGTCTAGATCGTGGTGCCACGCGGGGTGGTTGCTCAGTTCGACCTCACAGGCTCGCGCAAAAGTTCCCTTTGGAGTCCTCAATGCTGATTTCGACAGCGCGGGGTGCGGGAAACGGTGTTTCACCGAGCGACCACGGTGGATTTGTGACCAGTGCACCCTCTACGGACTCGTCGCTCGCGCTGTGGGCGGAGCTCTGCGGCTTTTTGCACATTGAACTTCGCAAGCACAGGACCAACAGTCAGTTCCCTGCAAAAGGGCTTGCAGAGGATGCTCTCTACCAGTCTTGGACAGAGCCTGTACAAAGAGGATCCTCTCATGGATCCTGCACACAGATCTCGCCAAGAGATCCTATCCCGAGATCTTGCGCAGAGATCCTGCAAAGATCCTTCAACAGAAGTGTCGTCCAAGACTTTCGACAGAGAAGCTAGTAGAGTTTCTAGGAATATCTTGCGCGAAACCCCTTTCAACAGGAGATCTTCTATATCAGTAGAAGGATTCTGTTTGAAGAGCGTGCACAGGACCTTCTGTAAAGACGCTTTGTGGTCATTTCAGGACACTCTGCACAGAAACAAGTGAGCGTCTGGTGCGGTTACTTCCATGTTATCTGTTTCACAGTGTCTTCTAATATTGCTTGACCACTGTTTGGGGTCGCTTGCCGGGATGTCTTTGTTTGTTGTTTTATTTCCGGCGAGGGTTGACCAGCATACACCTGTACGGGAGATCAACTCTTAAGCCCGGAGAAAGGGTTGTGTACAAGACGTTGCGAAACATAACAGCCTCAAAGAAAATTGCGAAAGGGCATGCAACACGCTGATGTCGGGAAAAAGGGCCCCTTTCCAGCCAAAAAGTTCATGCCAATCTGGCGGAAACCAAAGTTCTAGGGTTTATTTTCGTCTCCCAAGCCCCAACGCCGAATCCCAACATCTGCGGTCGCTCGCCTCTGGGTGCATGGTCTCGAAGATCGCCAGCGCCTCTCGCCAGCGCCCGACCTTCTCACAGGAGCTGATGGCCGAGTTGCAGGTCACCACCTCGCATCCGAAGCTTGCGATCGCCGCGAGAGCTGGGGAACGAGAAATGGAAAATGAACCCTTGGGGATTCCTGAAAAAAGGTTAAAACCAATAAGGTTCCTGAAAAAAGGTTCCTGAAAAAAGGTTCCTGAAAAAAGTTCCTGAAAAAAGGGCACTTGCGATCGCTTGTTCTCACAAAAACTTGCGATCGGTGCAAAAATCGGTAGGGGATGAGGGAATAAACCCAGGGGGGCCCTGCAAGGAACTTGTAGAGAATGGAAACCATAGGGGCTGGACAAGGCAACCTGGGACATGGAAAACTTGCAGGTGTGATATGTAGGGAATGCCCGACGTCAGGGTGTTGGAAATGAACCGGTCTTGGGGATTCCCGAAAAAAAGGAAACCAACAGGCACGGATGGTTCATCTCGGGGTCATTCCATTTGTCATTCCCTGCATCTCTCGCACCAGCAAGAAGGGAGGAAGCCAAAGGCCCACACGGAGAAGGGAGAAGTTCCTGCACAAAATTCAGGTCCGCCTCAGTAGAAAAACCCAACAGACTCTGCTTCAGAGTCAAAGATCGCCTTTGTTTGCAGCTAGGCCTTAACGATATACGGTACAAGGAGTCTGATGATCAGATCAAAAGAGTGAGAAAAGGAGTCTCTCCACAGAAGACTGCCCCTTCCTAAGGCTTAGCTCACTGTGGACATCCCGTTCCTTGGTCTTTTGCAGCGCGTACCCTGAGGGATCTTGTTCGGGGCCTTCTTTGTTCCTTCTTTTGGGCTTGACTTTCTGAAACCAAAAAAGGCACGGGGAAAACAATCCCGAGGCCCTCTCTCCTCAAAAAACAAGAAGGGCCTTCCTTGCTCCTTCCTTTGGGGTTAAGCAAAACCTACAAAACCAAGACGAAGAACAAAGGATTAGAAAAACGAAAAAGCCCCCTCCCACGAGCCCATGGGTTGACTTTCTTAAACAAAAACAACAACAAAAAGGCACGGGGACAAAACCCCTCTTTCCTTGCTCCTTCTTCTGGGGTTGAGAAAACCGAGAAAAACAGAACAGGAGAAGAAAAAAGAGAAGAAAAAAAACGAGCCCACGGACAGCGCTTGAGCGCTTTAGCGCTTTAGCGCATCACCAAAGCCGAAGCGCCGTGGGGCTCCACCGCCCCGAGGTGCAGAGCAGGAGCAGCTGCAGAGCCTCCAATCCAGCTCCAGCTGAACCCTTTTTTTTTTTTTTTCGTTGGTGGAGTTTAAAGGGGAACCCTTCCCAAAGGAAGCTGAAAAAAGGGCACTGGGCAACAAAGGTATGGTTCCAGGGGTTGATTTGGTTTGGTTTGTGCGGTAGGCTCTACCCCTCAAACCACACAAGCTGACAGGAGGGTTTGGAAGACGACACTTTCTCCTCTTTCTAGGGGTTGATTCCTTGATTCCTTGTCCATTCTTGTCAACCATCCTGGTTTTTTTCAAGAGCCGATCGCTGTTTCTTCCGGGGTGGTGGGTGGTTTTGTGGAAAGATCCGGATGCCTGGAAAGAACCGGGAAGGGACATCCCATTTTGGCTGCTGGGTGAATTCACCACCCATTTGTAGGTTTCCTATTTGAGTGCTTGGATTGAATCGGTCCCGTTCACTGGGGTACGACTTGCCTTTATAATTTCGACCCACAATCTCGGAACGAACGTTCGGCCAAGTCGCAAGGGCAAACTCCTCTTCCCCCCCCCCCGAAATGGGCAAAAAAAAGGCGTTCCTGCTTGGCTGGAAAAAAGAATCGGACCCCGGCAAAAAAAAAATAGACCTTTTTGTTGGCCTGGTTGGGGGAATACAAAGAGAACCCCGAGCAAAAAAAGCAGAAACAAGCAAAAAGGGGAGCTAATTCTGGGGAAGCCTTGTGGTGGCCCTTTGCCAGAAAGAAGGGTAAAGTCACCAAAAAAACTTGGCGGCGCGGCGGGTTTTAGGTTGGACCCCCCCAAAACCCAGTGGCCAAGCCGGCGCTCCTTGTGGTGGCCCTTTACAAGAAAAAGCGGGGGCCTCACAAAAGAAACCAAATGCACATGACAGCCAAAGGAAACCAAAAGGACACTCAAAGGAAACGAAAAGAAACAAAAAGCAAAAGGAAGCCGCAAGGAAACAAGGAAGAAGACATCCCACTTGAAACACTTGGGAGGTGCTCGTTACTTGGGTGTCCTGTACCCTTTGGAAGGAATATCATAGTCTGGTGCATCTGGTGGCATCTTTCGAACATCTTGCAACTTACATGATGTCCATCAAAGGCACCAACAACATCGCTTGAGTATGTGTCAACATAGGAAGACCCAAATTTTTGATGTCGGTCATCCTTTTGGTTTCCCCTGTTCCCCAAAATCGAAACCTCAAACAACGACACATCCGAATGGGCTGGGGGGTTTCCCCCCGCCTGACGCCAGCGCCTCGCGTTGCCGCAGGCGCTGCAGGCCGCGTTGCAGCGCACCACGTCGACGTCCAGGTCGTCGTCTCAGGGCTGCGTTCGAAGAGGAAAGCGGAATCAACTTCTGTGGGCAAGAAACAAACAAAAAAAAGCAATCAACTTCTGTGGGCTGGAAGATTTGATTGGTAAAGAAACCACACCTTGCTTCTAAAGAAACGTCTCAAAAGATTCACACTGGGCCATGTTGGACACGTTTTTAGTCTGCATCCGAAGCACCTCCCCCTTTTGGTTGTTGTATAAACGGGATCCTTGCCCTTGGGGGCTGGCCTATTGGAGAACACCCGCTTCCAGCTACCCCAAAGAGTACAACAACATCCCAATCAACACGTTTTGATCCCCACGGTTGGGCGTCCCTCAAAATCAGAGACGCGCTGGTGTCTTTCTCCAGGCTTTCCCTTGCCCGAGTGCCCCCAAAAAAACCAAAGCACGTGGGAAACCCAACCCAGCCCCCGCCCGAAAAGAGAGTGCCCCATCCGGCGTACCCACGTGTTGAGCCCCAACCTGAGTACAGCCCCAGACCGCTGCGCCAGGCGGCCGCCCCACCACAAGCACCTCATGGAGCCCGACGGGCGGACTTGGGGAGCGACGGTCAGCTCACACGACGGACAGGTTTGCGGTTTGCTGGTGCGAGAGATGCAGAACATGAGAATTGGAATGAACCCGAAATAAACCATCCCTTGTGGTTTCATTTCAGGAGACTTCTGGGTCTATTCCTAACACCCGGCAGGTCATTCCATAGCGAGCACCAGAAAGTGGGTTTGCAGCTAGTATTGGAGCGTCCACATTCATTTATCATACTCTAAATGAGAGTGTGGCTTCCATGCCAAGACACAAATCCCCTCAGTGAAAGCTGCAACATTGCACCAGAAGTCCTACAAACAAAATGGCACCCGTAGCATATTAATGGAGCATGACAGAAAGTATATCAGAAGCCAACAAAAGCCAACGCAGGTCAACAAATGTCGATGAGAGTCAACAAGAGTCAACAGGATAGAACCCTTGCAGGGTCTTTCACTTCGTCCTCTGCATGCCCCCAGTTTGCCGACTGTAAAAGTATGTCGAGGCGCTAAGCGCCGAGTTCAAGGTAATACCATGCAGCTCGATCTCCTTGCGCCGCAGTTGGGTGAGCAGTTCCATCGCACAGCTCCAGCACCCCGACTTTTCGCAGGCGCTGATGCCGGCGCTGTAGGTGATCCTGATTGGAACTGGACTCTTTAATGGACCCTGGAGTATTCTACGGACTCATACCCTTTTTAATGGACTCTTTATAATAATGGACCTTTTTTAATGAACTCTGTATGGACCCCGGAATAGCCTGCCTTCCCACGAAAGAGAACGATAGAAAGGCAGAAAGCAGTCCATTTGGGGTCCAGGCGGCTGTAAAGCTTGATGCTTAGAACTCCCTCAAAAAGGGGGGCGGGATTGCCAGAATGAGGCTTAAACATAGGCTCTCATGTTGATGTCCACCAAAGGGTCAGTTGAAATGCACGCCCAAAAAGGTTCCGGCTTGGTCAATGCTCAACCCACTCCCTCCAGATCAACATGGAACAGACCAGGCAGTGTTGGAGAAATCTCTTCAGGGGACCCCGTGTTGGTTCCATGTTGAGTCTGCAAAAAAGTAGGGCTTGCATGTGTTCCTTTGTCAGCCATTTGGTACGAGTCGAAAAAAATAAAAGATGTGCCCAAAAAAAAAAGCATTGCCCATGTTCAACAAAGGCTCACGTTGCCACGCAGGCCGCAGTTTCCTTGTAAAACCCCCACGGCCCTTCTCCACTGTGTGCCCTTCTCCTGGGCTGGTGGAACTGACAGGCTTGAGTTGGTGTTTGTTGTTTGAGTTGGAACCCATTTCAGCCTGGTTTAAAGGAAACGAAAGGGAGAAACCAAAGGGAGAACCACTCAAAATCTCACCATGGGCCACTTGTTTCAACATCTTTACACCACTCTTGTTTCACCAAACTCTCTCTGGGTTGCAATTGAAATTGGGAAAACAAATTAGCGGGGATACGGGGAAGCGAGGATGTTCGAGGACTCTCTGTGAAGGAAACCATCTCCAAGCATTACCCGAAAAAGTATCTTCCCACATCCCTGCTTCCCCCACATCCCTGGTTGTTTGCTTGTCTATTCAGGGCCATAGACCGCTTCTTTCAAAATATTTAAACCAAAACGGGTCATGTCAATCTCGTAGACGTCCTGAAACTTGCCCCCTGTTTCACCAAACTCTTGGGTTTCCCTGGAAAAAATCAAACTTGCCCGTGTTTCACCAAGCTCTCGGTTTCCCTCTAAAAGCAAACCCCAAATCCTCACCCACCGCCGTCCAACTCTTCCTCCAACCTCTTCAAACCCAAGCCTCGCAGGCGCGGACGGCCGCGGTTTGGGAGATCTCCGTCTGCTGCAGCGCGGCACGCCGCAGCGCCGCCAAGACCTCTGCGGATCGTCGCCAGGCCTCGAGAGAAGGAGAGCGAGCCATGGCGGACAAAGGTCAGGGGGGTGAAGGGCGACCCGGGCCCCAGAAGGGGAGGTTGGACCTCTTGAACAAACCGGCGACCGTCAAAGGAGCGTTTGGCCGAGCTTGGCGGTTCAAAGGGCAACCTAGATGTTGTCGTTCCTGTAGGAATCCTATAAATCTAACATCTGTTTATGGGGAAACATGTGAATCCCTGGAGTTCTGTATGCCCAGAGCCCTGAATGGACCATTCTAGTAAATCTTGGCCGAACTGGAAACACATAGGGAAGACCGCAATTTCACCATCGTGCAAAGGGAACCCACAATTCATACACCCCACGGCGACGCTTCCAGGATGCTGTTGACTCAGGACGCAAGGAGGGGGTCTCGCATTGACGAGGGAACCTTTCACTTTTGGGGGCAAACACTATGAATCCACCGGACTGCTTCAAATAGCATTATAATAGGGGACCCTTCTTGACATGGTTCTAAAAGAACCATAAGGAAACAACTGCCTTTGTCGGGCTCTGCATCTTTAGACGTACCTAGAGTTCTGGTGCTTGGGACTGCTGGTTCAGTCTTCCACGTGGTTTGCAAAGAAAACGGGGGGGGAGGGGGGGGATCCACTTCCCAAACCAATGCAAATCATAAATTCAGTGTGAGCTGAAAGGAGTTAGGTACTCTGTGAAGCTGTTGGTTTATTCACCTGGGCTGATCTGCTAAAAGTTGAACTTGTGGGTTAAATGCAAACCCAACCACTGAGCCAAGTAAAAACCGGAAAAAAAAGAGAGAAAAAGAGAGAAAAAAAAGAAGAACAAAAAAGAGAGGGGATGGCTAGGAACTACCAAGTCAAATACAGGACAAGTCAAACCGAGGTCACTTTACTTCCCTCAAAATACTCAACCCAACCCGCTGGAGAGCCAAATCCACCGGCAATGGGTTAAGCTGCGGGTAATGTGTTTCTTTACGATTTCCCTTTCACCTTTTAGTACTCGAGGCTATGAATCTACATACCGAAAGAAAACAGAGGCCCACCTCCTAGGAAGACTTGTTATATCCTTCCGATCTATGGGAATCTGATAAAACAATATCCTGGCGAAACCAAAACTCTTCCATAGCCTATACTGCTAAGCTTGACATCAACCCAACCGCATGTCCAACCAAAAGTCCCGCGCTCCAAACTCGTGTTTTCAAAGCTTGACATCCACGCAACCCCGTGTCCAGAAAAACTCCCGCGCCCCAAATTATTAATAAAAAAAATGCTAAATATGAAATCTTAAAAAAAAAAAAAATGAAGAAAAGTAACAATGAAAAAAAAACTCACCCACTCCGGTGCCCATGTGCCCCACGTGCACGCGAAAACGAAACGCGCGCCTTTTCGCAGGCTGCGGCCGTGGAGTTGTAGGTCACCACGTTCTGCCGCAGACTTCGCTTCGGCAGCGCCGCGAAGACCGCGGCAGCGCAGCGCCAGGCTGCGGCGCCGCAGGCGGCGATGCAGGCGCCGTGGGATTTGACCTGCGCCTCGCATCGGGCCTCCAAGGCGGCAGGTGGGGGGGGGGAGGGGGGCCAAGGGCAAAAGGATTGGAGAACTCATCTTGGATTGGGACATCCACTTCTGGACAACTGGATTAATAAAGGGTGGTTGAAGCCCCTTTTTTGGCATGTGTCGAAACAGGAAACGGGGTCCGACGGCGGGGGTGAAGTGAGGGGGGTGGATCCTTGAATGGGTTGTGCGAGCAAACCAGAGAATCCATGAGCCACTATATGACCGGAACAAACCAAATGTGATAGCTCTCTCCGAGGCGACTCCCAATGCCTGTCCTCATTCAATCTGCACAAGGCGTTTTGCCAAAGCACCACTGCTTCGCCCATCGCCACATTCCGATCGGGTGAAAAAAATCTCGGGCCAGAAAGCTCATATGTTGTGCGATACTTTGACATAAAGAAATTGGGAAATAGAAGCGTGCGCAAACCACCTCGGTCGCGAGGCCGGGGCGGGCGCGGAACGAGCTCGGATTCTTCTCGGAGCCTTCAATCCGTGAACCCGCTTTGGGCGATCGACGCTGAGTCAGAAAGCGAGAGAGAGGGGGAACGAGACAGAGAGAGGCAACAGAAACTGAAAGAGAAAGAGAAACAGCAAGAGCCACAGCCCGAGCCAGCAAAAAAGAGAGAGAGAGAGAGACGAACAAGAATCAGAAAGACAAAAGGAGAGAGAAACAGCTAAAAACAAAAGGGAAAAAATACAAAAAAAAATGAAAGAAAGAAATAGAGAGAGAAAGAAAGAAAGAAAGAAAGAAAGAAAGAAAGAAAGAAAGAAAGAAAGAAAGAAAGAAAGAAAGAAAGAAACAAAAAAAGAATGAAAGAAACAAAGAAAGAAAGAAAGAAAGCAACAAAGAAAGTAAAAAAGGAAGAAAGACAGGAAGAAGGAAAGAAAGAAAGAAAGAAAGAAAGAAAGAAAGAAAGAGAGAAAGAAAGAAAGAAAGCAAGAAAGAAAGGAATAAAGAAAGAAAGAAACAAAGGAAGAAAGAAAGAAAGAAAGAAAGAAAGAAAGAAAGAAAGAAAGAAAGAAAGAAAGAAGAAAGAAAGAAAGAAAGAAAACAGAAAGAAAGAAAGAAAGAAAGAAAGAAAGAAAGAAAGAAAGAAAGAAAGAAAGAAAGTATAAAAGGAAGAAAGACGGGAAGAAAGAAAGATTCAAAGAAAGAAGCAACAACGCAAGAAAGAAACAAAGAAAAAGATAGAAAAAAAGAAAGAAACCAACAAGAATAAAACAGAAAGAGACAAAGAAAAAGAAAGGAAAGAATGAAACAAAGAAAGAAACAAAAAAAGAAAGGAACGAGAAAAAAAAAGAAAGAAAGAAAGAAAGAAAGAAAATTCAAAGAATCAACACCGCAAGAAAGAAACAAAGAAAACGATAGAACAAACAGATAGAAAGAAATAAAGAAAACATAAAGAGAGAAAAGGAAAAAGAAAGGAAAGAAAGAAACAAAGAAAGAAACAAGCAAAGAAAGAAGGAAAGAAAGAAAGAACGAAAGAATGAAAAAAAAAGCTAGAGAGAAAAAGAAAGAGAAGGCAAGGAGAAAAAAAGGCCAGAGGAAGAGAGAGAGAGAGAGAGAGAGAAAAAAAAAATAAAAAGAAGAAAAAAGAAAGGAAGAAAGAAAGGAAGGAAGGAAGGAAGGAAGAAAGACAGAAAGAAAGGAAGGAAGAAAGACAGGAAGAAAGAAAGATTCAAAGAAAGAAGCAACAACGCAAGAAAGAAAGAAAAAAAGAAAGAAAGAAAGAAAGAAAGAAAGAAAGAAAGAACAAAAAACACAAAGAAATAACAAAGAGAGACAAAGAAAGAAAGAAAGAAAGAAAGAGAAAGAGAAAGAGAAAGAGAAAGAGAAAGAGAAAGAGAAAGAGAAAGAGAAAGAGAAAGAGAAAGAGAAAGAGAAAGAGAAAGAGAAAGAACGCAAGAAAGACAAAGACAAAGAAATAGAAAGAAGACGAAAAATGACAAGAGAAAAAGAAAGAGAGAAGAGGAAAAAAAAAAGAAAGAGACAGAGAAAGAAAGCTTTTCATGAAGAGCGCCATTGCGGTTGGCAACGGGGTACGTCATTGTAGCCAATCGTTTTGCTTTGGCCAGATGTTTTTCGCGTGGTAGGGACATGCGCACGGACGCGCGTGTCTGTGAGGAAGCCACGCGCAGGTAGGCAGCGGACGGACGTGCGACAGTCGGAGACCGCGCGCGCGCGTGTTTGCGAACAATCATCCAACAACCTACAACCAGCCCAGACTTGGGCCACCAGACCGCCAAGACCTTGGACCAAAGCAAAGCCGTGTTAAAGGGTTGAAACTGGCCGGAAAAGTTTCCCGACGTTCTTTCTTTGTTACTTGGCATAGAAAGCATCTATGCACACATTGCCTCCGGCATGGACGTGTGCGCACGACAAAACCTTGACATTGGACCTTGGAAACGCAACCCCTACACATATCCCTGCACAGGCGTCACGGCTGACGACTCTCATTTTTTTCTACAACCGATGGCCCTTAAAGTCCCTCTGCGGAAGGCCTCAAACTCTTTTCGAAAAATGCTGCTGACGGACTCAGTGATTTTTTGTTTCGCAGTTTCGTTTGCTGACACAGTCAGGCACACGCTGAGCTTCCGAGTTTCGCTTTGCCACCAAAACTTGTTTCCAAGGAAACGCTTAAGACCCTAGGCCCAGAATGCGGCCTTTGCAACTGACATAGTGGGCTCCTGGCAAACTCATGCCCGGATGCCCCGGACTGCTGCCCGCAAAAGTCTTTGGGACCAAACTTGAAACTTCTTTAAGCTTTTCACGCAATTTCAGCTTTTATCCGGGACGTCCCACATTGAAACAAGGATTTTGGGTTTACCTCAGTCTTATTTCCGTTGATCAGAATCAACCCTTAACTCTGCTGCAACCATCTTCAGCCTTGTGTGAATCAACACACCTTGCTTCTGTCAGACGCGTCTCCTCCGCACAGAAAAACCAAGGCTTTCCGCAAAGAGTTTTTAAGAGTTATCGTTCTCTCTCAGACAGTTTGTTACCCTGGCTGACGGCCTGCGAAACTAGGCGCGCAAAAAATGCCGCCAACGGCAGTCTTGCTTGCGCGCCTGTCTCATCTGCAAAGCCTCTGCGTGAACAATCTGGTGAGCGTGAAGGGGTGCAACACAAGTTCCCTTCGTTTATTAAGCCAGATTAAGGGACAAAGACAGCCAAAGGCCGCAGTCCGAAATGACGCATGGCACGCAAAACCAAATAGGCATATCGCGTCAGTCAGCTGCCAAAAACTTGCTAAAGTCAAGTTTAAATACGGTAGGCGCGCGCCTGTCCAGAAGACGAAAGATGCAGCGTGGCTTTGCCAGCTCATCGCGGCACACACGTCCTATCGCTGCGCAAGCCAACAAAACGGATGTTGCGGGTTCTCCACAACATTCTGCTGGTAACGCAGCTGGAGCCCAGTCCAACCGCAGCATTGTGGTTTATCGCTTTGCCAACGGAGCGACTGAAGGCAACAACCCGTTTGAAGAAAACATTTTCTTGTGCACCCAAACGCTATTTCAGCGCAAGAAACCAATTAAAAGAAGCCAAGAAAGAAAACCCGAACCAAAACAAAGACGCAACAAAATCAACGCGGGCAATAACAGAGCACCTTGGAACAAGCCAGGTCCAACAGCGGATGCCAAAAAGAAAACGATCGTTTCAAAGGCACGCCAGCGGCAACAGCAACAGTGCTGTCGGCTGTGGACTGCGTCCAACCGCCAAACTTTGACCGAAAATTGAAAAGTTGTTTTGGGGCCACGTGAACGCGACAATTGTAAAGTTGTTTGAGAAAAAACAACCAAATTCCATGCCCGGCATTCTTTTTAATCGCCGGCTGTATTGCATGGGACAAGGCCAGCCACGGCAGCCTTTCAAGTGAAGACCAGGCCGTACCTTGTCGTTAAGGCATGTCGCACTGCTCCTAGCTTGAACCCAAACATGAAACCTCAAAAGAACAAAGCTCGTCCGAAGCGGCCGCAGTTCTTTTCACCGGGATTGCTGAAAGTTGCACTGCTTCCAGGGCACTAGTGCACCTGGAGCAGGAGGCACATTGACCCCCCGAAATGTGAAAAGGCAAGACAATGCGTGTCCTTGCGGGTAAATGCAGTGCTTGGGGGGGCGCGGCACGCGTGCCCACGCCCCAAGGTCCGGAGACCGACAGTCCGGAGACTCGAGGTCCGGAGACCGATTTTGGTCCGGAGACCTAGTCCGGAGACCACGGTGCCCGGAGGCGACCCACGAAAGTGCAGAGAAACTGCCGTCTATCCTGGCAAAGCCTGGCATAGGGCAATGCAGGGTGGGTGGGTGGGTTTCGAAATGAAACCGCAGGTTTGGGTCAAGGCTAGGAGCAAAACGGCCAACGCATAGTTCGATTCACCACATGCCCTAAACACAAGGGAAAAGAAACCCTAAGCGTTAAGGCATGTCGCACTGCTCCTAGCTTGAACCCAAACATGAAACCTCAAAAGAACAAAGCTCGTCCGAAGCGGCCGCAGTTCTTTTCACCGGGATTGCTGAAAGTTGCACTGCTTCCAGGGCACTAGTGCGCCTGGAGCAGGAGGCACATTGACCCCCCCTTCAGTGTTTCAGGCAACCCCGGTAAAAGCGAACCAGCTGGGCCGAAGGCCTCATCACCCGCCCTTCAGAGTGGGGTTGTACCTGGCAGGGCAGATGCTAGGGTCACCATGCACGCTGTGTTGCGAACAGCTCGGCATGCGGTGACTGCACTTTTTTCTGGCTTGTGTAAGCGGCTGGCTGACATTGCCAGTTGTTCTGGCTGACAAGGCAACGGCAGAAAAGGGCTCGGAAGGCCAAGTCGGATGCAGGCTAGGCTGGCTCAGCGACGATGGAAGCTGCTGCCAAATGTTCCGGACGCCAGGGCGCATGCATCGGACACAGTTGAATGCCTCGGCCCGACATCGCCAGGCTTGCAGGGCTGAAGCGCACGCGACTTTCAGGGCGATGGCTGAATCGGGCCAACCGACCTCTCTGCCCAATCATTGCACCTTCCTGGAACGTGCGTTGGCTGCAGCAGCACGTTGCGAGCGTGAGCCCAGAAGGCTGTTAACTGCACAAAAAGTTGCAACGGCCATGAGGTCGTGAACAATTTGTTAAGGCTTGCTTCCGTGGCGGAATTGTCCGTGCCGGACGGCATGCTAAACGAGTAGTGCCCACCACCAATGTGGCTGTGGGTTGCTTGCAGCAGTGCTAACTGTGCCAGTGTTTCAAAGCATGCGATATACCGCTGTGCTGGCTTGACAAGGCAAGGCCACACGGCTCTTATGTCTTGCATGTTCCAGGTCTGCGAACCACACCACTTGGGAGGATGTGATTGCCCAGCCCCCAATCCCCACCATTTCATCTTCAGCACACGCGTCGGCGGCAGCCAGAGCTTGCAGCTGGCGTGGCCGCGCCAACGGCTGAATGGGCGAGTGTCGAAAGCACGACGCCAGCCAAGTAAGGCATTGTTGACTTGACTTGGCAAGGCTGGTGTATGGGTTGTTGCTCGCGGAATGTCTTCAAGGCAATGCAAGGCGCGGCCTGAAATTTCCAAGATTTTGGAGCCCGCTGTGATCCACAATCCCGGCAGGCTGTGACTAGTTTTGAGGTCCCTTGACAAGGATGCTCAAAAGGCCAACCACATTTGCGGTGGTATTGAGTGCATGGAGCCTGGTGGGCTGTTGAGGTCCGCGTAAAGCGGTGCCAGCCAGGACCTAAGGTGCAGGGCAATGCTGGTGGCCCAAATCAGCAGGCCTATGCACTGCTCGAGTGTCTTGCGAGGCACACGTCGGCTTCCCAGCAGGGATTTGATCAAGGCGTCCAGCTTGGCCAGTTTTGAGGACATGAGCTGAATGGTGTCGTGAGAGAAGTTGATCTCCCAACCGCACCAAACCAGGCTATCCTGGAATTGCACCTTTTTCCACGAAATGGGTGCTGCAATGGCACAAAAGAAGAGCACCACCAAGGCAAACATGTCTGGTGCGCTATCCCGGACGAGTGCACAGAGCAGGTCGTCCACAAAGAGAAAGGCTTTGCGCGGCTTCCAGGCTAGCAACCCATGCACTTGACGAAGCAAGAAAGCGCCGGTGCGCTGCCACCAGAAGGCCGAGAAACGGCCCCCAAAATGGCACACCCTGTAGTGGTAGAGTTCCCTTGAAAGGCGAAGAGAAGAAGGCCATGTTCCTCCGGGCGGACCTGCACTTGTTTGTGTGCGGCTTTAAAGTCAATGCTGGCGCCGATGAAGGCACCTGGAGTGTCCTCTGGCTGCGTGGACAGCGCCAAATCAGAGGCCATGGGCAAGCTAAGGCGCTCTGGCAAATGGCATCTGGTATTGACCTGGCACACGGTGCTATCCAAGACAAGGCGAGGTTCTTTGCCTTCGGCGAACACGACATTAAGCTTGCCCACGGCAATGCCTAAGGGCCATTTGTCCCGAGCGTCGGCTATGCTAAGGCTGGTTTCAACAATCCAGTTGTTAGCAATTTCCAAATGAAACCGCAGGGCTAGGAGCAAAACGGCCAACGCATAGTTCGATTCACCACATGCCCTAAACACAAGGGAAAAGAAACCCTAAGCTTCCCGGGCACCACATCAAATGTGGTCCGTGTAAGCTTGAAGACATGCCGCAGCCTCCGCCTGTGCTCAGCCTTGGAAATTTCAGGACGCACCTGCAGCTCTCTCAATACAAAGAGGGTTTGCCAAATGCATTTCAATGCAGCTGCTGAGCTTCTCCCACTCATCAGACCAGGAAACAACCTTGTCGGAGCAGATTTCTAATTTCTAAAATGCTGCAGAAGGGCTCAGGGCTGCCCTAAAACGACCTTTCTAGACGCTTGAAACCAGCCAGCCAAGTTTCTGTTTAAGGAGCTCAGTTGAAACGCAACGAGGGGGCAAATTAACTGTGCAACTAGAAGAGTCGTTTTGGAGCAGTTAAGGTTGCACTGCTCCTAGCTTGAACCCAAACATGAACACCCAAAAGAACACAGCAAGTCCGAAGCGGCCGCAGTTCTTTTTACCGGGATTGCTGAAAGTAGCACTGCTTCCAGGGCACTGGTGCGCCTGGAACAGGAGGTGCGTTGACCCCCCGTGAAACTAAAAAGGCAAGACAATGCGTGTCCTTGCAAATGAATGCAGTGCTTGCAGGGCGTGGCACGCGTGCCCACGCCCAACGGTCCGGAGACCGAATGGTCCGGAGACCAGAGTTGGTCCGCAGACCAGAGTTGGTCCGGAGACCTGGTCCGGAGACCAAGCGGTCCTGAGACCACCAACGAAAGTGCAGAGCGTCTGCGACCTATGCTTGCAGAGCCTTGTATAAGGCAGTGCAGGGTGGGTGGGTGGGTTTCAAATGAAACCGCAAGTTTGGGTCAAGGCTAGGAGCAAAACGGCCACCGCGTAGTTCGATTCACAACATGCCCTAAACACAAGGGAAAAGAAACCCTAAGCGTTAAGGCATGTTGCACTGCTCCTAGCTTGAACCCAAACATGAACCCCCAAAAGAACAAAGCAAGTCCGAAGCGGCCGCAGTTCTTTTTACCGGGATTGCTGAAAGTAGCACTGCTTCCAGGGCACTGGTGCGCCTGGAACAGGAGGTGCGTTGACCCCCCCTTCAGTGTTTCAGGCAACCCCGGTATAAGCGAGCCAGCTGGGCCGCCGGCCTCATCACCCGCCCTTCAGAGTGGGGTTGTACCTGGCAGGGCAAATGTCCGCGTGACAATGCACGCTTGCGGCTGTGAGCAGCCTGTTGCTCAGGGTCTGCACTTTTTTCGGTCAGAGCGGCTTGATGTAAGCGGCTGGCTGACGCAGCCAGTTGTTCTGGCTGCCAGGGCGAAGACGGCCATTTGGTCGCAATGCATGTTGGGATGCAAATAAGGCTGGCTAAGCAGTGCTGGAGGCAGCTGCCAGGTGTTCCGGGCGCCAGGGCGCATCCATCGGACACAGCTGAATGCCTCGGCCTGACATTGCTAGGCCCGCAGGGCTGAAGCGTATGCGACTTTCAGGGCGATGGCTGAATCGGGCCAACCGACCTCTGCTGAGATCGTCTGCCCAATCATTGCACCTTCCTGGAACGTGCGTTGGCTGCAGTAGCACATTGTGAGCGTGAGCCCAGAAGGCTGTTAACTGCACGAAAAGTTGCAACGGCCAGGAGGTCGTGAACAACTTGTTAAGGCTTGCTTCCGTTGCGGAATTGTCCGTGCCTGAAGGCATGCTGAACGAGTAGCGCCCACCACCAATGTGGCTGTGGGTTGCTTGCAGTAGTGCTAACTGTGCCAGCGTCTCGAAACATGCGATGCGCCGCTGTCCAGGCTTGACAAGGCAAGGCCGTACGGCCCGTGTGTCCCGCATGTTGGCAAACCAAACCACTTGGGAGGATGTGATTGCCCAGCCCCCTATCCCTACCAAGTCGTCTTCGGCACACGCATCCGCTGCAGCCAGTGCTTGCAGCTGGTGTGGCCGCGCCAAGGGCTGAACGGGCGAGTGCTGAAAGCACAACGCCAGCCATGTAAGGCATTGCTGGCTTGACTTGGAAAGGCTAGTATATGGGTTATTGGGGTCCGCGATGCGCACTCACGTGGGTTTGCTAGTGCCGAGCACCTGCGGGATGTCCTGAGGGCAGTGCATGGTGCGACCTGAAATTTCCAAGATTTTGGAGCCCACTGTGATCCACAAGCCGGGAAGGCTATGGCTGGTTTTGAGATCCTTGTTCAAGGATGGTCTGAAGGCTGACCACATTTGAGGCGGTGTCGAGCGCGTCGAGCCTGGTGAGCTGTTGAGGTCCGAGTATAGTGGCGCTAGCCAGGATCTCAGATGCAGCGCAATGCTGGTGGCCCAAATGAGCAGGCCTATGCACTAGTGTTTTGCGGAGTACCCGTCGGCTCCCCAGCAGTGCTTCGATCAAGGCGTCCAGCTTGGTCAGCTTAGCGGACACGAGCTGAATGGTGTCGTGGGAGAAGTTGATCTCCCAGCCGCACCAAACAAGGCTGTCCTGGAATTGCGCCTTTTTCCATGAAATTGGCGCCGCAATGGCGCAAAAGAAAAGCACCACCAAGGCAAACATATCTGGTGCGCTATCTCGGAAGAGTGCACACAGAAGGTCGTCCACAAAAAGGAAGGCTTTGTGGGGCTTCCAAGCCAGCAACCCATGCACCTGGCGAAGCAAAAAAGCGCCAGTGCGCTGCCACTAGAATGCCGAGAAACGGCCCCCAAAATGGCACACTCTATAGTGATAGAGTTTTCCTTTAAAGGCGAATAGTAGAAGGCCATGCTCTTCAGGGCGGACCTGCACCTGTTTGTGTGCGGCTTTGAAGTCAATGCTGGCGCCCACAAAGGTGCCTGGAGTGTCCTCCGGCTGCGTGGACAGCGCCAGGTCCGATGCCATTGGCAGGCTCAGGCGCTCTGGTAGATGGCATCTGGTATTCACTTGGCACACAGTGTTGTCCAGGACAAGGCGCGGCTCTTTCCCTTCTGCAAAAACGACATTTAATTTGCCTACGGCAATGCCTAAGGGCCATTTTTTCCGAGCCTCGGCGATGCTAAGGCCGGTTTCTACAATCCAGTTGTTGGCAATTTCATTGCGCAGCAAGCTTTGCACGGTTTCGGGTCGCTGGCAGCTGTCAGGAGGTGACTTGAGGCCTGGCCAAAGAAGCATGCTGTAGGTTTGCTCCAGTCAAAAGCGGAGGCGAACAAGGCAAGGCTGTTCACGGTAAAGATCTGGCTCTGATTGGCATATGCAATGGCAAAAGCACACAGTGTCAAAAGGCGGGCAATATGCACTGAGCCCTCGTGAAGGCCAATTCGCAGGATGATGAAGTCCAGGAAATGGTGAAGGTGATTCAGCAGGGCAATCTTGCGTTGCCTGGCAAAAAATGTGTCTGCCCAGCATGCAAGCAGGCTAATCCATTGCTCCACCAATTCAGGGCAGGGCTGAATCTCGCGGGCTGAAAGCGCCATCACAGCGTGTTGATTTTTTTGAGCGAAAGGGCTGTGGTGTCAAGGCACACTGTGGTAAGCGCCAAGGGCTGGGATCTGCTAGGATCCCGGCCTGTTGCGCCGACCTGGCGGAGGCGTCTCACAGTGATGGCTCAAAGGTTGACAAGCATGTGCCGTTAGATGCGCAGATGGCACGCCGTGTTTTTCTCGGCGAAGAGCAGTGCCCCATCATGCGAGGGCATGGTATGCAAAGGACACCCAGCGCTGTACAGATTCCACAAGGCATGACAGTGCGCGGATGCCCTCGATCAGGGTCAGGGCAACAAGGCAAACGGCGGTGACATGGCATAAGAACTTAATGCGCAGAAGGACTGTGTAGAACTCGTCCAGCATAACCTCAAGGTCCAAGTAGCTTCTGGCTCATGTGGTGTGGATGGCGTCTAAGGTGTCTCCATCACACTCCCTGGCACGAAGGGCAAGGCGTTGGGTCGGAGTGTGAATGAGCGCTATGCCAGTGATGCAAAACAAAATTCCGACCGATGGCCAAGTGTGAACGCAAAGGTATTATCATGCGCCGGCATGAAAAAATCAGGGCCTGGAGAGCAGGGCTTACGGTGCCAAGGCAGCAACCCCGGAGGGAAGCCATTCAAGAGCGGACTCAAGAATGCATGACCGGGGTCATGACTGATAAGCCTGATCGCAGGGCTTGTCAAGGTTCCGGAGGAGCCTCAATTGCCAAGGTACGCTGTGCCAAGGCTGCAGCCCCGGAGGGCTGCGATTCAAGAGCGGACTCAAGAATGCATGACTGAGGTCATGACTGAAAGCATTCTTCCCGGGCACCACATCAAATGTGGTCCGTGTAAGCTTGAAGACATGCCGCAGCCTCCGCCTGTGCTCAGCCTTGGAAATTTCAGGACGCACCTGCAGCTCTCTCATTACAAAGAGGGTTTGCCAAATGCATTTCAATGCAGCTGCTGAGCTTCTCCCACTCATCAGACCAGGAAACAACCTTGTCGGAGCAGATTTCTAGCAGAAGGGCTCAGGGCTGCCCTAAAACGACCTTTCTAGACGCTTGAAACCAGCCAGCCAAGTTTCTGTTTAAGGAGCTCAGTTGAAACGCAACGAGGGGCAAATTAACTGTGCAACTAGAAGAGTCGTTTTGGAGCAGGTAAGGCATGTTGCACTGCTCCTAGCTTGAACCCAAACATGAACACCCAAAAGAACAAAGCAAGTCCGAAGCGGCCGCAGTTCTTTTTACCGGGATTGCTGAAAGTAGCACTGCCTCCAGGGCACTGGTGCGCCTGGAACAGGAGGTGCGTTGACCCCCCGTGAAACTAAAAAGGCAAGACAATGCGTGTCCTTGCAAATGAATGCAGTGCTTGCAGGGCGTGGCACGCGTGCCCACGCCCAACAGTCCGGAGACCGAATGGTCCGGAGACCAGAGTTGGTCCGCAGACCAGAGTTGGTCCGGAGACCTGGTCCGGAGACCAAGCGGTCCTGAGACCACCAACGAAAGTGCAGAGCGTCTGCGACCCATGCTTGCAGAGCCTTGTATAAGGCAGTGCAGGGTGGGTGGGTGGGTTTCAAATGAAACCGCAAGTTTGGGTCAAGGCTAGGAGCAAAACGGCCACCGCGTAGTTCGATTCACAACATGCCCTAAACACAAGGGAAAAGAAACCCTAAGCGCTTTGAGCCCGTCTGCAGCATTTTAGAAATTAGAAATCTGCTCCAACAAGGTCGTTTCCTGGTCTGATAAATGTAAGAAGCTCTGTAGCTGTGTTGAAACGCGTTTGGTAAAACCTCTGTATAGAGAGAGCTTTGCAAAGCCGTTTTTGACGCTTTTACCGTTTTTGACATTTTGTCAAACGGTCCCTTTCCTTGACTTAGCCCTCCCTCCGGGTGGCACTTGGAGACGCGGAGCTAGCAGGTAAGACAGCTGAGCCACTCTAGACAGTTTTTAGTCGTGGTTTATCACAGCAGAAAGGAAGAGGGGCTTATAGGGACCAATTTGCTGGCCAATTGCTTGGACTTGACGCTAAGATTGAAAATGGGCATACGTACCGCCTTGTTGCTTTTGTTGGCTATCTGCCTGACAAGCAACATTACGTCTTGTTTGACAGGCAGCCTGCGACGCATGGCTCAGGACTGTATAAAAAAACATAACACTGCCCCCGCTCTGACGCCCTACGCGTGGCAGACCTGGCCGTAAACACAGCAGCGTCCGGAACAGGGCTGCTACCGTGGCCAAAGGCGCGATTGCCGGGCCAGCACGCTTCGAAGCCAGCTCTGCGGTGACTCGGTCGTCCATTCCACCCCTCTGAGGCTGAAATCGTCGCTGTGCAATGAGAGCTATTGGTATGCCTGCGCTCAGGTTGATGGAGCGTGTTTGATGACAAGAAGGCTGTGATCAGTGTCGATCGGTAAGAACCCTACTATGAGGCATCTGGAACGAAGCCATGGTGTTGCCCACGCATAACATGTTCGAGCGGGACTACATGTATCTGGCCTATAAGGTCACGGACCGTATGGCTGTGACATTTATACCAAAGTGACTCCAGAAAATGGAAACATGCGTGTATGCAAATCGGATTACTGGAGCCGGAAATGTTGACCCACATTTCCGTACACAAAGGTGCCGATTATGCCTTCCAACCTTTGGTGGCAAGAACTGTCATCCAAGGAAGGCCTTCATGAACACGAAGGACATGATCCGGTCATCGTTTCAAAACTTATTTGGTATCACCTGATTAAAGGGCGGAATCGGTCCAGGGAAAAACACTTTTCTAAGAAGAGGCGCCTTGATTACAGGCAGAATAATCCGTCTTATGATCCGTCTTGGTCGGGGAAAAAACTTCCCTAAAAAGAGGCGCTTACCTGATTAAAAGCGGAATCATCCGTCTTAACCCAAATCCGTCTTGGTCCAGAGATGGTCTCTAGATATGCTTGCAAATTGCCTCCAGGTTGCATTTGAAAAAAAAAGAGGGCTCAAAACCAAATGGAAAATTAGTTTTCTTTGGCAAACCTTAACCTTGCTTGAAATTTAACCTGGAGGCAAATTGCAAGCATGTCTAGGGGTTGTTTTGCAGCCACACGGCTGCACGCAGCATTTTAGATTTTGAGCCTTTGCAGAACAAGGTTGTTTTCTGGACGGACAAGTGTAAGAAGCTTTCCAGATGCAACAAAATCCGTTTGGAAAATGGCCTCTAAAGAGAAGGTTCCAATATTAATTTATGGTTGACTTTTGTTGCAGCAATCTTGATTTAAAATTAATCTAAAAACGGCCTTAAGGCGTGCACACTAACCTGCAGAGCCGCGCTAGAAGCCCTTAGTAGTAAGGAAAGGCTGCTTACACCAACTTAATTATTTAGGTTTTTTAGCCAAAAAACCCGCCAAAACCGCATAATTTTCAACCAGCTGAACTCGTCACCAGCGATGTCACCGCTTCGTCACCGCTCCGTTTTTGGTGCAAAAAGCGCTCAAAACGGCCAACTCCGAAAAGTTCGTTTTTTCGTGTCAGACGTTAAAAGTGGTGCCTGAGCCTCCAAATTCGCTTGTTTTCCGCCGAAAACCGGCTCCAGACGTTCGCCGTGCTCCGAATTCCGTTTTCTGCCCCGAAAAGCCTGCGAATTCCAACCCGCCGAGCTCGTCAGCGCTTGTCACCGCTTTGTCACCGCTCGCTTTTTGGTCGCAAAAGTGCGCAAAAGCGGCCCAGTTCCGGGAACTCGTTCTCCGCAGGGTTTTCCGCGTTCGACAGCCCGCCGAGACCTGCTCGGAGTCCGGCAGCCCGCCGAGGTTGTCCGTCAGCCCGCCGAGGTGGTCCGTCAGCCCGCCGAGCTTGTTAGCAGTGATGTCACCGCTCCGTCCGGCTCCGTTTTTGGTGCAAAAAGCGCTCAAAACGGTCGAGTCCGAAGAGTTCGTTTTTCCGTGTCAGACTGCAAGTGGGATGCCTAAGCCTCCAAATTCGCTCGTTTTCGGTCGAAAGCAGGCTTCCGCTTTCGGCCCGGAAAACCGGCGAATTCCAGCCCGCCGAGCTTGTCACCGTTCGTCACCGCTTTGTCACCGCTTCGTCACCGCTCTCTTTGGGGCCGACAAGTGCGCAAAAAGACTCGGAAAAGCGAAACCAGCTCCGCGGCTTCGTCTAAAAGTCCACCGGAGTAGGAGTTCCGACTTTGGTCCAAGCTTCCAATTTCGCCCGAAAAATCCACGATGTAGGGTTTTTGGCCTTGGAACTGGAAACAAGCACCACCCAATTTTTGGTTGATGCCCGCGTAGAGTTCAGCTACCAGATCCGACCTCGCTCCATACCGAAGTCGGAATTCCGACCTCGCTCCTCTCTCTTTAGAGGGGGTTTCTCAAATGGATTCTCTTCTACCTGAAAGGCTCCTGGCACTCGTCCGTCCAGGAAATGACCTCGTCCTGCGAAGGATTCGAAGTCTAAAACGCTGCGTGCAGGCGTGTGGCTGCAAAATAATGACCCCTAGATATGCTTGCAAAATGCCCAGCAGCTGCGTTTCTGCAAGGCGAGCTAAAAAAACAAGGAAAAAAAAGAAAGCCAAGCCAAACCAGCCAGAAAGCCAGCCAGGAGCCAAGCCAAACCAGCCAGGAGCCAAGCCAAACCAGCCAGAAAGCCAGCCAGAAGGCCAGCCAGAAGCCAAACCAAACCAGCCAGAAAAGCCAGCCAGGAGCCAAGCCAAACCAGCCAGAAAGCCAGCCAGAAAGCCAGCCAGAAGCCAAACCAAACCAGCCAGAAAGTCAGCCAGAAGCCAACCAGAACCAGCCAGAAAGCCAACCAGAAGCCAAGCCAAGCCACCCAGAAGCCAACCAAAGCCAGCCAGGGTTTCCTTTGAAACCCAGCTGCTGGGCATTTTGCCAAACCGCATATCTAGGGGTCATTATTTTGCAGCCACACGCCTGCACGCAGCGTTTTAGACTTCGAATCCTTCGCAGGACGAGGTCATTTCCTGGACGGACGAGTGCCAGGAGCCTCTCAGGTAGAATAGAATCCATTTGGGAAACCCCCTCTAAAGAGAGAGGTGCTATGTTCTGTGTTCGCGCTTTCGCGCGACGCAGTCTGCAGCTGTCGCTGCAGTCGCTGCGCAGTTCGCGTCTGCGGCGGAACTCCACGCGGAACTCCACGCGGAACTCCACGCGGGCATGTCCCAAAAAATGGGACATGCCTGTTTCCAGTTCCGAACTCCACGCGGGCAGCAACCAAAAAATGGTTGGTGCCTGTTTCCAGTTCCAAGGCACTTCGAAAACATTTGTGCCACTTATGCTTTCCAGCATCACATCCCTGCCCGGCATCGGAGCCGCGCCAGCCCGCCGACGTGGAGGCTTCGATACCTAGCGCGCCACGCAGCTCATCGAAGTCGTGACGAACACTAAGCAGTCAAATGCTTCCTTGACATGGACAAAGCTCAAGAATGAGGGATTCCTTGACATTGGTGGCACCAATGTCACAAATGCGAGGTTCCCAGGACAGCGTGGAGGATCATCGTCTGATCTCGTGGACACCCCGGCCGCGCTACCTGCCCAGCATAGAAGCCTCCCAGCCGCGCCACCTGCCCGGCATAGAAGCCCGCGCCAATGTCGGGATTCCCTGCATTGAAGCCTCCACCCCGGCCGCACCACCTGCCCGGCATCGGAGCCGCGCCAGCCCACCGACATGGAGGCACGCAGCTGATGATGTCTCACATGTTATCACCAACTACGAAGCAGTGTCCGATTATGTCGGACACTGGCTCCATCGTGCGCAGGTCTCGCTATTGACCGGCGCCACATTGCAGCCATGCTACTTCCGAAAAAAACCCTGGTGCGGGCCTGGTGCGGGCCTGGTGCGGGCCTGGTGCGGGCTCCAAGACCGAAGCCGCGGAGCCGGCCTCGCTCCAAGACCGAAGCCGCGGAGCCGGCCTCGCTCCAAGACCGAAGCCGCGGAGCCGGCCTTCTAATGGCCGGAGTTCGGACTGAATGGTACTCAACTGCGCTCGCGGCAGGAATCGAGCCCCGTGCGGAGTAAGAAGCGCTTAGCTCCTTGGCCGACGCCTTAGCCACTGGACTAAGGCGTCGGCGAGAACATATGTAAACATTTTTGAAGGACCTGTTACCGGCAATATCCCGGAGGTCCTGGACAACGGAGAGGTGACTGACGGCACGCACGTCACCGCAGGGCAGCTGGCCCTGGCTCTCACGCCTTACGCGCAAGTAACGGACCTGGCGGTGAACACGGCAGCGTCCGGCAACAACGCAGCGGCCATCCAGTCCCTGGACGACAGAGTCACCGCAGAGCTGGCCTCAAAGCTGGACAGCAGCGCGCTGGCGCCGGCGATTGCGCCCCTAGCAACGGCTGCGTCCCTGGCCACCACGGACGGTCAGGTGGCCGCGCACGGAAGCAGCATCGCAGCGCTGCAGAGCTCGCTGACCACGGGTCTCTCCAACAAGGCAGACCAGTCGGCCTTCGACGTGCTGGAAGGCGTGGTGGCCACGAAGAGCACCCCGGACGGCGTGGACCTGAAGCTGTCCAACTACAGCACCACGGCGGCCATGAAGGGCTCCATCGCCTCGGCCAACAACGCCACGCTGGCCACGGTGGCCGCCAACTACGGCCTCAAGACGGTGGTGGACCAGCACTCCCTAGACATAGCGGCGAGGATCACGCCGCTGGAGGTAGACACCAAGGTGGCCAACGCTCTCCTGGGCCGCCGCAGCGCTGGCCTCCGAGCTTGCAAGCAGAGACGCCACCATCTCGGGGCTGCAGGCCTCCAAGGCAGACGCCAGTGCCCTGACTGCGTACGATCCTGGCCCCCACGGACGTCTCACTGTCAAACTGGACGGTTCGCCCCAGCAGCGGCTGCAGCGTGGTCCTGGCCACGCACACCGCGGGAGTGAACGTGGACGGCTACACCCTGACCCTGGCGGCGAACCCGTGGAACATCGTGCGCACCTACAACTTGACCCCGGGCCGAGAGCTCCTCTTCGCCTGCCGCTACCGGCTCGGCACGGCCTCCAACTTCTTAACTTCGTTGTGTACATGACCGAGGCCGACAACGTCTACGACCCAATTGTAACGGCAGTCGTGGGCGACCAGGTGCCTGGAGCACGCCAAGATGTACTTCACAGTGCCTCCGAACGGAGTGGCGAAGCTGCACTTCGGGGCGCACTTCCAGGCGCCGGGCCTGCCCAACCAGACGGCAGGAACGGTGGACGTGGGGCCGACGACGTCACGCTGGCCACCCTGAGAGAGGTGCTGCTGGAGCCCACGCTCACCACATTAGGAAATTTTTTGGTGCGCTCCAACAGCCAGAGGTCCGTGGCCTCGGCCAGCTTCACTTCCAGCTGGAGGGCTACGCCATGACCCTGAGCGCCTTCGCCTGGAACATTGTGCGCACCTACACGCTGACGCCGGGGAGACGCTACTCCTTCGGCTGCCGGTACCGGCTGGGCACGGCCTCCAACTTGGTGATGTTCGTCAGCGCGGCCGACAACGACTACGTGGGCGTCACCGGCACCTTCCTCGGCACGGCCTCGCAGGGCGTCTGGAGCACGGCGCGCCTGGACTTCTCGGCGCCGCCGGGCGGAATTGCGAAGCTGCACTTCGGAGCCTTCGGCGGGTCTATCCCCGGGCTGGTGCAGCAGTCGGCGGGCACGCTGGACCTGTACAGCATGCAGATCAGGGCCAGCGCCTTCGAGGGAGAGTCGGTCTCAGTAACGGACCTGCTGGCCGACTCGCTGGCCCTCACGGGCTCGGCCACGCTGGACGGGCTCACCGCGCAGGGCAACGTGGGCTGCGACCAGCTGCTGCGCAACGACGTGAACTGCACGGACGTGTTCACAACGGGCGTGGACGCCTCGGGCGCAGTCTCCTGCGCAGCGCTCACAGCCACCGGCACCGTCGCCGGAGCCACGCTGTCGTCCACAGGGGCCGTGTCAGGCAGCTTGCTGAGCATCACGGGGGCGGCCAGCGTGGGCCTGCTGAGCTCAGCCACCGGAATCACCGGCAGCACACTCACCATCAACAACACGGCCAACGCCGGGAACTTCACCACGGTGGGCGACGTGTCCACGGGCACACTGCCTCGGGCGCACCGGTGCGCTCACGGGCGCCACGCTGACAGTCAGCGGGGTGGCGTCCGCGGGCCCGCTGGACTGCGAGAGCCTGGACTGCACCTTCACGGCCACGAGCGGCGGAGTGTCGACGGGCAGCGTGGTCTGCGGCAACGTGACGAGCTCGGGCACGGTCTCCGCGCCGCAGCTCTTCGCCTCCAACACGCTCACCGTGACCAACACCTCCGACTTCTCGGACGATCTCTTCTTGGCGAAGAACTGGGCGGGCTGGAGCAAGCTGCAAGTGTCCAACAACAGCGCGGCCCCCGACAGCGGCCCGGAGCTGCGGCTGCTGGGCGGGACGGCGGGGCGCACCAGTGCGAGCTGATCATGATCAACGACGAGGCGCTGGTGCAGACGAAGAGCCTCTCCACGCAGCTGTCCCTGACCACGAACCCCGGCTGCCTCGTGATCGCGGGCAACACGGGCAACGTGGTCTGCAACACGAGCTTCACGAATTTGTCGGACAGCAGGGTGAAGACGGAGATGGCTGAGGCCGACGTGGCGGAGCTCCAGCAGCTCTTTGACTCCGTGGAGGCCAAGCAGTACAAGCGCCCAGACATGAACGGGGACCTGAGGCTGGGCTTCGCCTCAAACGACTTCGCAGGAACAAAGTGGAAGAATTTGACGGGCACCGCCCGGTCGAAAGACGGCACGGAGATGGTTACTCTCGACTACTCTCACCTCACCAGCGTGCTGCGGGGGGTGTGCAAGGGCTTCCAGGCCCGGCTGGACGAGCTCCTTTTTGGGGCAACAAGTAGGTGTGTGCAGGCCACCCCGTTCTAGGAAAACCTTGCTCAAGCTCCTTTTTGGGGCAACAAAGTTGTTTTTTTAAAATGGAGGCGCTCAGAGATCTCGCCGACGACTTCAACGTGCGGGACCCGCGGAAGCTGAACCGACTCGCGAGGCAGCGCGACCTCGACGTGACGCAGGCCATGGCCTTCGAGGCGCTGAAGGCCGACGTGGGCCGGCAGGTGCAGGCGCCCCGGCCGCGCGCGCTGGGCAAGTCGGCCGCCGAGGGGCCGAACGACCGGCTGCAGGCCGACCTCATCGACTTCAGCCAGAACACGCGGGGGAAGACGAAGTACGGCCTGGTGGTGATGGACGTCTTCACCCGGGAGGCCGCCGTGGAACCTCTGCAGAACAAGAACGCCGAGACGGTGGGCCGGCCACCAAGCGCGCCGCGCGGAGCTGACGGGGGACGACGGGAACTTTGTGGTCACGACAGGACCTGGGCAACGAGTTCGCCACGCTGGACCGGGAGCTGCCCGAAGCCGTGCACCGGACGAAGCGGCCCGAGGACCGCAACGCCATTGCCGTGGTGGACCGGGGCATCCAGACGCTGAAGAAGGACCTGGCCACGAGGGTGGCGCGCAAGGGCGGGCAGTGGAGCGACCACTTCGAGCGGGCGGCCGGGGCCTACAACGCGCGGCCCCACGAGACGGTGCACGGCGCGCCCGAGGACGTGGAGAAGCAGCCGGCCACAGAGTTCAGGGTCCTCCAAGACAACGCCGACAAGTTCCAGCACAACAAGGACCTCACGGACCGGCGCGTGAAGGCGGTGGAGGACGCGGGCGCCTAGGAGCTTCAACCCTCAGTACGGCGACGTGCAGCAGCTGGGGGCCGTGGACTCCATGACCGTCCGCAGCACGGAGGGCCGCGAGACCCTGCTGAAGCTGGCGCTGCCGGCGCCGCAGGGCAGCGGCAACGCGGCGGGCCGGCTGACGAGACGGGGCTGTGAGGCAGCTGGACGACTTCCTGGCGCCTCCGAGGCCCAGGACCCTCGACTAGCCTCCTTTGAAAAAAACTGGTTTTTTGAGGCGCTCTTCAGGCCTCCTCGTTTCCGGGGAAGCTTGAAGCAAGCCCCTTTTGGCGCAAAAAAAAACTTTGATCACACTCAAGTTGGAATTGCCTGATCCTGATCGAGCGAAAAAACTGGGAGAAAAAAAGGTTTCGAGGCATTGCGCAGGCTGGGGGGGAATTCCCGGAGCCTGCTCAGCTCCTTTTTTTGGGTTAGGGGTGCTCGGGAAACCAACGGGTTATGAGCGGGGCTGGCATGGGCAACCCGTGCAAAACCGTGCGATTCCTCCAGGGTGTACATGTATGTACGGCCTGGAGGAATAGCTTTTTGTTGCGCAAAACCGTGCAAAACGAGCTATCCTTCCAGGCCCTACATAAATGTAGGCCCTGGAAGAATAGCATTTTTGTGGCGCAAAACCGTGCAAAAAAAGGCTATTCCTCCAGGCCTTACATGTACACCCTGTAGGAATAGCATTTTGTGGCCCAAAGCCGTGCGAATGTCCCTTAAACCAAACGGGTTGGGCGGACCAGTGCATGGTGTATGACCGTATGATCCGTATGATCCGTATGATCCGTATGATCCGTATGACCGTATGACTCAGCTGAGGCTTCAATACCAGGCTTGCCAAGTCATACGGATCATACGGATCATACGGATCATACGGTCATACGGTCACACGGCCTGGCACTCCGGGGGAGGCACTTTCGACAGTGCTCAAAGACGGAGTGCTTTTGGGTTTTTTGGGCCGCTTCCAACGAAAAAACAGTGTCCAGGGCGGGTCCCTGCCTGGCACAGGCCGAGGGATCATACGCGCCGTTTGGTGCTGAAGCGCTACCGGCAACACGCAAGCTTGTAAAAAAAATGCAAAAACGTTTCAAAATCGATCAACTGGACAGGACTCATACGGCGTACAATCGCATGGCTCTTCTTTTGCACACACGACACTGTGCCTGAGACTGTGCGCACGGCCAAGCGCCGTGATGAGAGATCATTGCCGTGCTGGGAGCTCGTCGGATACACGGGGCACGGGCTGTACTGCCGCGCCCACTCTTTGCACATACCCCCTGCACAGAAGTTGAGAAGCTACGCCGACACGACAAGCGTCATGATTTGGCGCGGCGACGGCCTCACGTAGACCCGCGCGGAGGTCCTGGTCCGGGCTCCGAATCGGGGGATGACCTCCCCCTCCCTCCGCATCAAGATCTTCTTGAGCTCGTCCCTCACCGCAGTGGGGCTCACACACAGCTGGTCGGCGATGTACGAGTCGACCTCTGGGACGTGGCGGGCCTTGTCTCGGAGAGGACGTAGGGCTGCAGGTAGCGCCGCACTAGCTCCGAGGCCTCTGGCATGCTGGATGGTTGAGCAGTGCTCTGGGCGGCCCTCTCCGTGATGTCCTGTTTCAGAGAGATTGAGCTCGCGGGGATTGGGATGGTGTTGTCGCTGCTTCCCCCGGGATGCGGCGCCAGCCAGAATACCCGCGCCACCCACCAGAACTCCGCGAACATCTCAGGGATGTTCTGCTTGACGCTGTTGTCCTTCAGGAGCTCGTGGGGGCGTGTCGGGTTGCGCTCGAACTTGACGCCCGTGATGCGTCTCCTGTCGGAGCCAAAGAACTCGGCATCGGCCTGCCACACGCCGTTGGTGCAGAGCAGCAAGAGTCCGTGGAAGCTGAAAATGTTCTCTCCCGGCCCTTCCGCGCAGCCGTCAAGGTGTTCCCTCCGGAGATCTGCCGCAAAACAGCACTGCACAGAGGCTGATTCGGCGCGAAGTCGTCGACCCACGCGAACCTGCTACCCTGTAGGTTTGCGAACTGTTCGCGGGGCCGCTCCTGTTTCCCGACAGTGAGGGCCTCCTGGCAAAGAACTGCGCAGTACCCGCGCTCCACCCCGCCGTTGTGCACGCCGAGCGCCTTCTCGCGGTTCCCTTGCCCGTCGAGCCGTCTCCGTTGTCCTTGAGCGTCGCAAACTCGATCTTCTTCGCGGCCTTGCCCACCACGCTCTCGAAGATGAGCCTGGCTTGAAACAGCGCCACGTTCCAGTCGCCGCCGTGCGGGTCGCGAAAGATGCTGCGCCACATTGCGTGCCCCATGGACGCCGCTTCCAGCTCCTCGACAATGTCCTCGGGGATGACCATGACGCCATCCCGACAGTCGCCGCCCTCCGTCAACCAGGCCATGGCCTTCAGAATGGCCCGAGCCAAGCGGAGCCTATCCGGATGCTGGTACTCCATGAACTGGCGCGGACGGACCTTGTGTTGCGGTCGGCCGTCCCGGTCCGCGCCATCGGCAGCTCCATGGCCCTCTGGAGAGCTTCGTCGTCGTCCAAAAAGTCTTGCAGAGGAGGCTGGGCGAGGAAGCTCAGCTTGTCCCCACCCTTGAAGTGGATCTGGAAGTGGTGATGGCGCTCCTGGTCCAGCGGCGGCATGCAGTCGGCGTTGTCCAGCTTGCTCAGCATCGCGCCCACCGAGGAGAGAATCGGGGCCGTATGGAAGAGCATCACGTTGTCCCTCACCTGCAGTCGCCACTTCCCGCTGTCCGGGTCGGGGCGCCACGTCCTGCGTCCAGGCGCACCTTCTGACGCGCGGCGAGCGTCAGCCGGCTGTGCCTCATGCCGATGCCCTGCAAGGCCTCAAAATACTCCGAGTCGTTGGCCGGCATCGGCTTCACGGTGAAGAAAAGTCCTCGACTCTGCAGATGCCGAACGGTCGCCTCTGCGGAGAAGCCTCCGTCGCTCGATGAGAACAGGAACGAGTCCCCCAGGTAACCGTGAACGACACAGCCGGCGGGAAGCAGCTCAGCCGCCGCGTCCAGCTTCTGCCGCTCCCGGCGCTGACCTTTGCTCCCCGAAAAAAAAAGGAGCGTTGCCGCGCGGGCGCAAAAAAAAGAAAATCGCACATCCCGACGAGGCGCATTCCACAGACAAGGCCGCGAGGATTGGTCGTCGCCTCGTGGCCTTCAGCTCCTTTTTCCAGCCCTCGGGCATGTGATGCCAGACGTGCTCACGCACGCACGTCATAACCCGCTTGAGGTCGGCCAGCGGTCCCGGTAGCATGACGATCCCATGCGCCTTCATCCACTCGACCAGGCCGTTGCCGTAGGCGAGCAAGTTCGTCGCTTGCTTGATGTCCTTCGGATGGAGCGGTGGCATGCTCTGCCGGAAAGCGACGATCTGATCGGTGGACGCAAACGCCTCCAGCGGTCCCGGGGCGATGGAGTGGTCCAGTGCATACCCCAGCATGGCTTGGCAATGGGACGCCGGCATGTCGCACTCCCAGAGGTCCATGCCGCAGAACGCAGCCCACCTGACCGCCCTGGGCATGCTGTAGACCGGGAAGCTGCCCATGGAGCCGATAAGCCGCAAGCGAGGCCCAGGCTTTTTGCCAGCTTGGATTCGTGGTAGCGGGCCTCTGGCTGTTCGTCCAGCAACTCCAGGTGGTCTGAGAGAGTCAGGTTCCCCAGTGGCAACTGCCACGTGTCCTGCATGCCCAGCAGCTCCTTGACGAAGGGCATGTTGATGCGAGGCCGTGAGAACCACGGTCGCCTGGTCCGAGGCCGACCCGGGCTCCGCCGGCTCCGCTGGCTCCGCAACGTTCCTATCAGGACGCGTGAATCATACGAAATCGCACGGACAAGACCCCCTTCCCGCCTGCCACCATCACCCCGGGACGCAGCCCGGCATCGACGCTTCCCTCCGGTTGCGTGGCTCATTGTCCTGGCACTAAGCCCCCGCTTCGAGCCCCGAACCATCACATGTGTCTGAACCGTGCGATCCGTGCAACTTGCGCCTTGGCGGCGATCTCGCGGCGTTAGTCCCTCCCCGGCACTATCGAATTGTCTGAGCTTCAATCTGCGCCGGTAATGTCAAAACATCACCGGCACGCGGTACTCCGGCGTTGAGTCACAGCAAAAAAATGCAAAACCTTCACATTCCGTCGACGTCGGCACCGGCCCAACCCGCTGAACATCGCCCCGCCCAGGGGCATTCGTATGATCCGTATGATCCGTATGATCCGTATGACTCGGCAAGCCAGGTATTGAAGCCTCAGCTGAGTCATACGGTCATACGGATCATACGGATCATACGGATCATACGGTCATACGCCCACGGCTCGGGACCCCGGGAGCACCAACCAGGTAACCAGCCTGGCATCGAAGCCTCGGCACCTACCTGGCATTGAAGCCTCGAGAAAACGGGCACAGTTGGGTAAGCCAGTATCAAGGGCCAGTACTAAGCCAACACCCCCAGACCCGTTGGACGAACCCGTACTAAGCCAAATTCCCCCCCGGTCCCGGTGGGCAGACCAGTACTTGAAAAAAAAACGACCCCCCCCCCCAGGGCGAACCCCGTACTTAAGAAAACCGACACTTATTCCCCAAACCCGTTGGGCAGACCAATACTAAGGCCAAAAAAACCCGGGCCTGCTGGGCGAGCCAGTACTTGAAAAAACCTGAACCCATAATCAAGCAGAAAAACGTGCAAAAGCCAACCGGCTGAAGGGTGCAATCAGGGTGCAATTGGGGTGCAATTAGGGTGCAATCAGGGTGCAAAAGGGTGCAACCCAAAAAGCCTGCAAAAACACGTAAAAACGGGCATAAGAGGGGAGGAGGATGAGAAAAGGGTGCAATCAAACAAGCAGAAAAACGTGCAAAAGCCAACCGGCTGAAGGGTGCAATCAGGGTGCACTTAGGGTGCAATCAGGGTGCAAAAGGGTGCAATCCCAAAAGCGTGCAAAAACACGCAAAAACGGGCCCAGTTGGGCGAGCCAGTATCAACACGAGGTTGGGTAAGCCAGTACCGAGCGCAGGTTGGGTGGGTCAGTATCAAACCTGAACGGGTTGGGCGAACCAGTATCAAAAACGGGGTTGGGCGAGCCAGTACCGAGCGCAGGTTGGGCGGACCAGTATCAAGCCCCAGCGGGTTGGGTGAACCAAGCCCATCCCGTTGGGTGTCAAAAACTCAACAAAAAGGCCCGCTGCCTCTTAGCCTTTTTGGCGTTGAGTGACTGCGCCAAAAAAACTGGCAAAAATCTCCACATTTTGTCGACGCCGGCGCCGGCCCAACCTTGGCAGGGCAGGAGGCTTCGATGCCAGGTAGGTGCCGAGGCTTCGATGCCAGGCAGGTTACCTGGTTGGCACTCCCGGAGAGCCGTGGCCGTATGACCGTATGGTCCGTATGATCCGTATGATCCGTATGACTCAGCTGAGGCTTCAATGCCAGGCTTGCCGAGTCATACGAATCATACGGATCATACGGATCATACGGATCATACGGATCATACGGTCATACGAATCTCCCTGGGGCACAGTTGGGTGAGCCAGTATCAAGGGCCGTTGGGCGAACCAGTACTATGAGTCGTTGGGCGAACCAGTGCTATGAGTCGTTGGGCGAACTCGTACTAAGGGGCCGTTGGGCGAACTCGTACTAAGGGGCCGTTGGGCGAACCAGTACTAAGGGGCCGTTGGGCGAGCCTGCATCACCACCTCCTACCGGTGCTTGCTCAGCACCTCCTACCGGTGCTTGCTCAGCACCCTCTGCCGGTGCTTGCTCAGCACCTCCTACCGGTGCCTGCTCGGCACTCCTAAGTGCCTACTCGGCACTCCTAAGTGCCTGCTCGGCACTCCTAAGTCTGAGCCTAAGTGCCTGCTCGGCACTCCTAAGCGCCTGCTCGGCACGTCCTACAGCGCCTGCTCAGCACTCCTAAGTGCCAGCTCGGCGCTGCCCACCCGCCCCCCCAGCGCCAGACCCTCGTAGTGCTTCGCCAGGATGTTCCACCTCACACGCACGGCAGCCTGACAGGGAATGAAAAAAACTCCGGGGTTTGGGGGGTACATGCCAAGCACAATCAAGCAAAACCATGCAACACCAGCAAAAAATCATGTCATGCCATGCAAAAATCGTGCAAAACGAGCTATTCCTCCGGTCCGTACATTTATGTACAAACTAGAGGAATAGCATGTTTTGTTCAGCGCAAAACCGTGCGAAACAAGCTCCCCGACCATCTGCACAGATCCGGAGAGTGCGCGCGGCCGAGCAAAAAAAACTGGACCCGTAAAAAAAGAATGGCAAGTTGGGCGAGACAACGACAGCAGATCACGGCGTGGACGTGGTGCGCTGCAGGCGCAACGGGCTGGCCAACGCCCCCTTCCCCCTGCCCATCCTGTGCCCGGCGGACGGCGTTGAGCCCGTGGGCGGCGTGCTGCCGGACCTGGGCTTTGTGGAGGGCTGCGACGCGAGGCAGTCCTGCCTGAACCTGTTGCCGTACGTGGGGCCCGGCTGGTACCCGAAGGTTTCGCTGGCCGCGATGCTGGACCTGGGCGTCTGCCGCTGGGACCACATCGTGTTGGGGATCTCCGCGCGGAGCCACGTGGACGCGGCGACGCTGCGGCGCGCGCTGGAGCGCATGGACGCCGCGTGGCAGGCGAGGAAGGCACATGGGCCAAGCTCAGCAAGTGAACGCGATGATAGGCCTGTGGGCGCGCAGCACGGAGGTGGGCTACAGCGTGCGCAGCAGCAGCAGCGAGCTGGACGGCGCGGGCGCGGACTTCTCTCAGGCCTTCGCCTACGAGGGGGGCATGGTGTGGGACTTCGTCTACGCCCGGAGGCTGCTGAGCAACGGCACCTACCGTCCCATCCATGACGCGGTCCTGGGCTTTGAGCACTGCGTGGTGGCCAAGGCCCGGCGCATCCTGGACGCGCCGCCTGCCTGGCGGGCAACTCCCTGCTGCTCACGGGCCTGCCGGGCACCGGAAAGACGCACCTGGCCCGGACCATTGTGGCGAGGCTGCGAGAGCAGGGCGAGGCGGTGCACCTGGGCACTGCTCCGCGCAGAACCTGGGGCTGGGGGCGCAGACGGCCGACCACTGGGTGCGCAGGTACGTGCGCGGCGGCAGCGCGCAAAAGCTGGACTGGCTGGTTGTGAAGAGATCACGCAGCTGGACATGGCTGGCCGCGTGGGGCTGAACGCCGACGTGAAGTTCCTGCTGCTGGGAGACTTCCGGCAGTTGCCGGCCGTGCTGGACTCCTGGGCCGGGCAGCCCATCAGCGCACCGTTGGAGCACAGCCAGCTCATCCGCGACCTGGCCGGCGGGCACAGGCACGAGCTCACGGAGAACATGCGCTCCGACCCCGGCATCTTCAACTTTGTGAAGCGTGCGGGAGCAGGCCAAGGCGAGGCTGAAGGAGCTCTACCCCTCCAAGCCGGGTGGCCGGACACCACGCTGGTCATCAGCCACAGCAAGCGCATGGCCGTCAACGCAGCGGCGAACCGGGCCCTGGCGCCGGAGGCCTCAAAGCTGCTCCAATTGGAGACACAAGTCATCCACATAGATTTGGGTTGCTACGAAGCGGGAACAATGGGTGTTGCCAAACTGCAACACAGAACAGCCCGCAGAGCATGAGGGTTTGGCCGGGGCTGCGCCTCATCGGGGCCGGCGGAAAGATACCCAAGGGGGTCTTTGTGGCCGTGGCGGAAGTGGAGCCGGACAGAGTGAGGCTGGACTCTCTCTTTAGAGGGCGTTTCCCAAATGGATTCTATTCTACCTGAGAGGCTCCTGGCACTCGTCCGTCCAGGAAATGACCTCGTCCTGCGAAGGATTCGAAGTCTAAAACGCTGCGCGCAGGCGTGTGGCTGCAAAATAATGACCCCTAGATACGCTTGCAATTTGGCTCCAGGTTGCATTTCAAGCGAGCCAACCTTTGCAGGGCTTAAGAAAAAAAAAAAAAACAAGAAAACAAGGGTTCCCAAAAAAAGGGGTCCCCGAAAAAAAAGGGAAAAGGGGTTTCCTTTGGCAAAGCTTGACATCGCTTGAAATGCAACCTGGAGCCAAATTGCGGCGCATATCTAGGGGTCATTATTTTGCAGCCACACGCCTGCACGCAGCGTTTTAGACTTCGAATCCTTCGCAGGACGAGGTCATTTCCTGGACGGACGAGTGCCAGGAGCCTCTCAGGTAGAATAGAATCCATTTGGGAAACGCCCTCTAAAGAGAGAGTCAGGTAGAATAGAATCCATTTGGGAAACCCCCTCTAAAGAGAGAGGCGCTATGTTCTGTGTTCGCGGTTTCGCGCGGCGCAGTCTGCAGCTGTCGCTGCAGTCGCTGCGCCGCGCAGTTCGCGCAGTCTGCGGCGGAACTCCACGCGGAACTCCACGCGGAACTCCACGCGGGCATGGCCCAAAAAATGGGACATGCCTGTTTTCAGTTCCAAGACACTTCGAGAACACAAGTGCCACTTGTGTTGAGCCTCGCCACCTGCCCGGCATCGGAGCCACACGCCAGCCCGCCGAGTCATACGGATCATACGGATCATACGGTCATACGGTCATACGGCGGCTTGGCGCTGCGCCACCCCTGCCCGGCATGGAGCCGCGCCAGCCCGCCGACGTGGAGGCTTCGTACCTAGCGCGCCACATTCCTGCCGCGCCACTTGCCCGGCATAGAAGCCTCCCGGCCGCGCCACTTGCCCGGCATGGAAGTCACCTGGCCGGGGAGCTCGGAGTTTTTTAAGCCCTTATAGGAACCTATAGGAACCTATAGGAAACCTATAGGAAACCCATAGGAAACCCACAGGAAACCCATAGGAAAAGAAGAAGACGGCTTCCTATGAGTTTCCTATGGGTTTCCTATGGGTTTCCTATAAGATTCCTAGGTTCCTAAAGGTTCCTATAGGTTCCTATAAGGGCCCAAAAAACTCCGAGCTCCGACCTCCCTGCCGCGCCACCTGCCTGGCATTGAAGCCTCCCGGCCGCGCCACCTCCCGGCATAGAAGCCTCCAGCCAAGCCTGGCACAGGATTGCCCCACTCAATCCTGGCGTGGGCACAGGATTGGCGTGACCCGCTCCCTCCCAGAAAACACCGAGAGCGCAGTGCTGTACAGCACTGCGCTCCCAGACTCGCCGCCCGGCTTGCCCGGGAAAACTCCGTCAGCGCGTCTCTACACAGCGACGCGCTGACGGACTCGCCGCCCGGATTGCCCGGAAAACTCCGTCAGCGCCCTGCTGTTTAGCAGTGCGCTGACAGACTCGCCGTCCGGCTTCCCAGCTTCAAATTTGGGAAGTAACGCAAAGGAATGGGAAGATCAAGCTGTTTCCCACACAGCCCGTGGTGCCCCTGGTGCCATGCACGGGCATCTTCCTCGGGCCATCTTCGAGGTCGACCTGGAAGAGTCGCTCCTGCAGAGCGACGCCCGGCTCGCCGTCTACAAGATCCGCGTGACGCAACCGGCTTGTCCTGAACGAGGCTGCGGCACGGCAGCAATTTCCAGATGCCGCGGACTGCCCTGCTGCGCCGCCCGCCTCTTCCACCAAGCCCTTCGGACCACATGCTGGGCCCGAGCTTTGTCTCCGGAACAGCAGGGGCGAAGTTTGCAACAGTAAATAAAGACGCTTTGGGCGCACGGCTTCTCCGCGTCTTCTCTTGCACCGGCCCCAAAGGGCCATGAAGTGCCCGTCTCTGAGCCCGTCTACAATGGTACCCACTCCGTCTTCAGCGTGATCTTGGAGAGTATGTCATCGCCACCTTTGGCACGAACCCAAAGCGCCGCCGTTCCACGCGGCTTGCCGCACGCAGCGGCGGTACACGGTCTCCGTCAGCCGGCTCACGTCGTCCAGGTGCTGCTGCCCCTTCTCAGCCAGTTGTTGAAGTCCCGCGCCTCCTCCAGGTCTCGGTGGCGCTTCAGCAGCGGCTGCAAGTTGTAGGGGTATCGTCCTGCGGAACACCGGAGCATCCGCTTGTTGCGGGTTCAATCGACACCTTTCACTACCAGTGCGCTTGCGCCTGTTGTCAACCGGTCATAAGCCTTGTCTGGTTGCGCAGCCCAGCAGCAGAGGAACTGGTTGACCCGCACGGCTACGCTGATGAGCCTCAGCTTCTGCGAGCTCACCCAGGTGCTGATCTGCATGCGCCGGCTCTGATGGATGAAGATCAGGCCCCAGAAGAAGCTTGTTGTTGGTCTGAGCGCAGCGTGAATTTCATGTTGTTGGCGGACCGGACGTCCTGCACGGCCGCGTCCTCGCTGCCCTACTGGCCGGAAGAGCGTGTTCTCCAGACCAGCCCGTGCCGCGTGGAGGCCGTGGCTGCGCCGTCGCGATGCCCACGGCCAGTCCCCCACGCCTCAGCGGAAACGGCAACCCTCTCCGCAGCCACGGCCACCCTCAACGGTGTGCGCTGGCCACGCTGCACCCTGCGCGCGCTGCCCGCCTTATCAGGAGGGGCTCCACGTCACTCCAAAGAGGTGGCTGCGCCGGCTCAGCTGCGTCCTGGGGCAGCTGAGAGCGGAAGGCCTGCGCGGCTGCGAGCCCGCGGCCCCTGCGCCCATAAGGTCTGCAGTGCTGGTACCTCCGCGCCAGCCGCACGTCCTCGTCCGTGGCCTCTGCAGGAGTGCGGAAGCCGGGCGGCTGCTAAGGCAGCCAAAGCCGCCTCCACTTGAGACGGCACCAGCAGAGGCACCGGCTGAGGCACCCGTTGAGGCACCAGGAGCGCCTCAGCTTACAAGAGACCCTGCGCATGCTGGGAGGCAGCTGGACGCCGTTATTTCGGAGCTGAGCGCCCTGCTGCCAAAGGAGCGCTGTACCGGCTGATGAGCAGGCAACGCGGGAACCCTGCAGCTTCCTCTTCGTCTACAACCTAGCGAGGAATGAAATGTTCTACAAGCTTTGAGAGCGTTTTGCACTTGAAAAAGACGCTGGCGCTCAGCTTCCTGGGCCAGAAGTCCGCCAGCTCCACGCTGATCAACGCGAAGTGTGGCGAACATCTCCTGCACCTCCGTCGCAGCCGTGCAGCCGCCCGAGCTCTTGAGCGCAGCATCAAGATGGAGAAAGTGCCCAAGGAAAGAATGAGCAGCCGGTGGTGGTGGCTGCAGCTGCTGGGAAGCAGCCCGAAGAGGTGGCCACAGCTGAGAAGCAGCCCGAAGTGGTGGCCACTGAGGCTCAGCAGGATGCAGTTGAAACTCATTTAAAAGCTGGCAAAGATCCTACTGGGGGACAGGCGCTTGGGCGCGCGACCACGGCTGGGAGGAAGAGCCCGCGAAGGGTAAAAAAAACAAGGGACGGAAACGAAAAGCTTGGTTGGATGCTCAGATCGATTCTTTGAAGGTGAATGGAAGGTGGGTTGGACCTGGCCATCCCAGCGCAGCCGGCTGGCCAAGGACTGCCTTGAAAGATCACATTGATTTGCCATGTTTTTTTGGGAGTGTCCTTTTTTGTGTGTGAATCTACCCTGCAGGAAGGCGATACTTTCAAGAAGCCCGAGAAGCCCGCAGCAGATCCGTCGGAGAACAAGGCCAGCTTTATTTTTTTACGGTTTTGATACTTGTGCAAGATGCTTGTCCTGACCAGGCAGATGCTTGAGTGGCCAGATCAGATCACGATACCGTGGAATCTTCGAGCGTGTCGGATGGGAAAATGCATGGCAGATGTGCTCAAACTTGTTTGCCTGGTCAAGTTGCCATGTTTGTTGCATCTTGCCAAACATGTCTGGGGTGTAGGAGCGTGCTTGGACAGCTGCTGCCTCAGACAAAAGGCCTCCTTGGTGGGAGGATTTGTTTTTTGAGAAGGACTACCTCCTTGGCAGGAGGCTTAATTGGTATGGTCTTAGATTGACTTGCGACCAAAGATGCATTTGTTTGTCTTTTTTGCATGTCTGCATCTTTGATACCCATTGCAAGGTGCTAGGAATTCCTTTAACTCAGATGTAATCCTTGTGGATTTCGCCATGCAGCCAGGGCCTCAGAATATCAGACGTTGTAGCCACTGTTCAAGTATGTTGCTGGTTGTAAGCGCCTTGCAGTGCTGGTAGACTGTGGTTTGACTTGACTTGGTCTGTGTGCATGGCCATGGCAAGCCTCCTGAGAAGGAGGCATCCTCCTTGGAAGGAGGCTGGTTGCACCTTCACTAATAGACATTGGGGCTGTGTGCCCATTGATGGTTTTCAGCTTACAGTCAAGTGTGTGCATTGTTGTTTGGTGTGATTTGCCAAGTTTCTTACAAGATCCCAACTCAGTCGTGCAGCTTCACTGATTTGATATTGATCGCACCATTATCACTGCATTTGGCATTGGTTAGGAAATCAACAACACACAGAAAATTTTTAACAAGCATTTTTTTAACAAATTTTTAACTGTTAAAAATTTTGAGTTTAAAAGGAAACTCCATTTAAATTCAAAATTTTTAACAGTTAAAAATTTGTTAAAAAATGCTTGTTAAAAATTATTTTTTCGGGCAGCTGGGTGTGGGAGTAATATAATATATTATGTGTCTGAAGGCAACCCATGGATGGTGTTGTGACTTGATATAGTTGTTTATTTTAGTTTGGACTACCTTGCATTTTGAAGGATTACAGTAGTGCTACATTTGAAATGAATCTATCAAGTTTGAATCAGGTAGGATTGAGTTTGCTGTCTGAGACTCCCTTGTGAGGCGATGGTTTGCAGCCATTCTGGTTTGTTTTAGCCAGATCCCCACAGTTGTCAGCCATGGTATGGCCTGATGGGGATCCCGTGCTGCTAAGCTACTGGCGCAATTTGGCAGGAACAATCTGTCATGTAAGCCTTCATCAGTCAGGCTGGGAGAGCAGGACACCTTGGTACAGATTGCCTGAGAACATTGCACCATCGCCAAGTCTCCTGAGTAGTTTGCAGCAAAGCCTGCCCAATGCTGGAGATAATTTTGGGCCAGGTAGAAACAAACTAGAAGATCTCACAAGGATGTACGGTTTCAGAGGCTGAGCTTGGCATTGGAATGTGCCAAAACAAAAAGGCTCGGGCGCATAGTTTGAATATCAATCCAGAGTGTTTAAGATAAAGACACGCGCGCGGCAGTGTTTCTCTGGGTGTCGAATGTTGAGAAGGCTCAAGCTTAGGTCAGGTAAGGATCATGGCTCCCAAAATGGGGAGGACTGCCAAAGCTATGGCTGCAAAGTCAGCTGCCAAAGCTTCAGCTGGCAAGAAAGTCAAAAAGGAAGTGAGAACAACGCCCAAGGCAAAGCCGAAGCGTGTCAAGGAGCCTGTTTTGGAGACTGCTGGCGATGCCTCGGCCTCAGACCAAGCTGCCAAAAAGGAAGATGGCCAGGCGCCCATGGAGCAGGATGGGTCTGGGGCCCCACCAAGCCCAGCTAGCTGGGCTACGCCAGAGGCACAGTGAGCGCGCTTCTCACTTTGCTAAAATACCAAGGGAAGGCAAAGAAAACCAGTGACTCCCAGAAGGATGACGCACAGAAGGTGTTGCAGGACCGCCGCATGCATGTTTGAGTTTGCAGTGGGTTTCTTGGCCACCTACTTAACTGGCAGCTTGATCTCCTTGGTAGGAGTACGAAGCGGGCACCATTGAGGAGAAGAAGTTGATTCTGGACAAACTGCAAGAATTCGGAGTGAAGAATTGCAGCTGGGTCCGCAGCCTGGAGTCCCTGACATCTAACATTAAGGACGAGACTGAGTCCTTGGTCACCAACTTCTTCACCAGGTTGTTTGGCTTAGTAGTGGCTTTTGTTTTTCTCTGCAGTTTCATGGCTTGCTAGCAGCATTCTGGGATTGCGCCAACGCAGCTGAGGCAAGGGATCTTCGCCATCGAGCATATTGACACAGCCGGCCTGTCAGAAAATGACAAGGATGAGATTTTTTAAAAAATCCTCTCCAAATCTGAGAAGAGCTTTGGCCACTCGAGGCAGGTGCAAGAACACCCAAAGTTCAAGCAGTTGCACAAGTACCTTTTTGTCTACACCAAGGGCAAGAAGAACACTGAGGGCACAAGGACAAGCAGCAGTATGTCAAGCACTGCTGCGGGCATGAAAGGCAAGGCAAGCCAAAAGATGGCTTTGGACTTGCTGGGCCGACCAGAGTTGGCCAGTTCTTCTGCAGTTGAGCATGGCATGTCTGCATCTTTGTCTGATGCGAAGTCTGAGTCAAAGAGCCTGCAAGCTGCGAGGGTTCGCCTCAGCAAGCTGTTGGAGGACTTAAAGCTCCTGACAGCCAAGATCGCTGGCCTGAAGGATAACAGCTGGGGCAAAAAGCTAGGAGAGTTGGAGAACGCTGACAAGCAGTTGTCTGGCTTTTGGTCAGAGGTGAGGACGCCGCTGGCCGTTCCCTTTCCAACCGACAAGCAGCAGGAGGTGCCAGATCTGCTTGCCCAGCTGAAGGAATTGAATGAGAAGGCAAGCATGCACGAGAAAGCAGTGAAGCTGATCTACAAAACGACCAAGAGTTTGCTCTCCTGAGAAGATATAGTACAGGAGCCACGCCTGTGGATTTTGTTTGCAGCTTGTCCTAGAGATGGAAAAAGCAGCAGATCGAGTCATTGAGATGCTTCGCGCATGGGTGGTTGTGTGTGTGTCTGCATGCCTCTTATATTTTCTTGGCCGGTTGGCTCAAGCTGTAGTTTGAAGGTTGGCCCACAATTACTGCAGTCACAGTTCAAAACAAGACAAAGCAAAGCTAAATCTCTTAAGCGCTCGCCTCTAAAGCGCCATAACTTTCAAGTGTGCACTTGTTTGGTAGGGCAAGGCAGAAAAGCCTCCTTGTTGGAGGAGATGTACAACAAAAGGACACTGCCATGCCAGGAAGTGAATGACATTCCTCCGGAGAAGAGGTTTCGAGCAGACATGATTGACATTTTTTTAAACAATGACTTATCTGGACAAAGGTCAGCCAGAGTATTAGGCAACGCTTCCTTGGCTGGAACGCAGCACATCCAAGATTTGCAGGTGGCGCCAGGCAAGAATGCTTACAGAAATTTGCTGCGAAAGTGTTTTCGAAACACAAAATGGCCTACGCCGTATGAGCTGCAAGTCACAGCCTTCAATGAGGCTACGGACGCAGAGGAGAAATCCGTGCGTGCTGATGCCGCACGAAGTGGTTCACGCGCTGTTGAAGTGAATGACCCTCGGGTCTTGCTGGAGCACCAACGGGCAATCTTGGATGAACGGCCTGACCTGGAGCAGCATTTAGCAAATTTCGACTTGGCCAAGGATGATAAGGTGCTGCTCTTGGGGCTATGGATTGATGGAGTCCCATTCAATTCTGACAGATCGCAGACTCTGGAGACCATTACATTGTGCTTGTTTGGAGAAAAGGGCTTGAGAGTGCCCTTGTGTGCTTTTCCGAAGGCAATGCGAGCTAAGGGAAAGACATATGAGTGCATTTTTGAGGCATTGGCTTGGAGCTTCAGGATCTTATTAGTAGACAAAATGCCTCACCAGAGGCACACGCAGCAGGAATTCAACAAGAGTGATGCCTATAGAAAAAAGTTGGCAGGCAAACCAGTGGGAGTGTGCGCAGCTCTGGCAGAGATGAGAGGAGACTGGTCAATGTACAAGGAGGTACTGACTGACTTGAAAGATTTCAGCAACGCAACATTTGAGAAGCGTCTTGTCTGAGATTGTTAGATAAGGGCTTAATTTGTGGTTCATTCGTATAGGCATGACGCAGACCTAGCAGGCTAGCCTGCCCTTAAGAATTCTTGTGCTGGCTTTCGTCTGCTCAGGTATCCTTTGATTTCGGCGATGGATTTCTTCTTGAGGCAGCAGCAGTCTGGAAAACTGATTTCAGCTCTCTTTTCAGTTCCTGGCTTCACTACTCAGAGCTGCAAGGTGGATTTCCTTCACTGCTGCGACTTGGGGGTGACGGCTGACTGGCATGGCTGCTTGCTTTTTTACATTCAGCAGCAGAAGATCGCAGGAGTTTCCATGCGCGTCAGATGCGCCAAGCTGTTTCAAGATATTCAGCAGTTCTACAAAGACAACAAGGTTCAAGACAGGTTGCCAAAGCTTCTCCCCACCATGTTGAGACGCGAAGTCAAGGGAAAGAAGAAAGTTCCAAGGCTTCGAGTCAAAGCAGGAGAGAGCAGAGCTTTGGTGCCGTGCTGTTTGCAGCTGGCCACTCAATACATGGACGCAAGCGTACCTCATGAGTCAGCTATGCTGCAGGGTTGCAAGCACTTGCAAGCTATGTACGCTTGCTTGAGTGCGGCGAACTGGGACGCTGACAAATTCCTACGAGCAGCGCAGAAGTTTCTGTTGCTCATGCGCACCTTGGAAAGTTTCTTTGGGGAAGATATTTTGTTTCGAGTGAAGCCCAAAGGGCACTTACTTCTGGAGCTGGCTAGGTCCAGAACCAATCCTGCGCACACTTGGACATATCGAGATGAGTCGTTTGGCCACACATTGGCATTGCTGGCCAGACGAAGAGGAGGAAAGCTTTCCATGGCAGCAGTTTCCAAAGCGACATTGCTGAGATTTCTTGCTGCCAACAAGGTGCCTAGACTGGACATGTGAAGTATATAGCGCCGGGCAGCGAGCTTTCAGAGCTGTTCTTGCTAACAAGGTGCCTAGACTGGACATGTGAAGTATATAGCGCCGGGCAGCGAGCTTCAGAGGTTCTTGCTAGCAATGGACAAAACACAAAACGGTGTAAAATGAAATTATGAAAAAAAACGCATTCCATTATATTGAAAGTTGCACAACTCAGAAGCAACAATGCTTAATTAAGCACTGTTTCTACAATGCTTAATTAGACAATGCTTGCTTAATTTTTTTTTGTCATAAACAACCCCTAAAGTTAAATAAGCACTTTTGGAGGCTCTGGGAAGCCGCAAGCTCGCGTCCACCTGATTTCTGGCCCCACAAATCCATGCTGTCATTGCATCCGCCTGACGCCCCACGGCGGCCGGAGCGCAAACGCTCTGAAGAGGGGGTGATAGATTAGGCCGTTTGCTTGGAACCCTGAAGTGGGCGTTTGAGAAGGCTCCGCAGAGGGGTGCAGACCCGGGGAAAGGACACGCGCTGTCTTTCCCCCTGCACCTCCGAGCCTTAACTTCCAAGCAACGCCTTATAAAGAAAAAGAGCATGCGCACAGGTTTGTCGCTCGTGCTCTTTTTTCTTTTGCTGCATGTTCCCTTTCGGATTGAAGCAGTGATCAAGATTCTTTCTACGTGGGCGTCACCGGCTTCCTTGGCACGGCTGCGAGCGCGGCTGCACTTTGGCGCCTTTGGCGGGTCGACCCCCGGGCTGGTGCAGCAGTCTGACAAGGGGTGACTTCTTTGGTGACAAGCTCAGCAGGGTGGAGAGAAGTGCTGTTTATGCACCTAGAACCGGAGTTTTTTTACCTGATTATAAGCTGCAGTTCCTTACTACTACGTGAAGCGTAACTGCATTGCCAGCAGTTGTTAGACTGAAGATGCGCCCGCACGAACCATCTGGGGCTGTCTCATCGCCTTCCGTGGCAAGGATGAAGCCCCAGACCATCTGAGCTTCATCTTTATGAAGTGAAGGGGGCCATGGAAAAGAAAAATGCCTCACTGGTTCGTGAACAGCTTATGGAGCGTGGGGGAGCGAGTCGTTTAGGGTTTTATTTTCCCATATGTTTTAATCTTGATCGAATCTTCGGACGCGTTGCCGTTTTCTGCTTCAAGCCACCTAAGGGACTTGCGTGAGGGTTACCCCTCACCTTTTTGCGCCTTGCATCGCCATGGAACCGGCCACCGCTTCCTTTGCATTTTGCATCCACTTTGCGCATGCCCCGCTTACCAGCCTGCACACACTGCATTGTGTTGCTTGGTGTATGCGCAACAGCGTGCCTGACGACACGCCGCCGGCATCCCCAGCATCGATGCCGCAGCCGCTTTGGGGGAGCACTTATTTTCTCACGCCCGCGTGGCATGGCCCCGTTGCCCGATTTACTTCGTGACTCCTCCAGCAGTGCGTCTGAACAGGAGGCCCTTCGCACCCGCTGCCCCAGGCGCGCCAGGTGACGCATGCCTGACTCACTCGCCTCGCACCCGTGCTGGTGAACGAAGATAGTCAGAATGCCCTTGGTGTGGCGCGCACCGCAAGAGCACAACTATGCCTGGCTCTTTTGCCTGCTTGATCTGCATACCGCTCACCCGGAGCGGTCCCTCAGATACACTCAGCACCAGGCATGCGTTGGCACCTTTCCAGATTGCCTCAACCAGCGCTATAACCGGGCAACGTGTGACTGCCTCATTTTCATTTGCAGATAGCGCCTCAATGCATGCCGATGAGACGCATGGTGATGCACTGCTCCCTTTATACGGTGCCGCAGCTGTTTCGTGCTTTCCTTGCAAGCCGCTTTCCGGCTTCCCTGCAGTCCGCAACGCATCGTGTGGAGCTTAGTCACGTGACCGCTGCCGTTTGCCCAGTTTCCGTTTCCTTTATGGGTCTGCGCCGCTGATGCATCCCCGCAAAAACCCGCTCGCTGCACCGCAGTTGCTTTGAGGGGTGGCCAGAGTGCGCAATGCGCTCGACCCGGACACATGCACCGCCGCGTGCGGGCCTTATGCGCAATGCGTACGGTGTCGGGGCTTGCGCCGCAGTTGCATCCCCACGGAAACCCGCTCACTGCACCGCAGTGTTTTTTTTTGAGGGGTGACCGGAGTGCGCAATGCACTCGCTTCAGGCACATGCGCCGCCGCGCGCAATGCATAAGTGTCGGGGTTTGCGCCGCAGTTGCACCCCCACGGGAACCCTCACTGCGCCGCAGTTGCTTTGAGGGGTGACCGGAGTGCGCAACGCACTTGCTTCAGGCACCTGCGCCGCCGTGTGCGGGCCTTATGCGCAATGCATACGGTGTCCGGGTTTGCGCCGCAGCTGCATCCCCACAGAACCCCGCTCACTGCACCGCAGTTGCTTTGAGGGGTGACCGGAGTGCGCAATGCGCTCGCTTCAGGCACATGCGCCGCCGCGTGCGGGCCTTACGCGCAGCGCATAAGTGTCTGGGTTTGCGCCGCAGCTGCATCCCCGCAGGAACTCTCTCACTGCACCGCAGTTGCTTTGAGGGGTGGCCGGAGTGCGCAATGCACTCGCTTCAGGCACCTGCGCCACCGCATGCGGGCCTTATGCGCATTGCATTTACACGCCACATTGTTGTGGCTTACTGCACCGCTGATGCTTTGAGTGCGTGCCTCGTGCGCAACGCACCCTTACCCAGCATGTGCACCGCCTCGTGTGGCCCTTGTGCGCAATGCATACTTATTGCCCAATTGCACCGCATTTTGTTGCACCGCAGATGCTTTGCAAGCCAGTCCAGAGCCTATGCCTGTAATGCACCGCCGTTGCATTCACGCACCTTTCGGTGCAGCAGCTGGGAGAGCATGCCTGGCGCTCAGTGCTTATGCTTCTGAGCCCTCAGCCACCGATGGCTTCAATCACAGTGCGGCACCGCTGATGCTTCGCCACGGTTCATCATTGCACCGCAAAGACCTTCTTGCCAGGCCTCGTGCGCAGAGCACTCACGACCCGGCGTTGCGCCGCACGTGCAGCTGTGTGCGCAATGCACACCCCCTCGCCTGGTTGCACCGCGGATGCACCCAGGCCGCTCCAAGCACTACGGATGCCTTCGGGCACGAGGGGATTCAGCCCAGTTTTGTGATTGCAGCCAAAGCATGCGCCCGTGCGTATCGCAGAGCCTGCCCACAGCTGCCTTTCAGCACTTTCGGCAGCGCGCCCGCATGGAGTGCCATGACATGCTGGAAGCGATGCGTGACACAATTGCACGTAGTTACCTAGACGTGGAAATCGTCCTTGAGGATATGGTTTTCGTGCTCCTGAGCATCCGCTTCTATTTGCGCATAGTGGCATTCTGCATGGTCTTCATTGCGCTCATCGCTCTTGCAGCATATTTGCAGACGTTACCCTCCATTTTCCAAACAAGCGATTTCTTGCATGCCGCCATGCTGCGAACTAATTCGCAGACAGCGTACCTGCGCAATGGGTAACAGATTAGTCGCCGCGTGGGCCTACAAGCACAAATGGTCAGTGCTAGCCTCGCATATCCCAGGCGAGCACAACGTGTGGGCCGATCAGCTCAGCCGCGGCAACACATCCGCGTTCGACAGCAAGCCGCAAGCTTGCTTTCGTTTTCGCCCGCATGATTTCTGGCCCCACCAACGCAGGCTATCACTGCATCCGCCCGACGCCCCGGGGCGGCCGGAGCACGAGAGTGCTTCGCAAACGCTCTGAAGAGGGGGTGATAGAGTAGGCCGTTTGCTTGGAACCCTGAAGTGGGGGCATATGAGAAGGCTCCGCAGAGGGGTGCAGATACGGGGCAAGGACACGCGATGCCTTTCCTCCTGCACCTCTGAGCCTCAACTTCCAAGCAACGCCTTATAAAGAAAAAGAGCGTGCGCGCATGTTTGTCGGTCGCACCCTTTTGTCTTGGACTGCATGTTCCCTTTCGGATTGAAGCAGTGATCAAGATTCTAACGTTTAGGGTTTTATTTTCCCATATGTTTTAATCTTGATCGAATCTTCGGAAGGGACTTGCGTGAGGGTTACCCCTCACTTTTTTGCGCCCACCCTCCCACCCTGTCAACACTCAGGTGAACTTCCCTGGGCCCAGCCGCAGCTGGTGCCCCAGAGGTACGGTGCATACCATGACCTGTCTGCAGAGGTCACAAAATTCAATTAGCACCGTGAGCCGCATTTCGCACCAGCGATGGCATGCAATATTTCCGCCCAGCCGCAGCTGCCGCCCAAAAGGCTCGGTGCACAACCAGCCCCACATGCTGTAGCTACTGCCAGGCCTCAGCCTGGCACCCATTGCACATAAGCCGGATGCACGCATTGCATCCAGCAGCCACATGACTGTTTCGACATGTCTCAACCTGGCACCGTGTGCCGCATTGCACACCAGCCGGATGCCACATTGCATCCTGCCGCCATCAATGCCTTCGATTGTTTCACGCCTCACAGGTAACACACCTGGCGCCTGGTCGAACACGCATTGTTGACCACGGGGGCATATGAGGAGGCTCCGCAGAGGGGTGCAGATACGGGGAAAGGACACGCGATGTCTTTCCCCCTGCACCTCTGAGCCTCAACTTCCAAGCAACGCCTTATAAAGAAAAAGAGCGTGCGCGCATGTTTGTCGGTCGCACCCTTTTATCTTGGACTGCATGTTCCCTTTCGGATTGAAGCAGTGATCAAGATTCTAACACATGCTGCCATGGAGCGGGCCCACAGTCGCCTTCAGTGGCAAGTGTGGATGAAGCAGCCCGAGCTGCCGGTTGACCAGTTAAAGCTGCTTCATCTTCACAAGTTCCTAAAGGCCATGGTCCGAGCCATGAACAGCTCATGGAGCACATGCGTGTTGCGCGCTAGAGGCTTATTTTGGGGCAGGAGTGTGAGTCGCAGGCTGCCGTGGAACATGCTGTTGGAATTGAACTGCATTGCTGCAGCATAGCTGCATTGTCTGTTTCACTTTGCACTGCGTTGCTGCAGCTGAACATGGCTGCTGTTTGTTGACGCAAGTGGCAGTGGCTGTGTGCATTTCTATGTCATCTGCTTTGTGGCTGCTGGCTGACTGCGTTGCTGCAGTGGAACTGCATTGCTGCAGGTTGTTGTATGTGGCTGTAAGTTTGTATTGAAAGCAAATGTCGTGGGTGGGGTGGACTTCAGCTGCATCACTCCATGCAACTGCGTTGCTGCAGTTGGCCACACTGCAGGCATGCGAGCGGCCTTGTGTTTGGCATCTTTGCTGGGAGCTCCCAGCTATGCTTTATGTTGTTTTTTGGCACTACGTGTGGGAATGTCAACATGGAGGTGGTCAATGTGGCACAGTGCTAAATGTGAGGCATCTCTCTCACAGTCTTTCCGACCTTGCCTGCATGGAAGCTTCAGGAACTTGCACCGGTGCTGTGGCTGCCGCAAGCTGTTGGGCGACCTCTTCAGCAGTCAACGGTCGCAGGCGTTTGGGCAATCTGGTCTGTGCAACGGTCGATGGTGCAGCTGCGTCCTGTGCCCGGCCCTGTTGCATGATTCTCGCCACCGTATCCAGAATCATGACAGCGTCCCAGCGGGGAATTCCCCACACCTCCTCCAGTTCTTGAGGCGCAAAGCGCTCCATTCTCTGTAGGATGCTGCCGGTGACATTTTTCACCTTCATCAACTCTCTGTGCGGCTCTGGGACATGCAGGTTGACCAAAATGCTGTTGCAGGTCATCTCTGCTCCACTCATGCACTGCGCTCATTACGCGCACGGGCAATGGCATGATGTTGTTGCGCGAGGGGAATCCTGCACTCAGCGTGTGCCTCACCGCCATTGGTAACCCAAAGCATAAAACAGGCTTGGCGCGGCGGAACCCAAAAGCCTGCATTTTGGGCGTACGAGTGTGAAAATTCAAACTTGCAGAGCCTCTTCTTGAGGAGATTTTCGTTCTTCAATTTGCCACCTCCTTTGTGGAAATTCTCTGCGCTGCGTGTGATGAAGACCGGTTGTGTCACTCTGTATGTCATGTGTCCCAAATAAGCGTTTTGGGGGCGTGCGATCTGAATGTCATGGCCCTCAAGCATGTTAAGCGTAGCGGACGGGGTGAGGCTGCTTTCATCCCACCGCAGATCATCCAACAACAGGATTCGACAGGATGGCAAGCCCAGCAATGGGAATTGCCCGCCAGGTGCATTGGCAAAAACTTCAGGGGCCAGCCAACCATGACTTTGCATTGTTTCCCTCGCGGCCAATGAGCGTGACCACGGTGCCCTTGGCTGTCAGTCCTTCAAGCAGATCACGTAAGACTGCTCCGGTGAACTCTGCTTCCGCAAAGGACATGCCGGGCACGATGCACCCACAGGAATTTTGTACTGCAGCGGCACTTCGTGATGTCGCAGTGTTTCCGTAGAATGTCGGCAGTTTCGGTGGCGTATTTGGCAGCGTCCGGTGCAGATTCAACCACCTGGCATGCTGCAACCTTGGCAGAGAGGTTGGTTGCATTCCGCAAGAGGTGTTCCAACGTCGGGGCATTGCCGATCTTCCTGGCTTCTGCAGCAAGCAGCGCCATCAGTTGTGGATGGGCTGCGTCCACTTTTAATTTGGTAACAGTCGGCCAGAGGTCCACATCCTGGACTTTCTCCCTGCTGCGTTTACCTTCCTCGGCATTTTTGCGCAGTTGTTGCAGCCGGAGGGCGTGTTGGGTCTCCACACACAATTCTGCAGATGTCATCTCATCCAGCGGTGGATGGCGTTCGTCCTTCCATGCATAAAGCAGCGGCTTTTTATCCATGTCCTGCAACTGCTTCTTATGACTCGGGGTGTAGCAGTAGCGCAGCACCATGCGGTACTGGTTATCTGCAGTTCGTGGCATGTGTCCCTGTTTTGCCATCTCTCGCGTCACGATCCTCGTCATCTCGCGTCTCGTCGCAACTCTCCTCGCACGTCTCTTGTCACATCCATCACATCCATCGTCATGCCTCTGGTCACGTCTTATGTCACGTCCTTTGTCACGTGTGTCGTAACAACTCTGGCCACGTCTCTTGTCATGACTTTCATCTTATCTTTCATCATGTGTCTCAACACGCCTCTCATCACGACTACGTAGCATCTCCCGTCACGTCTTTCTTGAAGATCCTGTTCCACGTGTCGTCGCCCCTCGCGTCACGTCGCGACTCTCCTCGCGCGTGTCTCACATCCATCGTCAAGCCGCTGGTCGCGTCTTTGGCAAGTCCTTTGTCACGTCTGTTGTAGCAACTCTGGCCACGTCTCTCGTTATGACTTTCGTCTTATCTTTCATCACGTGTCTCCATGCGCCGCTCGTCACGACTACGTCCATCTCCCGTCGCGTCTTTGTTGGAGATCCTGTCGCGTGCGTTGTCACGTCTCTCGACACGTCACGTCTGTTGTCACGTCTTTGGTCACGTGCTTTGTGACGTCTGTCGTCGCAACTCTGCTCCCGTCTCTCGTCATCACTTCCAACACATCTCTCATCATGTGTCTCGCGCCTCACGTCACAACTCCATCCCGTCCTGCCTTTCGTGGTCTGTCTCATGTCTCTAGCCACGACCCTCTTCGCGTTTCGTGTCACACCCTCACGTGTTTCGTCACGACTTCGCGATCTGAAAATGTGCTCCGCGCCCCAGCGAAAGCGATTCAGCCCACCCAAAGCGCACAGAGAGTTCGCTGTGCGATCTCAAAATGTGCACCGCGCCACAGCGAGATTGATTCGACCCACCCAAAAGTGCGCAGGGTTCGCTTTGCGATCTCAACATGCGCACCGCGCCACGGCGAGAGCGACCCGACCCCAAAGTGCGCAGAGGGTTTACTTTGCAATCTCAAAATGTGAGGCGCCGCAGCGAGAGCGATTCGACACACCCAAAGCGCGCAGAGGGTTCGCTTTGCGTGCGAAAAGGTGCGCCGCGCCACAGCCAGAGCGATTCTACCCACCGCGCCACAGCGAGAGCAACTCGACCCAACGAAAGTGCTGCGCCTGCCACGAAATCTGCGCGCAAGCTGGAAAAGTGCTGCGCCTGCCACGAAATCTGCACGAAAAGCTCTAAAGTGCTGCGACTGTCACGAAAAATCGCGTTACAGCGACATGCAAAACGCTCAAAATGGTGCGCCTGCCACGAAATCAGAATTTGATACTCTCGCATCGCGTGCGGAAAACTAGCGCGGGACTGTAGCGCCAGAATGATTTCGACCAATTTGGACATGTTTCAAGCCCCGCAAAACGAGCCGACTGTACAGCAGGACGCCTCAAAACGACCACCCCTGCATCGCAAATCCCATTGGCACGGCAACGAGAGCACGCAACCTTCCAAAACACTGCGCGTGCGCAGCGCAACGACGCGTCGAGCTTGAGAAGCTACGACTCCCGCACAGGGGCACGAAAAATGACACGCTTCAAGTCATTCAAATGGCATGTTTTTCGCTTTCCCTACTGGAGCTGCAAGCCCGACACTTGCGAACACATACGAACGCTTGCGAACGCTTGCGAACGTTTGCGAATGCTTGGGGACGTAATTTCGACGACTCCTGGTCGCGTCCTAACCCTCAGACCTCTAAACAGGAGCCGTTCTGCTACGCATTCGGGAAAAAAGGTGTGCGTCCTTGTCGGCAGCTTTGCTTGGGGTTTGTATGGGTTCAAGCAAGGAGCAGTGCAACAGACCTTTAGCAAAATCGCACAAAATCATTTGGAACTTTTCAAGACCCTTAAAGCCAGGCCGAAAAGTCTAACCTGGTATCTGACTGTTTACGGCAACATTTTTCCAAGTCTGTACTGCACCTTGTTCCACGTACGCAACGCTAAGCCAAAGACTGGGCAACAAATTTGAGCACGAGCGTTTTCATCCTGCTGGAGAAAAACACGTTAACAGACTCCACGGCCGCCAGCTGCCGAACGGCAACCTTTCGGGTTACCTTCAGAAAGCTGCCGGCAGTCAAACGACAAGGCTGCCCAAAGCCTTTTTTCAGGTGTCAATTGCGGGTAGTATTTGTTTGCAAGTGGTGGATTGTGCTGGTTTTGCTTGCTGTCTCTTCCACGTCTTTTGGTGCGTTCCCTTCCAATGGAGATTTTCAGAGTTTGCTGGACTGCGGGGCTGGCAGGTGTAAAGTGCGGTTGTCCGTGTGTCCTTTGGTAAACAGGTACGCTTGGCGTTTTTGGTTTTGTTTTCTGTGCTTAAACCTTTTAGAATCTTTGCAACATGTCTTTACATACAACTTGAATGAAGCGTCAACGCCAGGTCGCTCTGCTCTACGGCCCAGAACTTCAAGACATTTGATCTGCCAAAACGTTCGTGCGTTCGTTCGTTCGTTCGTTCATTCATTCATTCGTTCATTCATTGCTTCCTTCCTTCCTTCCTTCCTTCCTTCCTTCCTTCCTTCATTCATTCATTCATTCATTCATTCATTCATTGTTCATGTGCTTGTTCATGCATTCATTCATTCATTCATTCATTCATTCATCCATCCATGCATTCATTCACTCATTCGAACCCAGTCCATTGCGGGGACGACTCCCTGAACAGGTTGTGATTTTCCTGCATTCCATTTTCAATTTCAGTTTCGGTTCACGTCATTTTTTTTATTTCATTTCATGTCACTTCATTCCATTTCGTTTCCCCTCATTTTGCTCTGTTTAGTTCCATTTGCATTTCTTGCATTCCATTCCGTTTCGGTGCATTTCATTTCATGAATTCTCATCCGTTTCATTTCATTTCATTTTGTTTTGTTTTGTTTTGTTTTGTTTCATTTCATTTCGTCCTTGCATTTCATGTCATGTCAGTTCATTTCATTTCTTCCGTTTAGTCGTTTGTTCATTTTTGTTTGTTTGTTTGTTTGTTTGTTTGTTTGTTTGGTAGATGATAATACTATATATATATAGATAACTCGTGTTGTTTACTTATTGGTCGTCTGCTGTCGGTTTGAGCAGGACATGGGACCACAACCCACAGTTTCACACACCTCAGGGGACAAACTCAGTTTCCCCAACTTTTGTAAAGTAAAACTAATTCTTTCCGGGGCCCAAAGGACCCTGGTGTGAACCCCCGCGTGGTTCACCATGCAACCACGTATTCCAGGGTTCCATTTTTGGGTTGCCCCGGAATTTGTGCAGTTGCAGGCCTAGGGAAGGGGCTTGGAACTGGAAAGAAGCCGTTGACTGTCACAGGGCTCCTTAAAAAAAACACATTTTGCAACCACTTGAAACATGGCTGGCTTTTTCCACACCAAAGTAAAGGGACACCACCATTTACAAGTTGCAATGTTCGATCGGTGTATAACGTTTCCGGATCCTGTCATGGTGCCTTCCCTTCCATTGGCCGACATGGAGGGTAGGCTTAAGGAAGGCACCACCCAGTGGAATCCCTTACTCATGAGCCAAAAGGGATTCCCACGAAACACAGAGATGTTCCCTTATGGTTCCCTATGTCTTGGCCAAAAGGGAAACATAGGGAATTGTGGGTGCCTTCGAAGCTCTGGAAACCATCTCTGGCTCCCAGCTTGGGAGATCCGGGGGCGCTTTGCGCGGCCGGCTGGGGGCCGCGGGCGCAGGTGCCTAGGTCCCTGGACGGCTTGGCTTCGGCGGTGCGTTCGAGTCTTCAGCGGGAGGGAAAAGAGCAGCTGTTTCCGATTTTGGGGCGCAAACATGTCAATGAATACGGCAATCTCACTTCGCGAGTTCATGAACTTTATTTTTTTGGGAAGATCATTTTAGTAGTAAATATACAGTTTCTTTTTGGGGCCATCCACTCGGCAAGTGAGCATTCAAGTAAGGCCAGGATGCGGCGGGAACTTGGTTTGAAACCGTTCCGATGGGCGGAGTTTTCTGCACGTGGCAGGATGGAAGCCGTGGATTTCACCGGTTTTTTGGAGATAGACCCAAAAATGTTTGGAGGCGCAGACATTCCGCCCCAAAACGCCGGTCAGGCCCAAGGCCTTCCCGCAGGCGACATGGCGGACAGCCCGCCGGTGGCCGTGCCGGAATCCAAACTGCGGTTGCCGCGCTGGGAGTTTCCTCAGGTACATTTTGCCAATTCGAAACGCGGCTTTTTCCATCAAAAGAAAGGGACAGCCACCATTTTCAGGTGCATAATGTAAGGATCCCTGTTCCTTACAATGATTCTCCGCTGAAGGCGGGGCTTCTCTCCAAAACCTCAGTGGGTCAAGTCTAAGCACCCCAGGCATCCTAGGCCCTGACAAAAATGCCATTTGAGGTCCAGAAGCTTCGAATGAAGGGTCCAGTGGTGCTCGGGGTGGTGTTTTCTTTTTTTGGTTCCCTCTGAAAACATTTCGGCAAAAAGGGTATCCTTCACAAATCACACCGGAACAAAACCCGCATCCATCCTATGGCCAGCCGAGTTGCTCTATGAAAACCGTGCCTAATGTGAGGGGCTACGAAATGACGCGTGGATTGCAATCCAGTTCCTCTCCCTGTTCTACTCTCCTACAAGGATGAAAGCCGAAGTCCAACATGTGTCCTACGGGACCCGTCCCTCCTGGGCTTTTCGAACCTCCATTGCCAGTTTTGTTGGAACGCGAGGCAAATCAGTTGACCGCACATTCATCTCAAATCAGTTCATCTCTTTTCTCCTGTGAATGAACTGGACGTTCCAAATTGACATGGGAACATTCTTCTATCGAACAGTTCTAAAAAGTTCTTTCGAAATGGGAAGAGTTCCAACCTTGGATCACTGGGAACCATCGATCCGTTTGACGGAACCCTCCGCGACCTCCGTGGCCCCGCGGCCGTGCCCGAGGTTGGTGCGCACCGAGGGCGCGCCGTCCTCGGTGCCGCCGCTCATCGCCTTCAGCGCCTTGGCACGTTTTTTTGTTGGCGAAGGGTTTCACTGGGGCCAAGAAGGGCTTGCGACCGGCAAGCAACCTCCCTCCAAACGTAAAAAAGCTGCTCTTTTGGCAAAAAGCAACGGGGGAAACGGGCGGGGGGGGGGGGGGGAGGGAGGGGGGGAAGGGGGGGTTTGGGTTTGGGCAGCATACAACAACAACAGGAAATAAAGCACATACCATCCCAGGCAAGTCCTGAGTGTTAAGCCGTAAAGGTTGACAAGGTCTTGACACCCGGCTCCAAAATTAACAAGGGAGGTTTCTAGCCAATGCGCGTGGTTGAGGGTACCCCCCAAAAAAGGGAGGATACCCATCCATGTTGGCATCCTATTTTGGCACTCTTTCGACACATACCCACCAGGAATACCTTACGAAAGCAAACGAAGCATCAGCTTTTATTTATCCGGTTGGCCTTGAAGGGACTCTTTCTAAGCTTGACCTTCATCGTTTAAACAAACTGTAGCAACAAAAACAGTTTCTTTTGATATTTTCATGACACTATTCACATTTTTGCTGGCAATTTCAAGTTTGTTTTTGGGTTCCCCGTTTTTTTTTGGGGGTGGGTGGAGAGGACGCCCTTGATCGAGGATGGGGGGGTTCCGATGGCGTGTGTTTCCTTTCGCGGTATGTCGTAGGAGGGAGCAAGATCGCTTGGGTTTGCCTCCAATGTGTTTCTCGCTTCCGTCAGCTCAACTATAAGGAATCTGCCGGGTGTTTCCCCAAAAGCGATCCGCAGCTCTGGGCTGAGTCCTGGCATTTCTTTGAGGGGTAATAGAAAAATCCCAAGGAACGGTCCCAGCGTGGTCGATGGTGGTCAGTAACACTGGGGAAGATTTCGTGTTCACTTGTGTGATTTGATTGTCTTTGATCATAATTTGACATGTTTTGTCCGTTCCCGGCTTTTCACTTACAGGGCTCATAAACAGGCTTGGGCAGGGGCCACAGCGCGTTCCGTTTCAGGTCGAATCTTGCTTTGCTGAGTCGCGTGTCCAACAGATCCTCTGCCGCGCTCAGGCTTGTGGGGAATCAGTAAGACCTATATGAATCAGCACATATGTATCTACTTATTTGTCTATTTGTTTGTCTATTTGTCTATCTGTCCATCTGTCTATTTGTCTTTCCGCGTGTGTGTCTGTCTGTCTGCCTGCCTGCCAGCCTGCCCTCCTGCCTGCCTGGCTTGCTGTGTGTCTGTCTGTCAATGTACCTATTTGTTTACTTGTCCGTCTATTTGTCTGTCTATTTGTCTGTCTATTTGTCTGCTTGTCTATCTATCTCTCGATCTATCTGTCTGTCTGTCTGTCTATCTATCTATTTGGCTGCCTGGCTGCCTGCCTGGCTGCCTGCCTGCCTGCTTGCCTGCCTGGCTGTCTGACTGTCTGTTTGTCTGTCTGACTGACTGTCTCTCTGTCTGTCTGTCGATGTACCTATTTGTCTATTTGTCGGTCTATTTGTCCGTCTATTTGTCTGTAAATTTGCCTGTCTATTTGTCTGTCTATGCGTCTACTTGTGTGTTTATCTGTCTATCTATCTGTCTATCTGTCTGTCTGTCTGTCTGCCTGCCTGTCTGTCGCTCTATATATTTGAGTCACGACTCTTGAAGATGTTTTGGGCCAAAGTTAAAGCAATTGGACTTGATCCGCTGACGCCAAGCGCTTTCCGCTGACGCCAAACGCTTTGCGCGTGTGCCGAGGCCACCCGAACTCGTCCGTCTCGGTGGGCCCGGAGCCCGGGGTGCGACTTGTTGCGGGGTGGGGTTGGCCCCCAACCCCCCCCCCCCCCGGCTCCCGGGATGACTTTCTCTTTGGTAGAGACCGTTTGGTTTTCCCTTTGAGAAAACATTGGACGTCTCTTGGTGGAGCCTTGTAAGACTCCTTGTAAGGACTTGTAAAACTCCTAGCAAGAAACGTGCCCCACGAAGGCAGAGTGGCAATAGGCGCAGGCAGGCATAGGAATCCTTTCAGTTTGACTGCCGGAGCTTCCAATGGCAAAGATGGCCATGGAATGTGGACAAGACGACACCTCTGATCTCTCAGAGAGTTGCGGCATAGCAACTCAGAAACAATCTGGCAGTCTGCTAGCTTGGGCAGGACATGCAGATGCCCAGAGAGGGGGGTTGGGGGTTCGTGCGGGGGCTGGGGGGACCCAATTTGCCCACGTGGTAATTGCTCATTTGCGACATCAATTTTTAAAAGGGACCTTCGGTGGCACCAGGGGTCCACGATGGTTGCCAACTCCCTCTCCCTGAGACCCGCAGAGTTATTGAGGATTTTTGAACGAGCCGTGGGTGGCTGTGTCTTTTCGAAGTCCCCTTGTTTTGGGGTGGTTTGAAAGGGACACGAAGGGCACACCCATTTTAAATTGGTTTCTACATTTAGAGACAGACCAGTTTGTAGATTGCAAATTTCCGAGCTTCTCTATTGACTGGACAAGCATTGCGGAAAGCACGGAATAGGGGGACTTGCGTCGGAGTGGAGGTTGGCAACCTGTTTTTCCCAAGCCAGAGAATTGTGAACCCCTTTTGAAGCTTGCGTTGTGCAACCATTTGCTTGCCCAGGGCAGGGGGGGGGTTATGGCCAGGAAGAGCAGAGAACAACCAGATCCCGCTCAATGACAAGAAGATCTCCAAGGCCGGGCGAAAGAACGAGGCAAGCTGAATACATGCTCCTTGGCGCAAAACAAAGCAAAGCGCCCCGTTCGGCGACTTTGCTTTGAGCTACTCTTTGGTGTTTGAAGTGCACTGAACTGCCGGCAGGCCTTCGAAACGGGCAAGGCATTGCTTCTTTCAGTGTCCATGGGTTTCAGGGTTTGGAACATGAACACTCTTTCTCGGCGTTTGTTTGCCTCCTTCGCCGGTGCGCTGCCAAGGACATTTTCTTTTTCCTCGCTTGACATGCCGAATTCAAATTCGGCATACAGAGCACAAGGGAGTTTGAAGGTTGTATTTGCGATTCTGAAAAAAAGAGAACAAAATCAGACAAACAAACCATTTCCTGGTATTTACGCTTTGCGAACTGCTCTCCGCGTTAATTTCCTTGCAACTTTTCGCCATTGCTTGAGAGCTTCTTCTTCTTTGATCGGGGAAGCACGACTTGCAACGGTGTGTTCTTCTCTGCGTGGTTAGTTTTCCGAGGTCGCAGTATTGGGTCGTCATCGCAATGTGCTGCATGTCTGCTTCCCCATTCTCAATCATAAGACATCAGGCGAACTTGACTGTTGAATTATGAACCTTTTGATTCAATGGTGTCAGGTTATGACTTTTCCACTTTGCCGAAGCGTCGATCGTCGTTTGGACTATTGTGATTGGGGCGACATTCCTCATGCATTTTGAGAACCTCTCTTCATATGATTTTGTCCTGATTTCAGTATCAGGGGTTTTGGAGACTTGCTTTCTTGGCAATAGTTTTTCAATGATGATGCATACAAACTCGTCATTCACGATGCTTCTAGTAAGCAAGAGCTTACAAATTGTGAGAACATTGCAGGCCATGCAGACTTCGTCTGGGAGGTGTAAGAACACACATGTACTTGCTGCTTTTGGGGGTCGATCGCACAGGATCTTAGCACAAACATTATTTGCTTTTTGCGGTGCCTTCAAGATCTCAGTTTTGACCGCACTTGGTACGGTGCTGTGCACAAAGGTGGCGGCGTTTTTTTTCTTCCAACCTCGAGCTGCCCGGCCACGTAAGAAAATCGCCAGAACCACGCGCTGCTCACCTTGCGGGCCTGCAAGCGGAAGGGCGCGGCGGACGGGGAGGTGATGAAGCGGGTCTTCATCAAGGCGGTTGGGCGATCGGTCGGTTGGGCGGTAAAAAGCGTCATCAGCTCATGCCTGGGGGCTGGGGGGAGGGAGGGTGGGGGGGGGGGGTTGGGGGTTGGTTGAGCCGTCAGCAGGGCGTCTCCGAAAACGTGGAGCAGGAAGAAAAACCATCGCAGAGTTTTCTGGGACTGCCTGGATTTGGCTCTGTGAAGGGGACGGCTTGGCAGAGATTTCCGACCGATTCTTCTGTGCCTCGCTCACATGGGGTCGATCGGTCGTGCAGATTGAGGCAGTGTACTCAGATAATGCAGGGTTCGGATAATTTTGTTGGCCTTGCAGTGGTTTCAAACATGTTTTGGTTGCCATGTTTAGTGAGTCTGCTTTTGGTGGAGCTGTGTTTCTTTTGGAAACTCTAGGAACCCCGGACTTGTTCAACCAGCTTGGGAGTCGCGTTTGAAGACGCATGGGAGGAGAGGGGGGGGAGGGTCGGGTGGGGCGTGTCTTTCTACTCAAAACCGGGGTCATTGCAGTTGGACCTCCGAAACCTGTCAAGGACTCCCGCATCACCCGGATGTGCCCTCAACTTGTGAAGCCATCCCAAGACAGCCCTCCGATAGAAAACAAGCCCCTCTCCTGAAAGAGCGTTTCTTGGATCAGTTTCCCCAGGGACCCTCTGGTGGGTTTTTATTCAACATGAATGGGGTAGGCTGATGGTTTTGAAAGGGGAACCCAACGATGAATGCCCTCACAGCTCTGGCAAAGAAACATGGACATCAGTCAACTTCCCCGGCATCTCGGCGACCCCCAACACACTTCCTGATCCCGAGGCTCCTCTGCAAAAGAAGAAAGCAAAACAAAAAGGCTCCCGGAAAGTAGATGCGAGGATTCCTGAACTACCCCCTTGCTTGGCATTTCTACTTTACTTTCCATTTCTTGTCCTTCCCCATGCCTTTCAGGCATCCTTCTTCACAAAACTAGGGAAGCACCCAGACCTTTCGGACACATGCCTGTTGCTGGTCGTCGCGGTTGGCGGGATACCCGACAGGATTCGTCGACCTTCGGCACCTTTGTGAATGGAAAGGCAGGGAATGGTTTAGTTTCTCGTAGGTTTTCAGTTTCTTGGCTTTAGTGGTAGTTTCCATCAAACCACTAACGGTCAAGCGAAAAGCAGGGGACCTGGGAACACTCATCTTTACTGGTTTGACAAAGCGCCTTCCGGGCAAACGCTGTGATTCTGCGGAAGGGAGGATGGTTTGAAGGCTACCCGGCAAAGTAATAAAAAGGTCCTTTACATAGGATGACTATTGGCTGGGAAACCGCTAAAAAGCGGATATTTCCCACTAAATGGGAAAAGTCACCCATGGTCATTTTGGGGCCGAACGGAATCGAGGTCAAGCAAGTCAGGATTTAGAAATTATGTTGCAGCACATTTTCATGTTGTTCTTTCTTTAGGAGCTATCATTGCTATCTTCTCTGGAATACACTTCAACGGAGAAAACATGATTGGTACTAAAGACATATTGCTTTCATCCTCATGTACACAGTCTTTCTATCAACAATTCATACCTATTCTTCAATGAATTTCTTAGGATTTCATGTTATGCCAAGAAGAATCCCATCCTTTCCCGTTTTTCTTCATTCCTAGAAGTATCTGTCCTCTATTGGATCAGGAATAGCTTTCCCATCTTTTCATCCTCGTAGTCTTGATCTTCTTTTCATTGTCATGGCTTTCCCTTCCTTCTATCTATCTTTTATCAGTTGTTTGCTCTTTGATGTCCTTTTTGTGTTTCATCCCAATCTTATGCTGGACAGATGAAAGAGGTACAGCGATAGAGAGGGAACGCCATTCCTCTACCTTCACTCCGTCTATTCACCAATCTCCGGAGTTCTCCGTTCTCTCTCACTATCTCACAAAGGCCGTGCATTAGATAAAACCTTTGCAAGCCTGGTAGGAACCAGGGATTTGTCTATGGATGTGGCTCAAAATTAAACAGCAGGGGCAAGCCGCAGGTTTTGGTACCCAAATTTCCACTTACCAGGGCTTGCGCCATTTTGGCACCGGTTATGCCCCACGTTTTTGTTTTTTTTGGGATGTAGACATCACCTTGGTGGCTTTGAGATCAACTTCACTCGGGAGCCTCGGGAAGGGATGAAGAGTCGCTATGAATCTGCCGGGTCCTTCGACAAAACCGCCAGCATTCCGAGACCGATTCCGAGATCCATGTGAGTGGTGCAGATTCAGGAAATCGACACAGGGGATTACAAAGGGCACATGGATCCTAACGTGCCAGTTTTGCAACAGACACATCTCACCAGCCAATCTTTCGGTTAGGGACACTGATATTTTTTTGACCAGCTGGGGATATTTTTCACGTCTCAAAAAGGCTGTTTTGAGCTGGTTTTCCTTGAACCAAGCCGCGGGGAAATGTTGGGGACCCCCTTGTTTTGACACACCGGCAACATCAGCAAAGCAGCACCCGCTGGAAGGATTTTCAAGCATCCTTTTTTGGGAACACCCCAAAATGGCTGGTTTCCTCTTGGTTTCCCTTTAAAACCAGCTTTAAAGGGGACCACAGGAGGAGCCTCTCTCATCAACACGCAGCATGTTTTCGGAACGACTCTGCCAGTGAAGCGCAAACCTATCTTCGCCTTTTGGACTCCGTTAGCCGACCTTTTGCACTTGTTGAGCAAGGACAGGGCTCCTAAGATCGGACTTGCTCATTCGCATGTCTTTTATACAATTTAAGCCAAGTGGACGTCAGAACCTTGGTCATTTTCTCACCTCTTTGGGCTTCTCTCGGCTGCTCGTTTCGGTTCCAACTCGGTTCCACCTTTAGGCGCTGAAGAAGGGGGAGTGGACCATCCTGCAGGAAGGGGATGCTCTAGGCTGGGCGCCGCAAGGCTTGGGTTGGTTTTGGTTTGACTTGGGTTGGGCGCCTTAGGCCGCGTGAGCTTGGGGGCAAAAGGGGTAAAGCGCTTTTTTTTTTGTCGGTTGCTTATGAACCCACGCAGTTGCCTGCCCAAAGCGAACCGACCGACTAAAGGAGCTTTTGGCTTTCCCGTTTTGGTGCCCATATTTAGTGAGAAACCCCCACACCTTTGAGGGCCCACCGATGTGAATCAATGCAAACCGAAGCAGATGCCGGCGGCCACGAGTTTTTTTTGGTGAGCAAGCCATCGGGTTTTAAGCCGTGGCTGAAGCTACTGGTCTGTGAACGACCTCGGTATGGTTTTTAAGGGGACCCAGGGTTGAAATTTGAAATTTGCGTGGTCACATCCTGGAGGTTTTGCTCATTTGAAGTCTGTTGACTCCCTCCCCCATGGAATGCAACAGGCCGGATGTGGATGGACACGAGGGCCCAGCCCCAGTAAACCTGTACCTTTCAGGGAGGTTCTAACAGACCTCAAAGTTCGAGCGTCAAATCCCGAGGGCCGCATACATGAATTTGTCTCATAGGCTAAGAACCTTCTTTGGTGTCCAGTGGATGGTTTGAAGGTAAACCCAAACAAAACCAACCATTGGAACCTGCCCTACTTTTTGACGCATTCAAGGTATAGTTTCCAAACTCTTCTCGGCTGAAACCACTCGCTGGTTTGGCAAGGATAGTGAGGACTGTAACCTGTATAGCCAGGCTCAAGGATTGTTGTGTTTGGCGTATTCCTAGGGTACTGCCATGAAATCCAGACCCTATATCCACCAATATGCCTGTGGGTCAAAACCAATGGTACATTTCTGGGTGCACCACCCATTTTAGAACCTATTTTAGTGGGGATTGGGAAGTTCACTGGGGGTACGATTTGAGTTTTGACCCATGGCCATATCGGCTTGTGACGCAATATGCGCGCCTGCAAGTGGTACATAACCTCCATACCTCCAAAATCCATACTCCAACATGCCCTTGAACTGGCGGAAGCCCACCGACACTTCCGATTCTATAGCACCCTGTGCCTTCTTTGTCTCTGTTGGCTTAGGGTGGCAACCCTTTTGGGCCATTCCTTGACCCGCAGAATCGGGTGTTTTCACTTCTGGTTCTTTCCTGGAGTCAGCTTGGCGGAACCCATCGAAACCAACAAAAGTAATATGTGCGGTGAAAAAACACTTCTGGGGCGATGATCCTTTCAGAACCAAGGCGTATCCGGCGTAGCCCGACACCTCAGGGACCCCAACCTCAGTCCTCTGCCTGGTCTCTCAGGCCTGCGGAATCCCCACGGGAATCCTTCCAACGGGGAGTGCGCCGTCGGTTCCGTCGAGCTTCGCCGCGAAGGGCGAAGTGACTCGCAAATGGCTTGGAGCACAATCCGACCAAAAAACAAAGGGCGATTTCCGTGTGGCTTCCCTAGGAAAGACCCAAACTGTTGGACCGCCGATACAGGGTCGGTTTCGTGTTCCCTTCCAAGCTGTTCCAAAAAGGGTCCTAGTTTTGCAGGTTTTTTCGAGACGGGAAGGGGGGAGGCAAGACGCGCTCTTGTAAGCTCGACTCATTTATCAACCATGAGCATTCAACATTCATCCTTCTTCATGAATTTCATGAGCACTTCACAGGGTTTCTTGCCAAAGCCTCAGCAAAAGAACCCGTAAGAGCGAACATGGCTGCAAATTGTTGGCTCCCCAAGGCCCAGCACGGAATCTCCACAAATGGGTTTTTTTCGTTTGGTTGTGCTAGGGCTTGACGCCGAAACACAAACAGACCACGTCACCTGGAAAGCAGTGTGTTTTTGCAGCTTGTTTTCCCATTTGACATGTGCAGTGTTGGGGGGCAATATCTATGCGCCCTGAACTCGCATATGTGTCTCACGATAGGGGAAGCCCTCAAATCTTGGTTTTCCCTTTGGTTTGCAATTAAACCAACCCAACAGTCGGTGTCTCAAAAAGAGACGCCCATATCCATCGCGAATGCATGTTAGTACACACCCGGGCCTCTAAATGTTCAGTTGAAAAGAATCTATTCCAGCTTGGATGTGCTTTTTGTTTATCACGCTTACTACTCCCTTTGTTTGGTCTACTTTTTGAGTATGCTCTTTCAGTATGCTCTTTGAGTATACTCTGAGTCTTTTTGGTGTTCTTTCTGCTCTTTGTTTCGTTCGTGCACTTTCAGCGTGTGTCCTTTTTAGGGCACCCCCAAAACTGTGGTTTCCCTTTTGGTTTCCCTTGAAAGCCCATCACACAAAGAAGGGGTGCCCTCAAAACGGCCAGGCTCACACTCGCCCGGGTTCGGGCGAGTTTTTTTTTTCAGGTACCGCGTGGCCTACCAAGACGCCGTGGTCTTGGTGAATGGCGCCACGGCGCGCGGGGAGGCCGGGTCGGCCGGGTCACACCCAGAGCTTGAGCCAAAGAGGCATGGGCTGAGCTTCCTTGGAGAAGAAGCTTTATGGCCGGGCGATGCCCAGGAGCATTTGTACCCTTTTGGGGCGTGGTTTCTGCTGGGGGGCGATTCTTTTTTGTGGCAGAAAGGAGGGGGGGAAGGGGTGTAACCCAATAGTTGGACGTGGTTTCTAAGCAACCTTGCAGGCGTTGGGGGGGGGAAGGGGTGTCACCCAACCAAGGACGTCTTTCAGCCTGCAATCTCAATGCAAGCAGTCCAACCCCAGGTAACCTCACCAGTTGGAAAGGTCATGTTAATGCCCCAATCGTATCGTAGGATCCCTTGTTGTTGAGGTTCAAACATATTTCCCCGTTTCCACTTGGTCAGCGTTCAACCCTAGGATGCGCAGATTTTAATCATTTTTAGAGAAACAGGCAAAGACTTCAAATGTCATCAGACGTTGACCTGGTTTATTGAAGTGCATTTGCCATCTTCTCAAAACTGATGTTTTCTCCATCTCAAGCAAGCTTCTCATTCGAGGTCTGCAGGCAACTTGATTGCGATTGGGTTGGATCTGTATTCCGAATTGAGAGGTTGAACAAATCCTTTGCAGAGGGGTCAACAGCCAGCAACCAAGCAAAATCACACACCGCGTAAGACATTCCTTGCTGGTGCGATAGCCAGGGAATGATATGTTTTTTAATTACCAGAAAAAAAAGGAAACATCTCTGCCTGGTTTCCTTTATTCGGGGACCAAAGCCCAGGTACTCAGAAGGCAATGAAAACTGGAAAAAGTCCTACGCATATATGTATATATATATATATATATGTATATATATATATATATCAACCATCCCCTTCATAGTTGGTTGACATATATATATATATATATATTCCAATTGGAAAAAGTCCTATGTTTTTTTTTGGAACGAGAATTGGAATGACCCCTGTCCACCCTCCGCTGCTTCCTTCCAGGACTTTTCAAGTTGATTCCCTTCGCTGCTTAGGGCTCCAAGTTTGAGAATTCGAGACTCCCCCATTCCCTTGGCTTCTTTCTCAGCAAATGAGAATTGGCATGACCCCCTTAAAAAGGAAAAAACACCAACCCCGTCCTCAGCAGGGAATGAGAATTGGAATGACTCCCTAAAAGAAACACCAACCCCGTCTTCAGGGAATGAGAATTGGCATGATTCCAATCCCCGTCTTCGCGAAAGCGAAAGCGTGCAGGTCCCGGTTCAAGCGGCCCGGAGCCATGGAGATGGAGAGCCAAGTGCGATTCACTCGGAGCGCGTGGAAGTTTCTCCCCCGTTCCAAATTTTTCGCAGAGCGAGGCGTTTTTTTGCAGAAACGCCCAGGTTCGAGGTTGAAGGGGGTTGTTTCAAAGTTTGCTGGAATAGTTCCTCCCATTTTCCAATTTTCCTAGGGAGGGGGTCCTCCGCTGGGCTTCCCAACCCCTCGCCCAAGAAGCGAACTCGTGTATTGAGCAGCCGGGAGTTCATGGTGGGAGTCGTTTGGAGCTGCGTAAGATGATCGTGACACGGATGATCACCATACGCAGCTTCAGCTTTTGAATCTTTCAGATTTACCTGGCAACATCTCATTTTGGGTAGCGCCCGATGTGGGTGTCTCTCAAAACGGGGTACTCTCGAATGAGGAGATTTTTGTTCTTGAGAGGAAGGAGAGGCAATGGTTTGACCCCCCAAACTGAACCAACTGATTTCCTTTCATGCTGACCTAACCCGAGCAGCAATAAGGTCACCCCCCAGGTGTTGGAATTGGTTTGGAAGAATGGGACGGTTTCCCATTTTAACCTTTTAGGGGATTTCCATCTTAAACCTTGGGTTTTGCTCCTGAATCTTGTTCGGCATTTCAATCGGTTTGAAGGATTTGTCTTTTGAATTGGCGGCTTTGAGTCACACTATTTTTTGTGGTTATGCTGGTGCGAGAGATGCAGGGTGCAAAGGAGAATTGGAATGACCACACACAAAAAGAAAAACAAAAACATCCCCGTCTGATGGCTTCGTTTTTTTTGGGACTCCCCTTCCAGGTTCTCAGCAGACAATGAAAACTGGAAAAACTACCATATATATATGTAGATATCAAGCATCCCCTATGGTTTTCTTTGGAGTGAGAATTGGAATGACTCCTATCAACTCTCTTCTAAGTTCCTTTCAGGACTTTTCAAGTGCATTCCCTTCGCTGGTTAGGGCTCCAAATTGGACCTTCACTCCCCATTCCCCCAGTTCCTTCTCAGCAGAATTGGCATGACCCCGTCCGAACATCAAGCAAACCCATCCCCGTGCAATTGATGGCTTCCGGTATGTCGGGACTCCCTTTCCCCAGGTTCTCAGACAATGAACATTGAAACAAGGCCTATATATATATGTATATGTATGTATATATGTATATATATATATATATCAACCATCCCCTTCATAGTTGGTTGACACATATATATATATATATATTCCAAATTGAACAAGTCCTATGGTTTATGGACTCCCCGTGTGATGGCTTCATCCAACCTCGGTACCCCGGACGTCAGCCCGCAGGTGGCCGGGGAGGCGGCGGCCAAGGCGCCCAAGCAGAAGCTGCCGACGCCGGGCCCCAGGTGGATGGGGCCGAAGCCCGGCGCGTCGTTTGGTTTTGGCCGGGGCGGTGGGGCGGTTTGAAGATTTTTGGCTTTTTGGGTTTCTGGGGAAATTTTTCGACTTCTTCTCAGAACTCTCCATTTCTGAAGGGGAGCTCCAGTTTGGAAGGTTCCATGCTGAGCCGGAGGCAGACAAGTCTGCTCCATGGGCGGGGATAGGGCGAGGAACGCTCTGAGTCAAAGGTTGTTTAAGATTTCAACATTTCAGCGGCCCGCTCCCCTTGCAATGGATCCGTTTGATCGCATGAGTTGCCCGACTTCGGTCGTGTAGGTGACAGTGCTCTGCTTGCGTACGCCACGTGTCTTCTTTTTGGGCTTGGGTTTGGGTTTCAGAATCTGAAGACGGATTTGGGTGTGGAAGATGGCACTTCTCCACTTGGGCGCGTCTTTTTTGTGGGTACCCCCATTTGGTAAGGGGAACCTTTTTTGGTCCAACCTCAAAAAAGACACCTCTCCACTCCGCTTGGACGGGTCAGAATTCAAGGAGTTGAACACCTAGAGCTCCACAGCCTGTGCCCCTGGAGCGAGCGCCTTCTTGGAGACAACCTGCCACTTGTGCGGGTGGTCTGCGCGATGATGTGGCCATGGGGCATAACCTATGGCTCCATTTTGGGCTAGGTGCGGGATGTTTACTGGGGGTACGGGGTCTTGACCCATAGCCATGTGTGTGTATATATATATATACATATATATATATATAAATGATTTAATGTTAATTATTTTTTTATTTATATATATACGTATACACGTATGATTGCATATATTTGGCTTGTTGGACCACATCATTGGGGCGCCCGCGTTTTGGCCGAACTGTCTTCCTACGGAAAACATCAGAAGCTTAGCGTTCCCAAAACGCCCAGAGCCCCTCCCAGAGGTGGGGTTCAGAAGCCGCCCGATCCAAGCGAACACAGGTGTTACTGTGTTGACCCGGATCATTTTTGGGACCCCAAATCCAAAGATTGCGCTCAATCAACAACACTAAGAAAAACAATCAACATGGAATTCCATTTCATTCCTTTCCTTTCCATTTCCTTTCCGTCGCGAGTTCTTGCAATTCAGAGTACCAAGAGCCGTCACTAGAATCAAGGGCTGAGGCCTTCTTCCTCTGGCGCTCGGAATCGTTTGAAATTCCGGCGACCGAATCCCTAAGCGTTCAACCCCCATGAAAAGAATGACAAGGAACCAATGTTGATGATGACAGTCCTTAGATAAAGAATGGTGGTTATGTGAACCCTCATGTCTGAGGGTTGTTGTAATACACCCTGGGATTACACCCTTGGGAAATGACCTGGTTCAAAATAACACCTTTTTATCCGGAAATGTGCCTAGATGGGGTCAACAGTGGGTGTTCCCAGGGTGTAATACAAAAACCCTTGCATCATGGTTTGAACACCAGCTGATCTTCCTGCCGGCCTAGGGTTTTTGGGATTTAGTGGTTTTGGCTTCTTGCGCGCTTGCGCCACGAGGCCGCGGGTGAAGACGGAGCTGCCGGAGAAGGAGAAGGCACCAGTGCCCAACTTGTTGGGCACAGATCGCCGAAACATCCGGATCTCAGTTGTTCCATCGCGAAGCAGGTGGCTTTTGGAGGTATTGGATCTCTGTTCCGGAGGACTTTTGGACGGTGAAGCAGGTGGTTTTGGAGCTCTTCCAGCGGGGCTTGCCGGGTTTTTTGGGCGGAAACCTGCGCATTCCCCGCAAAACAAAATGCGCATGGGAAGAGATCAACTTCGGCGCTGGAGGCAAGGTTTCGCCATGGGAAACCTGGAGGGCCCTCTTTCAAGCTCCGCATCCATATCCATATTTGTATCCACATCAAATATATATATATATATATATATATATATATTACACATATGCACATATATGAGTGAGAGATCAACATTTGATTTGGGGTACTCCAGGAAGCTCATGGTTCTTCTGGTAAAGCAAGCCCTCGCTTGGCAAGAAGCAACTTGCATATTTTGGCACGTTTTTTTTTTGGCCGGCGGTCAGGTACGGATCGCACGCGGGTTAGTTGTGTCGGGGCTCCCTCTTTTCAGCCTGTGGGGGAACAAACCGGATCGCCTTTAGCCAAATTGGAAGGCTCTCCGTAGCGGCGAGTTTGCTTTTCCAGGGCCTAAGAACAAGTCTTGGTTTGTGGCCACCTGAAGGTTCAAAACTCCCCAAACTCCCAACCTCTTCGACCCCCTACTGTAGTTATTTAAAAATTTGCAACCTCCACCAAACCAAAGCGCTATCTGGGGGAAGGTTATATTTGTGACCCGAGAGACCTCCCAAATGTGTGGATACTTTCTTGGAGGGGGTCTCTTTATTTCTTGAAAGCGGGGGCTGGAAAGCTCAGAAGGCCACGAAAAGGCCAAAGCCACTCCAACCCCTCCAGATTTCGCGCCGTTTTCGGTTTTGTTCGTCTTCGAAGAGCCGCAGGCGCCCAAGAAGGACTCGAAGGCACGAGCTGCTCGCATGAGGTTCCAAGCTCGTAGTGCTTCTTGTCAGATGCCGTGCATAGAAATGGACGCCTCGTCTCGCGCTTGAGCAGCGCAACTTGAACTGGAAACGACCAAAGGAAAGGGGCGTGCTTGGTTTCCTTGATTGCGGGGCGAGTGGGTTGTGAGTGATTCATGAGTTCGTCGGAGTCCAAGATTCAGGCCTTCTTTGAAGAAATCAGAGTTGCAAAGTTGCTTGAACAACCAGGCTTTGGCTGGATCACCCTGAGGCGAACATTCCTCACCGCAGGAAGTTCCATGGCCCATCCCAAGTGGCAAGGAAGGTGATTTCAATTCCTCTTCACGGGGCAAGGAGCGCCGGCTGAGGGGCTCGGAACAAGGGCGGAGTCCGTGGACTCCGTGGATTCTCCCAAGCCCAAGCCACGCGAGAGATACGACCCCAAGCCGCCCCTTGAAAGTCGGGACAGCTCCCAAAAGCAGACATCTCCGCGCTTTTGCAGTTTTCCCGCTTTTTTTTTTTTTACAGAATTCCCGTGCGACCAGCAGGCACCAGTTGGCCCCCAGGGCCGGACCTTTCGCATGAGATGCCCCTCAGCCAATGTACCCCATTCCAATGATGAATGTACCCCATTCCAATGATGATCTCTTGCCCCAAAATCGAGGGCGCCACCAAAAACAACAACAACAACAACACCCACAGGTTTCCTTTGGGCTTCCCTTAAACCGAAAACAAAAACCAAAAAAAGCAACCAGCCAGCCAGTGCCCCCCCCAAAAAAAACGCGCCAGCGCCCGGCACAACCCCTCGGTGCGCCCCACGAGAGCCTCGGCGCCATGTAGGTGGCCGCGCCCGTGGCGCCGGTGAAGACCGAGGAGCCCGCCAGCCCGGTGAGCCCGGAGACCTTGGCCGCAGTCCGCCAAGGAGCTTTCTCGGCGACGTGTGGGTGGAAAATGCCCGGGTCCGTTGGTGTGGGTGGGGGGGGGGGGGGGGGGGGCGATTTTTGGTTTGGCGACTCATTTTTGGGTCTTTTTTTGGGGGTTCATCTCCTTTTTGAGGTTGGCGGCCTCGAAAAAAAAAGGGAAAAAAGAAAAAAGAGGTGGTTCCCGCAAACATGGACACCCGAGTTTTGCGATGTCCGAAACGGGAAACCGAGAGGCGGGTTGAACAGTGGTCGAAGCCTGTTCAAACAAGGGATTGGCCCAACCATTCTTTGGACCGTTTGGACAGGGTCTCCTTTCGCTTTCGGAAGTTGGACGTTGCCAAACCTCGGCCAGGACTAGTTCATACAAGTCCGTGGTGGTTTAAACATCGTGCATCGGTTGCCAATGTTGATTGGGCTTTCACTAGGGTGAAAGGTGACATACCACGCCGGCTTCTTCAGTTTCAAGCCGCTCTTCCAACAAGAAAACAAACCCTTGCACGTGCTAGGAGGGTGACCGGTTTTCGAAAAGGGAGGACATGGGGCGCAAATCATGCCACGCAAAAAAAAACAAAACATGTTTTAGTTGTCCCGTGGAAGATATTTGAGTGAGATATACGGAACCCTGTCCCAGGAGCCCTTCCCAAGCCATAGGCGAAAGCTGTCCGAAGCGAAAGGGAGGAGTGGCAACCAAGCTGGCGCTCGGGCTCCTCACAAGGTTAGCAGCTAAGCACATCGAGCTCCCGAGCCCTCGGAAGCCCTTGACAGGTATTTGGACGAATGATTCATCAGGGCTCCTTAAAAGATACATTTTGCAACCAGAAACATGGCTTTGTCCACCAAAATAAAGGGACACCACCATTTACAAGGCAATGTTCAGGTGTATAGTGTAAGGATCCCTGTTCATGTGGGGAACCATCTAACGGTGGTTTGTCTAGAGTCTGGAGGTCGTCCCTTTGCCAACAGGACAAGCCCGTGCGTTGTGAAGCAAGTTGCCCCCCACGCGAGTCTTCCGAAAGGGGCATTCAGGATCCCCGATTCAATGGACCTCTTAGAGGCGTATCTCCAAGGATCGTCCGCTTTAGCCCGGTGCTTAGCACAGGTCTGCAGAGTCCAACTTGTCCTATACTAGGTTTTCCCAGTGGTGCCCTTCGACCCTTTTTTGGGGAAGGGTTCCCTTATTAAAATAGACTAGAGGAAAAAAGGGTGCCCTTCTTCTAACCTCTTTACTGGAGTACCTAGCATATCAACCCCATCCACGTAGTGGCATTGGGAATTCGCCTGGAGGTCCATGAAACCACCTTTGTTGGACCCCTCCCCACCACAGTCCCGCATTCTCCCCCTTTTTGGGCAGGTTTTTTTTGGAGGGAAGCCTTGTTTGGGAAATGAGAAGCCACCAGCCGTGGAACACCAGCCCATGTTCAGGCAACCCTTGCTCGGTGGCTTGGATTGGTTTGGATTCGGATTTGAACCTCTGGTTCCCCCAGGAACCCCCGCAGCGGGCCCAAAAAACCGCCTGCTTAGAGGGAAGCCGATCATGTGCGGGCTTTTTTTTTTTTTTCTCTTTTTTTTTTTTTTTTATTTTTCTCTTTTTTCTCAGATTTTGGGACGCACCAGGGTCTTGAAGATTTCCTCTTTACTTGGTGGCTCCCAGCCGTCCCCTTAGCTTTTTAGTCTTTAGTGGGGTTTTCCGTATTTAGCCCACTAAAAGTTATTCACTTTTAGCAGGGGATCTGAGGACAGCCTAGTTTTGGTGGGTTTTTGGCCTCACCTCGGGGCGATCCGTCCCTTTCATTGAGCCAAAAAGCGCCCGAGGTGAGGTCTCCGGCGGCGCCCCCCGCGCGGTCAAGGCCGAGGAGGGCGAGAAGGAGGCGCGCGAGCGAGACGGGGTGAGAGCGTGGGACCTCCCCCCGGCGTGGGTGTGTATGGGTGGCTCGTCTCTTATGGAGTTGGGGGGGAGGGTGGTGATATGCTTCCATTTGCTGAAAGGAATATATTTTTCCCCTGTTAGTTTCAAAGGGAATCTATCACTACTTTTTTTTTCTTTTTCAGAGGGCTTAAGCAAATGGAAGTCTTTGGGTGGCTCGTCTTCTTTGGAGTTGGTCCCATTTTTTTCGGGTGAGTCCACCTGGACATTGAGTTTGGGGTGTAGATGGGTACCGCGTCTTTTTTGGAGTTGGTGCCTCGTTTTTTGAGTGGTCTTAAAAGGAAGCCAAGAGGAAAACCACAAAATCCTTTGGGGTCCAACCTGAAAAAGACACACTCATGTTTAGGCTGGGTGGCTCGCCTTTTTTCAGTGATGTATTTTTTGGCTGGTTTTAGAGGAGAACCGAAAAGCCGCCATTTCTTTTTTTGAGGGGGCGTGGCACCAAGGCCCCCCCCTTTTGGGCTTTTGGGGGGAAAGGGAACTGTGGCACGGGCATTCGGGGCGTTCGTGTTTTTGGCTGGTGTGTTCGTGTTTTTGGTGTTTTTGGTTGGTGTGTTCGTGTTTTTGGTGTTTTTGGTTGGTTGGTGTTTTTGGTTGGTGTGTTCGTGCTTTTGGTGTTTTTGGTTGGTTGGTGTTTTTGGTTGGTGTGTTCGTGTTTTTGGTGGTTTTGGTTGGTTGGTGTTTTTGGTTGGTGTGTTCGGGTTTTTGGTGTTTTTGGTTGGTTGGTGTTTTTGGTTGGTGTGTTCGTGTTTTTGGTGTTTTTGGTTGGTTGGTGTTTTTCGTTGGCGTGTTCGTGTTTTAGGTGTTTTTGGTTGGTGTGTTCGTGTTTTTGGTCGTTGTTTTGGTTTGATCTACAAATTGCAACTCAAAAAAGGACAAAACAAAGTCCATCTTTCGGCACTCCATTTGAGCCACAATGAAAACCCGGGTAGATGAAGGTTAGCAAGGGCCAATCCCAACCATAAATAGCTGCGGATATCCGCCTTCTTAATTCTTTACATGGTTCTGAGTCGACCATTTTGGTACCGGGTTTTGATTTTTTCCTCCTCGTTGCTGGGCGTCGCCAGGATGCAGTGATGAGTCCCTTGTCGGAGGTGAGTGAGGTGTCAGCGCCAGATGAAGAGGCGTGGTGCAGAATAGGGGAACTTGGACCCTCCAAATCGATGCTTTGGTTTCTCTTTCAAGCCACTGCATTTTGGGGGTCCCATCAAATGTGCGCCAGATATCCCTTTTGCAGTTTCAAACATCACCCGTTTGGGCCTCTAGGTGAGTTTTCCTGTGGCAGGGGTGATGTTTTCTGGGGAAATATGGAGCAATCTATCCAAGATAATTTTGTATGGGCCATGGCTACCAGCCAAGGGGCCATTTTGCGGCATTTGATTTCGGGGGGGGGTAGCCATACATACCCACTGCCAGTATATCCTGCGAAGCCGGGGCAAAAGTTTCAAACACAAAAGGGAATTGTTTGGGGAGCGCTTGTTCTTCCTTTTTCTGTCTCTTTCTCTTT
>CAUJNA010001079.1:105000-135000 GCA_963377175.1 Effrenium voratum
GGGTTTTGTTTTGTTTTTTGTTGGATGAAGCCAGAAGAACGATGCAAGCTAGAGAAAACGATGGCGGGACTGGGCCAAGCAGTCTGGCGGGCGGCAGCGCAAAGTGGGTGCCAGGAACTTAACACTCAAGCGGCGGTGGTCGGTGAAAGGGATATACAAAGCGTCAGTGCTAGACGCAAGGGGTTGTGGGTTGAGGCAGGTGGCTGGTGCTGGGGCCCGGAGCTACAGGAACTTGGGACTGGGCCTGGGGTTGGAGCTGCCGCGGGCCAGAGCCAGATAGCGCAAGCGCAAAGGCCCAAGATGGGTGACTGGGGAGGGGCTGGCTGCAGCTTGAGGCCGCGCCGGGTGCAAGGGTGGCCAGGAGGGGCGGGGCAGCAGCTCGAGAACAAAGCCTTGCGCTTTGCCCCGTGGTGCTAAGGGCTTGGACCTTGGCCTTTCACTTTGAGAGTCAGAGTAGCCCAGCCGTAGTCGCAAGGGCAAGGGGGCTGGGGCTAGGTGTGGGTGCTCGCTTCAGGGCAGCTGGAGGCAGCTGGAGCATGGAGACAGCAGGGGGTGGGGATGGCTTTAGGATAGTTAGTTAGTTAGTTTGTTTGTTTGTTTATTTGTTTTGCTTTGTTTGTTTGTTTGTTTGTTTGTTTGTTTGTTTGTTTGTTTTTCGTTTGTTTGTTTGTTTGTTTGTTTTTTGTTTGTTTGTTTGTTTGTCTATTTGTTTATTTAGTTGCTTGTGGTGTTTGCTTTTGTTTGCCTGTTTGACTTAATGTCGCGCTGCCCGCCTCGGTCAGTATCAGCTTGAGTCTTTCGGCCCCTCTGGATTTTGTTTTGTTTTTTGTTGGAGGATCCTTTCTTAGTCTTGGAAGGGATGAAGCCAGAGGAACGATGCAAGCTAGAGAAAACGATGGCGGGACTGGGCCAAGCAGTCTGGCGGGCGGCAGCGCAAAGTGGGTGCCAGGAACTTAACACTCAAGCGACGGTGGTCGGTGAAAGGGATATACAAAGCGTCAGTGCTAGACGCAAGGGGTTGTGGGTTGAGGCAGGTGGCTGGAGCTGCCGCGGGCCAGAGCCAGATAGCGCAAGCGCAAAGGCCCAAGATGGGTGACTGGGGAGGGGCTGGCTGCAGCTTGAGGCCGCGCCGGGCGCAAGGGTGGCCAGGAGGGGCGGGGCAGCAGCTCGAGAACAAAGCCATGCGCTTCGCCCCGTAGTCCTAAGGGCTTGGACCTTGGCCTTTCACTTTGAGAGTCAGAGTAGCCCAGCCGTAGTCGCAAGGGCAAGGGGGCTGGGGCCAGGTGTGGGTGCTCGCTTCAGGGCAGCTGGAGGCAGCTGGAGCATGGAGACAACAGGGGGTGGGGATGGGTTTAGGATAGTTAGTTAGTTTGTTAGTTAGTTAGTTTGTTTGTTTGTTTGTTTGTTTGTTTTACTTATTGGGTTTGTTTGCTTTGTTTTGTTTGCTGTTTAGTTGGTTGGTTGTTTGGTTGGTGGCGCAGAGGTGCTTCAAACTCGTACTCTGAGGCCGGGCTCGATGCCAGGCACGGCGAAATGCGAGGGCTCCAGCTCGATTTGCCCTGCTTTGGGGTTGCCTGCGGTCTCCATGATTTTTCGCGTCAGGGGGCGGGTCATCAGTCAGGTGGTTTCAATCAGTATCTTATCCTTTCGGAGGGTTGGTTTTAAAAACCTCTCCGAGTTGCCTTTTGGTTTCTGTTGAGTTTCCCCATGCAAGATGGAGGTTTGGAATCCGGTTGGAATGCAGCATTTCATGCACAAGTTTTGAGCCCTGTCTGGTTAACCGGTTACCCCCAACTCCTCCCACCAAATTCTGGCCAGTCGGGGCGACGGGGATCAATGTTGACCTCCCTGTATTTTGCTAGATGAGGGGTTATGGTTTGGGGAACGACCCTTGCAGGGCAAGAAGATCAAATGTCTTCATCCAAACCCAACCGATCTGCCCCACGCCCTATTCCCCGAGTGTGAGCACAGCGCGGCAGCACAGACTCTGCGCGCCTGCGAGACGGACGTCAGTAGCTTCCTGCGGACCAGGATCCAGTGTTGACACGGGTTATGGCTCGCAGGGCTTTCCTGGGCCAACGGAAAAGCCTTGGAAACTTCGGAAAGCCAGCGTTGGAATCGAACGCCTTCTCTGCCAGGGCTGATGCCATCTATGCCTGGGATGCCAGGATTCGCACGCGCTCGAATGCCGAGTCCCGTTCCGAAATCGGGCCTGCCGAGAGAGACAAGAGCTCCAACGCCCAAAGTTAGGAACGTTCGTTCAGAGTTCTTCTTCCACTGGTGAACGATAGAGGGGGTTAACCTGGGGGATGGCCTGACGGCAATGTAGATCAAGCAGTCGAGGATTTCTTGAACACATTTGGAAGGAGTTGTTTCCATTTAGGATCGAAACCAGCTTGCGATTAATTGGATTTTGCATCACGAACCACTCCCTTGACTTCTTAAACACCCCCGTTGGCTTGTTGGAACTTTGGGTTTGTTGCAAACGCTTCGGGTTGCCCGCCTCGGCCAGTCCGCTTTTGGCGAGCGTTGAGGTATACATTGTGCTTTAGTTTGACTTGAGTCTTGATTATTAGACTGAGTGATTCGGCGCCAAAATGTGTGAGCTGGCTTCCAAGGTAGAGGGTGGGCGCATGGCTTGGGCCACGCGAAGGTGCAAACGTTTTTGGGGTTTGACAGTTTCGGGGGGGGGGGGGATTGGTTGGTTTCTGGAGGGGGGTTTGAGATTTGAGAGTTGGGCCGGCTTGGGGGGGGGGGAACTTGAACGCTGCCCTGGGCTTCCAGGTCAGGCGGACTGGAGCAGGGATGGGGATGGTTCTCGGGGGTTCCCGGCCCTGAGGCCGAATTGGGATCACTTGAGTTGGGGATGGGAAGCTCGGTTTTGGGCATGTTTTGGGCAGACTGGAGTTGGAGCTGGAGAGCTTGAGCAAAAGGTTTTGGGGTGGGGGATTGGGTGGAAATCCCGAGATAAGACTTTGGAACTTTTTGGTGGACTTTTCACAAGTTAGGCATGAATCTGGGAGAGGAAGGGGCAGGCTTGCAAAGAAAGCTTGGCAGATACGGAAGAGGCGGCGTGGGGAACATTTGGTGGATGCAACCAGATGAAGTCTGGGTCTGTCCTTTTTTGAGCCAATCCTTCTTGGTGTTGGCTTAACGGGAAGCCAAAGGAAAACCACAATTTTTTGACCCTTAAAAAAGAGACAACCATCTGGAGCAATGGGAGAGGGGAAATCACTCTCTGTCCTTCATGGCCCTGTTGAAAAGTCGCTAGGCACTAGGCCGCTGTTGCTCCTTTTGTTATTTTTTCCCTCGTTCACAACTCGGAGGCAACACCTGGCTTTTGGTTTCTTCGCCATGCGCCTCAAGATCAACTCGCCGTTGTTCAAAAGTAGACCTGTTGCGCCAAAACCATCCAACACCGATTTGGGTAAGTGAAGGGCAATAACCGGACAGTCCTAGCCACCCCTCCCCCTCCCACCACGCCCAGCACCCACTTTGCGAGAAGTCGTCAGGAGCTCCTCTGATGATGATGCCCGGCGCTCGCGGTGACGATGGCTTTGGTGTCCCGAGTTTTTTTCCTTCTCGTCCTTTTTTTTTTCAAGTTTTTTTTGGCAATGCGGGGCTTCTTCGTGGTCAGTGAGTGGTCCGTCATTTTTTGGAGCACTCAAGCGTGGAACACTGCAGAATCCGTATTGGCCCACCAAGAATGGGCTATAGACAAAGGTGTTGAACCAATTCGATGTTTGATCAAAGTCCCCCCACGGTGACGGGTAAACATAACGTGACCGCCAGTTTCCGACTTTGGTATTTCTTTGTTGCAACTCAAATCGCGGTCGATTCTAACCCACAGTCTTTTCAGAAAGTTGGCTCTGTTCCATGAACCAGTTTTTCGCCAAAGCCGTAAATTGCCAGCCCCAATGTTCGGCCTTGCCGTGGATCGATTGAAGGCCTGGCATGCCGTTTCCGGGCATGCCCTTTGGCCCGGCCCTCAGCAGCTGCGTCGGCTGAAGGAAGCGCTTTTGGGCGAAACGGGATGGTACTTGTTTGATGGACTGCACGTGTTCCCACCAATCCCAGTTGGCTTTGTGGAAAAAGCGAGTCTGGGACAAGTTGCGGATTGCACAGGTACTTCCCACTCTATGTTTGGGTACTGCACTCCTTTGCTGCTTTTTGGGTGCCCATCCAGCCGCAGGCTCGCCGCGCAGCATTTCTAGGTCTGGAGAAACCCACGGGGACAGAAGCAGGTGTTCGAAGCCGGACTTGGCACCTTGGTCCCCTTGGAGAAACTGAAAGGACGCTGTTGAGACACTGGCGGTTGCACCATGTTTGCCTGAAGCTTGGCAGTCCTGCTTTTTGCTGGCCAGGAGCAAGTTCAGAAGTCTGGCCAAGACGTCTTGTCGTTGTCACAGCCACAATCGAATCCTGATGGTGGTGACGGTCCCAGCAAAACTTGCTCTTTCGTTCTTTATAATGGTTTCGGGTTTACTCAACTTCCAGCTTTGGCAGGTCGCCTGACATCTGGGCGGGAGTCTTTTTCTTTTTTCTTTCGTAGGTTTACAGGGACACCAAGGGGAAAGACCGTTCTTTTGGTGGGGTCCCTAAACTTGGTGGCTCCCAGCCATCCACTCAGCCTTTTAGCTTTTTAGTCCTTAGTGTTGGGTTTTCCGTATCCACTCGCCCACAGGTTAGTCACTTTTAGCGGGGGATCCGAAAACGGACAGCCTAGTAAAAAGAGGACCCGCCACCCATCCAACGTCTAGGCCTGCCGATGGTGCCCGGTGCTCCGCCCTTCCCGGGGGCACCTATGCCTCCAGGCGGAGTGGGCTAGGGGGCTGCGGTAGGGGCTGGGTGGGTGGGTGGGTGGGTGCGTGGGTGGGTTGTTGTCTTTCGTCTTTGTCTTTGGCTTTTGGCTTTTGTCTTTGGTCTTTGTCTTTGCTTTTTGTCGTCGTTCGTTGTCGTTGTTCGTTGTTCGTTGTCGTTGTCGTTGTTCGTTGTTGTTGTCGTTGTTCGTTGTTCGTTGTCGTAGTTCGCTGTTCGTTGTCGTTGTCTTTGTCTTTGTTCTTGCAGTGGTCGTTGTCGTGCTCGTTGTCTTTGGCTTCGGCTTCGCCTTTGCCTTTGTCTTTGTCTGTCTGGCCTGCCTGCCTGCTTGCGGGCGGCCCCTTTGTCGAACAAGCTGCAATAGGGCTTTGATGGAGCGCTCGCCTACTTCGTAAAAACTGCCCCAGCGAATTTTTCGCGGAAAGGAGACTAGGTCAACAAGAGGCCAAGTCAAAGGGAGACGAAAAGGGAAGACGTAGGATGCGTTTGAAGCCACACCAAGAAGGGGACGGAGAAGCCGCATGTCCCACCTTTAAGGACATCCCTCTCGCGGCCTCTTGCGAGAGTCGCCCGCATGGAGCTGCGGTTGCAATGTACCCCTCTTGCTATGCCTTTGAAGGTCAAGCAACGTGCAACAGGCTTGGGCACCGAAGCTGACTGCACATTTTGGGAAGACACTATATGGTCCGCGCAGCTGTCCATGGCAGGCAGCTGTCCACTTCCGTTGGTGGAAAGGGGCTGACGAAGAACAAATACTTCTTTCGGGATTAGAACGGCCCGATTGTGCGTGTCCCATCTGTTGTAGACTGGTTGATGGGACACATGTATGGCCTACCCAAAAGCAGGTTTAATCCTGGATGGTTGCCAGACTTGGAAAGAGGGTCCTAGTTGCCCGGCTTCCGGAGGAGATTTGTGGAGCGAGAAGGTTTTGGTGTTCCAGAAGGCTTCAGAAGGTTTCAGGCTGTGTAGCGATGGAATGGCTTCCGAAGGGTGGAAAATTCGGTGAGTTCCATGGAGCGATTGTTGACCGGACAAGGTTCCAGAGGTGCTGACCCCAGAAGTTAGTTGCACTGTTTTGCTCTTGATAATACTGAGCCGACTTTTCTTACTCACTTATCCCGGCAAAATTCCACCAACCAAACAAATTGGTAGTCGATCCTTTCTTAAGACATTGTTCCTTTGTCAAAATCAATCACGACAAGAACGTGCCAAACAGAGTAATCGATCTGTCCTTCCTCCCTTCAAAAATAGCACTTGCTGGAGGGTACCTGGAAGATCACTTTCCTCTTCAATGGACCATGGCAGGTGGGAATGTTAAAAGAAATAAAGCGACAAAACAACAAACAAACACCATCAACGCGAAACAAAAGCGCGTCACACAAGGGTAGTCGTTCCTTTGTCAAAAAACAACAACCACGAAGCAACACCGCAACAAAAAAATGCAAAACCAAGCACGGAAAGCAGGTGCCACGTCTCTGGGCTTGATGTTCTTTTGTTGGCTGGAGGCTTCCAGCCATCCTCCGGGCCGGTTCCCAATGCAGCCTTGCCGGGCCCTAGAGTCGTCTTCCGGGAGCAAGGGCACCAACTTTTCCCCGGATAGCTCTCATTCCGCCAGAGAATTTGTGGGAGAATATCTGGAGGATGGTCGACTTCTTTTGGGGGAGCATGTACCAACCTGAGGGGACCCAGGTTTGACCATGGGTCACTTTTCCCGTGGTTGAACTATCATCTTTTTCGTGGTTTTCCAACCAATGGTCATCCCACGTAAAGAACCTTTGGATCAGCCTGCGTCTTCTTTTCAGGAGGCCCCCCTAATATGGTGGTGAGTTCTCCTTTTGGTTCCCTTTAAACCCAGCAAGAAGGGGTAGCCTCAAAGAAGGTTTCGGATTTGTCCATGGTCCAATTGGACTCTCTCACTCTGATTTTCCCATGTCCAGTGGGATAATATCTTTGCCGTGGCTCATATGGCTTTTGTCTCAGAATTGTGGCCCAACACCCAAGCAAACGGGAGGTTTCCCCGTTGTTTCGCTTTCAATCGGCCCGCACTTCCCTTTTGCGCCAGTTGTCTGACGACTTCAATGGTCGTGAAGGGGACAAGGATCAAAGGTCGGGTCGATACGCCAAACGCACCTCCAATTTTGATCTATTTGGGTCTTTCCAGAGGGGGTGTGTATGAGGGGCGGCGAGCAGCTTTTTTTTTGGTCGCTTTCTTCTTTGTTTTAGTGCAAAACTGGCCGTTTGGGAGTTTGGTTGGTGGCCGATGACTATTCCCCAATCTTCCTTTATATTTCAAACCAGGGGACTCTTTTGCTGGAGCAATCATTTTGACCCCCCACTAGCCATGTTTTGTTACAATTTTCGAACTCAACCATTCTTACTCCAAAGGCTTTTTTTTCTTCTTGCGGGGTCCCCCCGAATTGGAGATTCCATGGAGTTTCTGCTTGGTTCCCTTAAATGAAAATTGCAGATGCCAAGCCATGGTCTGTGTTTTTGCCCTTCTGGGCCCAGGAAAACAGGAACTGGGGAAACACCCAGAGGTTTCCCTTACAACCGAACAGTTCCTATTTTTCCAGCACTCGTCCCAACAACAAACTGCCTTTTCGACCATGGTCCCATATTTTCCTGTGCTAGCTTCGCCTTTTTAATGGTCCAAAATCACCACTACAATAAGCCAAGAAGAGCAGTTGCTTCACTGTTCTCGGCTTCTGTTTTTTTTTCCTCTTCTTCTTTTTTTCCTCTGCTCATTTTTACCGGGGCTCTGCAAAAAAAACAAAAAGTTCTTCGCTGCCATACCACAAGAGTAGCGATGGGTGGTTGGTTGGCGGCGCGAGCCCAAGGCCTGGCTCAAAGCCCGCAGGCCCTGGGGGAAGGGGATCCGGAAAAAAAAAAATCCCCCGCGCGCCGAGAAGCTCAATGCCGCCTCATAGAAATATATATATATATATATATATATATGCATATATATATATATATATATATGTATATATGTATATGTATATGTATATATATATATATATATGTATATATCTCAGGGCTCCTGAAAAAAGAAACTCGTTTTGCCTTGCCCGTTGAAACATGGATGGCAATGTTCAGGTGGAAACCACCAGAAAACAAGTGGCAATGTTCAGGTGTATAATGTAAGGATCCCTGTATATATATATATATGAACATACGTAGCTACGTAAGTACGTACATGCAGGGTATATATCTATGTATGTACATACATAATATACACATATATATATATATACACATCGTGCGGCTCCACGTCTCGCTGGGCAGGTTTGGAGCCACGCGTCGGGCACGCGTCGGGCACGCGTCGACTCGTTTCTATTGGGGTCAAGCGGGATTGCTTGATCCGACTTTCGGATTTTCGATTTCGTTCCTGGTTGCCACTTGCTCAAATCCGACAGAACCGATTCGGGTCGATGAAGGTTGGGGAGAATCCCGACCAGAAATAATTTCGGAGCTCCGCCCTTTTGACTCTTTACATGGTTCTGGGTAAACCATTTTCGGGCTGAGTCCGCATCAAACATCGCTCTTTGAGAAACTAGTCCTTTACTCCGAAAGAACCGGCGTTCGGGAAAGAAGCACCGACGAAAATGGGGAAGTTAGCCCTAGAGCACCCTGACCCGAAGGACCAATTCGTCGAGTCTGGCTGCTCCGGCTTAACTCTGGCTGATTTTCTTTTTCGTCTTTCCCCACTGAACCACTTCACGTGTCATTTTTTTGGGGGTAGCCCCATTTTGGTTGGTTTTAAGCGCAATTCTCAGGGACCATGCCAACAAGAACATGAGACCTTAAGGTCCTTACCAAAGCCATATTTGGAGGGCACTTAGTTGGCTTCTGGGTTGAGTGGGGTGGGCCTCCGGGCGTCGCTTTCGCAGGCGCAAAGGCGGCCGGGCCTCTGGTGGCTGCGAAGCCGGTGGTGATGCCGGGGCCCGAGAGACGGCGCCGGGCTTTGCCGATGTGTTGGCATTTTTTTAGTTGGGGGGGGTGGAACTCAAGCAGAATCACGGGGTTTGGATGCGGAATTTTGGTAGATTCCACAAGAAACCTCGCGGATGACTCTCGTGGCGTGTGGGCATGGCACAGTTCACGAAGTGTGCGAGATCGCCAACTTTCCGATATTTGCTTGGAACTGCTCGAGTCATCGACACGATGTCCCGATCGGTTCTCCAGATCTAAGACGGTTTCCAGTATCCCCAAACCACTCTTTCCAGGGTAAATCCCCATATACAGCGGCTTTCGTGGCTGTACATGGGGTAGCTTCGGTTTGGGGGTACTGGACACCATCTTAGACTGGTTCATCCATATCAAACCGATCGGCGTCTCAAGTTGACATCTGATTCGGTCCAGTGGACCCTGGTCCCAAAAGTCCAGGATTCCCTCTACAATGGGACACCGGAAAAATCAAGCAGGATGTTTTGTCCAATCCTGGTTTCTCATAGTGCTTTCACATCCTGTGGGACAATTTGTGAGCTTCTGGGTTAACAACCGCTTTGAGGAGTGCGTCAAATTACTTCAGGTTGCAGACCAGGGATTGTGTCAAGCCAGGGACCGACAAAAGCAAGCATCGTTTGGCCATAAGATTTGATTTCAGAAGGTCTCAAAGACGGTTGGTGGACATGTGAATCCCCTAAGTTCTGATGTCGCAGGATTTGAAGTCTCGATTCGGTTTCCAGCGAGCTTCAACTTGGCCTAATCACGGTTGTTGTGGAGAAACATTCGACATTTTTGCTTTTTGTGGTTTAGTGGTGGAAATCCAAATCCACTGAGCTGCAAAACACAATCACGATTTTTGTTTTTGCTCCCCTAACCCAACGCCAAGCAAGGAATCTTCGGGTCACTCGGGGGAACAGGCTCCAAATGAGACCAGGACCATTGGCGCCGAGTTCGTGGGTATGCTGATCGGCCGGGCGGGCCTTGACACGCTTGAGGGAATCTCTTGGGCTCCTGAAAAGAAACTCGTTTTGCAGTTCCATTTGAAACACGGATGGCTCTTTCAAGACCAACATAAAGTTGGAAATTACCAGAAAACAAGTAGCAATGTTCAGGTGTATAATGTAAGGATCCCTGCTTGAGGGTTTCTGGTTTTGTCGCGGGCAAGGAGGAAAACACGGGGCACTTCCGCTTTTGGGATGCTGACATTGATGGTTCGCCATCTTCTTTTGGGATGGCTGGGGCGGCCTTGAAAGAGAGGTGCAGTCTTTTCGGGATGGGGGGCAACCCCTTGTTTTGGCGGGAAGCAAAGGGAAGCAAAAGGAGATAGGTATATTTCTTGTTTACAGGTTTGGAGGTTGATTAAGGTTTGGAGTATGTGAGGATGCGGGAAGAATGTGGCCGCCAGCAAGTAGGCGGTTTGTCAAATCCGGCCGCATGGTTGGCGTTCTTTGAGCTTCCTTGGTTTTCTTTGGGCTTGTTTTGGGTTTCCTTTCACCAAGCAGTTTTGATGCGAACCCCCGATCTGGTATATGAGGGCCGCCTTTTGTGAGAAGCCCCTGCTTGAGGGTTGCTTTTCCGGATTGGCTTAGGCTTAGGCTCAGATTGAGGGCCGAAAACCCTATGAAGGTCTCCTGGTTTGCGACGGTTCGTGTATCTTTGCTAAAAAAGACAAGGAGCAAAGGGGCAAACAAGCCAAACCACCAATCCAAGCCACGAATTGGAGAGGCGAAATGAGATGAAATTGGTGATCTATGTTGCCACAAGCACAAGGAGCAAAGGGGCAAAGAAGGTTTCCAGACACCCGGGTGCTCGGCCCAGAGATCTTCCACACAAGTCATGAGCACAAGAAGCACGGCGGCCACAAATATTGTTTTCGTCGGAGACGGGAAGTTCCGTTCGCGATGGGTCGCTGTGTTGGCACCCTTGCCATGCAATCCAAGAAGGCTGAGGAATGGTGCATGTTTCTCCCGAAGGCAGTCTGGCAGTATGCTCGACCACTTAAACAGGGCCAGGGTAGTCCTGCTTCGTTTACCCTGCAAAGATGTAGCTGTGGAACACAAACTCCTCAACCCACACATGTGGGAGAAAGAGAACAAACTTTTACTTGGCTCACTCTTGCTTAACCCGCTATGGTTGTAGAACATTGGTTTTAGGTGACCAGACAAACCTGGGCGATCTTTTTTGGGTGTTCCAAGCTGAGCAGGAGGCGCGTCCCAAGTGAAACGACGCCAGGGTGGAGAGGTGGTGAAGCAGCTCTCCACGGAGGGGTTGCTGTGGTGGGGGGGGAAACTGGGACAGAGATCCGAGCGGTGCTGAAGGGATTGTTGGGGGGTGTGGGTGATGCGGGGTGGGGGGGAGGGGCAAAATGGGGGGTGGGGGGAGTTCGTGGCACCATATATATATATATATATATACATTTGTTTGGCCGACTTGACCTTTGCTCAACAAAAACTGAAAACCTGCGAAACATATTTTGTTTGCCCCCCACACACGCCAGAGATCAACCCAGCTGTGGTGTGCTCTTTCAATGGGTTTTTCAACTACACCAATCTCTGTTTCAAGTTTGAGCTCGCTGCCCAAGGAGGACCTTTTGACCTGTCAGTTCCTCACGAGGTGGGTCTGTCTGCTTGTTGAGGCTCGGTGCTCCTTTTCTGGTGGGTTGAACGGGAAGCCAAGAGGAAAACCGCTCATTTGCTCGGGAAAAAGACGAGCCAGCCATATAGTTTATGGCGATACTAACAGGTCCAAAAGTTGCCCACAATTTTCCGAGAGCGAGATGCAATAGATGGCACACCATGGCCCCTAAATCTGGTTACCAACCAAAAACATTGGGACACTGAACTTTGGCAACCATGTTCAGGAATCTACCTCCCAAGCAAATGACCACATCTTTGGGTCCTGGAGACGCCGCCCCAAACTGGGCTCATGTTTACTGGATATGAAAGTCAGCAACTGGGGGACCTACCAGAAACATGAGTGAATGTGTGGAAACGCTGAAAAGCTAATTTACCTCATCATGAGACAGGGTGTTTCCCTTCAACCTATCACTTAGGTCTTGACAACCGTCTTCGGTGTTGTAGGAAGTCCCTTCAGTGGAAGGCCTTCCGCTGTCGCCCATGTTTATTTGTTTTAGGGGGACACCACCACAAAAGTGGTGGACATCCCGCCTCAAGCCCAGAACTCCGAATTCACACGCATGTGTGCCAAACCCCCCAAAGAAGACCCGACCCTTGCTTTTACCCATTTTACCCGCCCAACAACATGATGTGTGCTTTTACCCGCAAAAAAAACAACAAAGTGGGGCCGTCCGCACTGGCCTTTGACCTCGCTCGTCACCTTCGATCGCGTGCGATCGCGGGATCGGAGCGCGGGATCCGCGGGCTCCGGAGCGCGGATCCGGTCGTGTGAGGAGAGCGGCGCCCGCATCGAGATCTCCAAGACCGAGACCGAGGGCGCCAAGGCCGGCGAGCGCGGGCGCCCAGCGCTCGCTCCCAGCGCCGACGGCTCGGCCAAGGGGCCCAGGGGCTCTAACGACGAAGGCCGAATGACGAATGAAAAAACGAGATGCGCGCGCCAAAAATGGAACCAAGGACGAAAACCTGCTAGGTTTGCCCTAGCTTTTGAATTTTGAGCCACACCCACACAAGGGACAAGAAGCAAATTGCAAGAAATAGAAGGGGCTGAACAATTGCAAGCGTTTAAGGATCGCATGAGTGGCTCTCCCTTACGAGACTTAGTTTAGTTCCAAGGTACCTAATGATTTGAAGCCTTTCATACCTCGTCCATAAGTCACATGCCCAGGTCTAGAGTTATGTTTCTAACAAAGTATCCAAAACAAGCGAGTTATGAAAAGACGGTTGGGGGTTCTGGGAAGCCTTTTTTTCTCTTTTTTTTCTTCTCCTTTCTTTCTTTTTCTTCTTCTTCTTCTTTTTTTTTTTCCGGTCCCACCTTGGACCTTGAGGTTTCCTTTTGGTTTCCCTACGCCACGCTTGCCCTGACCGCTCGAGCCTTTGCACGACTGCTGAGGCGCACCGTGTATATCAGCGGTCTGCAGGCCCGGATAGTCCAAAAAGCCGCGTTTCGGGGGGGGGTCTCACGAAAGGCGATTCCTCTGGGAGCCTTTTTTTTTAAATGGCTCCAGCAAATGGGAGTATCCCAAACACAGGTTTGTTTCCCTACAGTCTGGCTTGTTCTTCTGGCTACAGCAAATGGGAGTATCCCAAGCACAGGTTTGTTTCCCTACAGTCTGGCTTGTTCTTCTGGCTACAGCAAATGGGAGTATCCCAAACACAGGTTTGTTTCCCTACAGTCTGGCTTGTTCTTCTGGCTACAGCAAATGGGAGTATCCCAAGCACAGGTTTGTTTCCCTACAGTCTGGCTTGTTCTTCTGGCTACAGCAAATGGGAGTATCCCAAACACAGGTTTGTTTCCCTACAGTCTGGCTTGTTCTTCTGGCTACAGCAAATGGGAGTGTCCCAAACACAGGTTTGTTTCCCTGTTGTCTTGCTTGATTTGTATCCCAAACACAGGTTTGTTTCCCTAGCGTCTTGCTTGTTTTGCTGGCTCCGGCAATGCGAGTATCCCAAACACAGGGTTTGTTTGCCTAGATTGCTTGGGCTGAATGGGGTGCTTTCTTCAAAGGAGGTGGGGGTTTCTTCAGCGAAATCGAGGCAGGTGCGGGTTGCCTGACTGGGGTGCTGAATCAGGGTGCTTGCTGGAGACACGTGAGTCACAATCAAAACCCGGGTAGATGAAGGTTAGCAAGGGACAATGGCTTTGAGAAGGTCCAAGTCTTCTCATTTTCAGCGATGTGCAAAACAACAAGTTTGGATGTACAGATTCTCTAGCTTACTTGCAGTAAAAAAACAGAAACAACAAACATGGATACAGAGATTCTCTCGAACATGCTCACTTGTGGCATGTGCCGTGTTACCACAAATTCGTCGATGGTCGGTTTCGAGCGATCAGGACTGCGTGGACAAGGCCAAGAAGCTCATCGAGGATGCCATTGAGAAGGCGAGACCGCGTTGGCCTTCGGCACGTGGCGCGGGGCAGCGTCGCGTGTTTTTCGGCGTTTGGGAGACGGCGCCAGCCAATTCTCGAGCTCAGCCCAAGAAATGGCCAGAAATTCGGAGAGGCCAGACAGTTTTCAGGGAGTTCAGCCCAAACTGGTAGGATTCAGATCCAACCCCCTGCTCAGACGATTTTTGGGGCAACAAAAGTCGACTCCAAACTTGTTGCCAAATGCGGTCCATGAGTTGTGTTATTTTTCTATGTGTGTTTTTTTTGTTTGATTCATGTATGGGGGGGGGTGGTTAGGTCAGTTTGGGACCGAACGCTGGGAGCGAACCGGTTTCCAGCTTGGTTTGAGTTGCATTCGGAAGTGGAAGCGGTTTGTGCTTCCGAAGGGTAGGATGACGGGACAGGCATTTATACATATATATATATATATACATGTATGTATATATATATATATATGTGTATTATGCATTTTCAAGCGAGCTCACCTGGAGGTATAACGAGCTCACCATGATAAAGGTTCTTTACTTTGAGTCGGCCTCCTTGTTGGAACACCCCGAATGCCCGGGAGAGGAGCATGGTCCATACCCTTCCATCTGGAAGCTGCTCCAAATGCGGCTCATGAAATTGCCCGGTGAGAGCACCTGCCGGGAAGGACACGCGCCTCTTGCGGGTGCCCTACGTTGCAGGATCACTTGACCCGGTGGGCAGACTTCAGTAAACTTGGTGGCTCTCAGCCATCCGGTCCCTTAGCTTTTTAGCTTTTTAGTGTTTAGTGGTTGGTTTTCCGTATCTCGCCGACTAAAAGTTAGTCACTTTTAGCTGGGGATCTGAGGACAGCCTAGTAAAAAGGTGATCGGGCAAGCATCGGCAAACAGCAAGACGGCACATGCACTGCGCAGCTCAAGGAGTGCCCAGAAGCGCTGGGCCAGGCGTTTGCTCATCGTCGCAAATCGCGGATGTTGGAACCCTGCAGCTACCATGGGACCTGTACGTGCAACCATGCGTTCGGACTGGTTTCAGGGGGGATGATCTCAACAATGCTCTGAATTCGCAAAGAAGACCGCAAGAGCGGACGAGGCTCATCCGAAAGGAAAAGAAGAAGGGATCCGATCTCAAATTCAGCTTTTGTGAATTGTATGTATATATATATATACATATTTGTGTGTGTGTGTGTCCTGCCCTGTTTTCATGTTTTCGTTTGAATTCCCCGCAGGTTTCGAGCCGCAGCGGTGTAACATTCTTTGGTCCCAAGAGAAGCAGCCGAGTCCAGGGTCTTCGTGAATCTCCCCCAGCCCGGATGTGTTCGTGTTTTTCTTGCTGGTGCGATAGGCAGGGAATCACCCGCAAGGGTCATTTCCTACAGAGCACCACCAAGTTTGGTCCCTTCCGTTGCGGGAGCTACCTTTTCTCGAATGGGCTATGGATCTCTGTTTGGGAGCTTCCAGGGTTTCGAGTTCAGTTGGTTTAATCAGGATGCGCAGGGTTTTCTCTGGTTCGAGACTGACCCTTGTCCCTAAGTTGGCCTTTCCTTGGTTGTTTCCCTAGGTTTCCTTGGTTTTCCCCTTTGGTTTCCATTGGCTTTCCCTTGGTTTTCCACAATTTTTTGTTTGTTGCTTTTTCATGTTTTTCATGTTTTCCACGTTTTCCACGTTTTCCACGTGGTTTTCCACGTTTTTTTTGCTTTTCATGGCATTCCGCCAAGTCTGGGGCATTCGCTTCGTTGTCATAAAAGCGCCAGGCGAAGGAGAGGACGGGGCAGGTGAACCCAAATGCCCGGAAGCCCATTTCAGGAGATCCGAGCTGTCTTCAATGGCTTCCATTTGCTGAGTTGAACATTTTATGTACAGGGCTCCTTAAAAGATCTCCATTTTGCAACCAGTTGAAACATGTTGCTTTTTCAACACCAAAATAGGGGGAAACCACCATTTTCTTTAGTTGGCTGTGGGTCAACAATAGGGTAAAGCCAAAATGGGTTGCCCTGGTAAATGGAACCCAGGACTAAAACAGGCGGTCCTGTGGTGGTTTCATTTTGACCCACACCCAATGGCTGGCTTCCATTTGCTGAAATGGGTATGGGTCAAAATTGAACCACCAGGATATGGACCGCAGGTTTTGGTCCATGTGTGCACTTCCAGGGCAAGCCATTTGGGGTACCTATTCTTGACCCACAGCCAAATGAACAGTTTATGGCTTTTTTTCTGTTGGTTTTGAAGTTGGAATCGATTTCACTAATTTCTGGACACATTTGCTCATTTTTTCCAGGGGACTTAAGAAATGGAAGATTGGGTTGGGTGGAAGGTCTCACAAAAGGAAAGCTACAACTCAGTTGCAACCAAAGCGAATCGACCCTGACCAGAATGGTTTCCTGTTTGGTACCCCTCTCTCGTCTTCCGGGTCCAAACTGGGCAAGTGCGACAAGTTGAAAGCGGAGTCAGGGCCGAAGTCGTTGGAAAAACGAAGAGGTTTTCGGAAGGTGCAAGTTGAGGTACTCCCTTTTCACCAGATTCTCAGGGACCAAAGGCGGGTTGAAATGGCGGCGTTATTTTTGGAGGGCACGTGTCGTTTGTAGAAATGGGAAAGGACACTGTTCGCTTGTAAGGGGTTTGAGTCCTACTTGAGATGGAAAGGGACAGTTTTTTTCACAGGCTAAGAGGTGCACATGTGCGACAGCTCCAAATCCTAAGAGAGTGTTTCTCAAAATGGTGGTCATTCACTACACAGAAGTAGCGACTCTCATAGTTATAGTTAGTTCGTTGGTTTCCGGTAGTTTTCTTTCATAGCTTGCGATTGTGACTCCAGCAGATTTGGGGGGGGGTGTTCCAACCACAAAAAATTACTGGGTGTCCTACAGGGACACAGCGTACAAATCAAGCAACGATCTGTGTATCACACTCTGATAACATTTAATGAGGGGTACGAAATCAACATCAATCTCCGGGACCTAAGGACGAATATGGCTGACATTTGGCTTTCAGGAACTCCGAAGATGCGTTTCAGCTCTGGAATTTCCAGGATCTCTATGCTTCCCCAAAATTAGCTCCCCTGTTTGACTTTTTGCTTTTGGGGTCCCCATGGTTGTCCGCTCACCATGCAAAACATATAGTGTTGTTTTTGCGGGGGCCCGAATTCCAGCCAAGTATCTGCCGGGGCCAAGTGGCACGTGCCGAGGCCTGCACGCTGAAAGTGCCCCACGAGCTGATTGGCATGCTCATCGGGCGAGGCGGAGAGACCATCAAGGCGAGACTGCGAGTGCGGGGAGCCAGGGGCAAGTTCTCGCGACCTAAGGCTTGCCACCTTGGGCTCTTGGATTCCCTTTGTATCCCGAAGAAACCCAATGGATCCCTTCTGGAGCTGTCTTCCGGACGAACAACTCATGAGAGGTGCCTTTTCGATTTGGTGCACAAAAACAAGCGAAATCCCCTTTGGGTGATTTCGACATGGTTGGCCTACTTCTCTTTCTGAGGCGGTTTCTGCCTCATTTCCCTCCCCGAGTTGCTGGACTTGAGCCTTTGGGGAACTACCATAGGGTAGAAAGGGGCTCTTCTGAAGAATCCACCGAAGAGCTTCTGGACGGGGCTCGAATTGCAGATGCGCTTGATGGTTGGCTTGGAGCTTCGACACCTGCGGCTGTTGTGGTCGTTTTCTGATTTTACATGTCACAAAAGCACGATGCATGTCGCAGGTACAGTAGGGGAACAGGGGGGACAGTAGTTTAGCTTGTGGTCGAATTCATTTGTTAGTTTGCTTGCAATATGTAGGAACGAAGCAGTCCCAACACGTCGCATGTTGTTGGTTGCCATTTCAAGCATCTAGTTTTCACCCTGAGACCTGAAACGCAATGAATGGTTCAACCCAAAAAGGCGGCAAGCAGCGTTTTATGGTTGTTGTTGGTAAACATTTTACATTTTGCTTATGATGGTTTAGTGGGAAATCCCCACTTAACTGCTAAAAAATGAGAATGTTTGCTCCCCTTCCAACATCCTCCAAGGTTTTGCAAGAGGATGAGACGTTTTTTTTTTGTACTCGCTTAGACCACGTTTTGTATGCCAGGTTTCGAGTTTGAGGAAAACGACCGGGTGCTTTTCACATCACCTGGGCATTTTTTTTGGCTGATAGGAGCTCAAGAAAGAGAGCGGGGCCCGCCGGCGGCCAAGTTGCTGCCCGCAGAGGGCGGGGGTCGGATTTTTCGGGCCGCCAACGTTTTGGCGTCAAAGGAGGCTGTCAGGGGGAGGTCCCCAAGCGAGTGGGCAATTTTTTTGGGTTTCCGTGGGCAAAAGGGGGCTGTTGAAAGAAAGGGATGTTTAAAGATGTGGCGGGGGTTTGGCCCGGTTGGCCCCCGCACATTTTTGCTCTTAGCAGAATGTCCTTTGAGTTCGACAGGAACCTCTCCTGTGAATTTGGGGCGTTTGGTATTTTCCACTCCCCGGGTGACAAAATCACTCCGCTTGGGGCGGGGTTTTTGGGAAAGCGACAGCTCACTCCCCGAGGACTGTCGTGGCAGCTGCATGCACTCCTCCGCTGTGTCTCAAAATGGGTGCGCTCAAAATGAGTCACCACCGGGATATGGGCCGCAGGAATTTTGGCCCGCCTTTTGCCAGGGCCACCCATTTTGAAGACCTAGTTTTGACAACCACAGCCAACAAGTGGCTTCATAGTGATTGAGCCACTCTTGCTTTCCCAAAACAAAGCTGACAAGGGCACCCCGGCCGGCTTGATTCTTTGGGCCTTTCCATATCTGGGCATAGGACGAAGCTGGTAAGAGCCAGACCCCGTTGAGGCTCTTTGCGGTCCCCATTAAACCCAGGGACTCCCCGATTAATAAACAGGGGTTGATCAATATGGAATCAACATTCATGAATGTTATACACGACCATATCCCGTTTAACCAATGAATGTGATACACAACCAGACCCTGGTATTTGCTAAAGGAGAGCCCAACATGACTGTTTAACTACCTTGCTGCAACATGGAACCTAACAAATAAATGGCCCCTGAAAAGGAGGACGTGTCCTTGATCAACATTTTTGGGTCAGGTTCCGTGTTGCGGAGCTCGTTTCGTTTGTTTCGACTCCGAGGCATTGACATCTGCAAGGAGCCGGACGAGGAAGGCTCCGCGGACCGTGCGGCACTAAGGGACACCACGCTTTGGCGCAGCTGTGGTTTGAAAAAATTGGAATCCCCTGTTTTTGCAGGGCATGTGGGAATGACCCCATTAAAACACCATTCAACTGGTGGTTTCTTTATTTGGGAATCCCCAAGTTGGGCACCTTGGTCGACTGGGGTTGATCAGAAGGTCCGATGAATATGAGATGACCAGCGGTTGGAACGCCACTAAAAAGATTTGATACGTCCCACATGGGAAAAGTCGCCGACCCGTGGTTATTTGGGGGCAGGACTATTGATCAACCTCCACAAGGAAGAAAGACTGACACCTGCGGTTTGCCTCGGCTGAGAAAAACGTGAGCCACGCCCGTTTGAATGTTTGAATCCTTGTTTGGGGTTGAACGTGAGACCCAAGGCCACAGGAGACGAGACTTGAGGCTAGAGAACAAGTTTGCCAAGTCTGGAACCGAACACCGAACAAGCAGCAACCAACATATGTTTGGGGCATCATGCCCTCTCAGAATCGAACACTTAGCCAGTTGTTGCAATATGAGGGGCTTTGCAAAAAGAAGCCCACTTGCCATCCTTCCCACGTTCCGCCGAGGTAATATGAGGGTGAAAGTAGATGGCAGAGTTTCTTTGTGGGTAAGTAGGGCGGAAAACGCCAAGGGGTATTGTGCCACTGCGTTCACTCCACAAAAGAAACAACAACAAGGTAACATTTTTTTTTTTCAAGATCCCCACTCCCAGCTCCCGCGCCTCGATGAGTGGCAACCACCCCTCAAAGTGGACGGGGCCCCCTATCAGATGTTAAAGCGGTGGCACGCACTAAGGCACTGATAGGGTCAGAGTCTGAATGCGTGAAGATATTGATGTGGGCGTCACGATGCCACGGATCGGCAGTCCACGCGAAGTAAAGGGCAGCTGTGTGGAGGGCCGAGACCGACTAGACGATGAAGATGAACGTAAGGCTTGCCCCGTCGGTCGCAAGCCTGCCCGGTTCGCACTTTGTGCAAGAGCACCCTGACCTGGCAGTTGACGTGTGACCTGTGCCTCGACATGCCCACCCCAAAGCCGGGAGGGCGGCAGTTTTTCCGCGCCAGGCGCGGAACTGCGAGGAGCTGAAGCGACTTGCCAAAATTGTTGTGAATAGATACCAGGCGGCAACGCTTGGCGAAGAGAATGCCAACACTGCACGAGCAGCGCAGGAGTGCTTTGCCCGATCAGTCTTGGAACACGAAGCAGTCGCCTTGCAGGAAATCCGGCGCCGCAACGAAACTTGCAGGCTTGGTTCGTGCCATTAGCGATGGGCTCTTTGGCCTCTGATTGTCAGACACCGTCAGAGCTTGCGACTGCAGTGCACTTGGAAGGCAATCAACGTCTCTTGCCTGTGCCGCCTGCGCAAGGAGGCCTGCCTCCCACTTGCTCTGTGTGCTATACCGGCACCCTGGACGGTAGGAGTGCATTGGCTGCTACGCAACTTGCACCTTGCCGGCGCGTGACCTGTGTGCCCGGCCAAGCATGCCGCCTCTGTGCGTGTTCCTAAATTCAAAGGTGTCCCAACGCTGACAAAATTTGTCGGCGCTGCGGCCGACCTCTTGGCCTTGCTGGAGAGGAGCAACCCAACCTCATTCCATACTACCGCTTCCCTCCCGCGAAACGCTCTGTTTCTCTCCATGGTGTTTTGCAAGCCCAAAAGGGGGCCCCCCCAAATACCAAAACACACCCCTCGCTGTTTTTGCAGCTTGGTCGCCGTTTTTGGGTTGGAGGAAAACCTTACAAAATCGGGTTCCAGACAAGCCAGGGAAGGCCCCTCTTGGGAAACTGCTTCCAAATGGGATTCCGCCGCTTCCACGTGAGATGGAGGGCGCCCGGGATTTCTGCTTCAATCAGGCCGCGGCGCGCATATTTCGGCTAGCTTGGTGGAACCAGTCAGCCGGGGTTGGGCGCAGTTGGTTCCAGCCAGGCCGAGGATGTCTACACAAGCGCGTCTCAACATATTTCCACGGTGGTTGTTGGGAAACATTTTACATTTTGCTTGTACTGCGAAAGCTTAAGGTTTTGCTCCCCTTCCAACGTCAACCAAGTTTCAGCAGCTGGCCCAGCCCTGGCGACCCAGGGATGCAAGTCTGTGCTCGCCTGCGGCCCTGCGCTGATGATGAGCCCAGCGCCATTAGCACGTCACAGGTCGAGGAGACGGCGAAAGCGGGAATCGCTTCTTGGCAGATGGAGCGTTGGCCGGGAGCAATGGCCGTGCTTTCCAAATTACGAAAGCATGACACTTTTGCGTATTGTGGTTTAGTGGGAAATCCCCGCTTCACCGCTAAAATTTTGATTTTTTGTTTTTCAGATTCAGAACCCTACTTTTTTCTGCACAGGGCTGCTCCGAGCCTGAAGAAACAAGTTCCGTCACAAGGATCCGTTGGCCCTAGTTGAAGCCACGCCCAAATGGATCACAAAGGCTCGGGCTGCCGAAACTCGGACGCGATTTCACTTCACAACGGATTCCCAAGCCGATTCCCAAAAGAAAAGCATTTTAGCGGGCGGTTTTCTACCTTGTTTCATGGTGGTTATTGCCTTTATGACCATCCTAGCACCATTTTTCTTAACACCTTCATGGTGGTTATGGCCTTTATGGTGGATAGAGACCCAGCTCATGTTCTTAGCCACGTCTATGACCATTGAAGAGACCACAAAAATCAGCTCACCTTGAGGTCTTCGGGCCGGAGGTGAGCCAGGAGGTGGTGATCCAAAGAGTGCTGGAGCCGCAGCTGGAGCGCGGCTTGGTAAGGCCTTTTTCTCTCGAGGAAGGCGGGTGTCTCCCAAAATGGGGCTGCATGGTTTCGAGTTGTGTGTGTGTGTGTTTTTTTTTTTTTTAGCATGTCAAGGCAAGCCAACATCCCTGCCCATGATCTCTTTTCAGGCTGGCTAGATATGAAACCGGATCGGATAATATTTGATTTTTTCTATGGGGCTGGGCCAAGGATTTTGGGTCCTCAGTTTCAAGGTCAACTTAAAGCCAACGGGTTGATGTTATTCAGAATCCGGAAACACTGGGTGTAAGTCTTCCTTGGAATCACGCACACGGGACCCTGCTTTTGACCTGTATGTCAGTTGGATATGCCCCGGTTGCTACTTTTTCTGACCAGATGATCGAGTCCTGGTTGAAATTGGCTTCGGGAACAAGGATCGGCCTATGTGGGGGATTGGGGCAGAGCTTCCAAAGCGACACGCGGCATGACGTCTTTCGAATGTCTTGAGCGCCTGATAACATAGCATGTGTTTCAAGTTTCCACAATTTTTCCACTTGAAGTGTGGCACGCAGCAACCACCGCAGGCAGCTCCCTTCCGGGAATTCTGCTAGAAAACAAAAGCAAGAACGGATGACTGTGCAGGCACTCGGTGAACGCATGGTCCAAATGTTTTTTCCAGGTTTTTCTAGTTTTTCTTTGTTTTTCTAGGTTTTTCTATATTTCTTTCAATGGGCCTCTATGGTTTTTGGTCCAAACGCAAACAAAGATTTGGGTTTTCCTATAATTTTTGGCTGGGCCATGCCCATGAAAGCCTTTGGCGCTAAGATGGGGCCCGAAAAAGGTACGAACCCCTCATTGAAGAAGCAGTTGGACCATTTCAAGACCGCGCCGATGGATCATTTCTCTTGTCCGCCTGATTGAATAAATTCTCGGGAAACTTGTCCAACATGTGTGGTGTTTCCAACGGTAGGTATGTTGATCTTCTCCAAAGAACGACCCAACTTGTGGCCTCTACCGCGCGTTAGCCTTTTGGAAAACAAGTTGCGTTCAGCAACCGGCCACAGGTGCTGCGTTCAGCAACGCGCCCGTCGTCAGGCTCCCTAGAAACTTGCAGGGCCGCAAGGTGTCCACCAGGTTGTCTTAGGGCAGCCTGTTGTTAACTGCATGGCACGCCATCACCGGGTAGAATATTGGTGGTGTTTTCCTTTCCTCGTCCATTTTTAGACTTCCGAAGTCTTCGCAACCCTGCACTTGCCACAATTTCGCGGCCGCGTCGGGGGGTTTCTCAAAGTAGTGGTCGCATAGAATGGCAAGGGTTTTCTTGTGGTTTCCCTTCAATACCAGGCCCTTTTGGTTTCCGTTTTGATACCCAACAGGGTACCACCCTTTTTGGTTCCCCCTTTTCAACCAGCCAACATGGGGTCCACCCGGGCCTTGGGAAAGCAAAGGAAAGCAAAAGGGGGTTTACCACGGCCCGTTTTTGTGGCTTTTAGGAAAACCGACGGACACCACTCATTTCCGGGGCCGAGACCCGCGAGCTTCCGCGAGCTTCGCTGAGGCTTCTTGGTTGAGCCTGGGTTCAGTTCCATCCTGCTGGCCTATGGGCAGACTGGCAGCGGCAAGACCCACACCATCTTCGGCCCCCCAGGCGCGGCGGAAATTTGCCCCGAGCTGCAAAACAACACCCGCCGCAAAAAAAGAAAAACACGCCCCAGACCTTGGCCCGAATCGACTCCCTTAGATCCCTTTGGTGTTGGTTGTTGTTTTTTATTGGGAAACAACCAGGAAGTCCATTTTAGGGGCACACACACACACCCAGATGGCTCCAAAGGAGTCGTTTTTCTTTTGATGCGCTTTCCGCTCAGAATGCGTCACGTCTTGGGTCTCTCTGGCCCAAAGCGAATCGATCTTTCGACGTTTTGGCTCTCCCAAGATTCGGGTTTACTCGAGTGGGGCCCAGACCATGTTCACATTTTTTCAGTTCCATCCCTTGACGAGTTCACCTGCAGGTTTACGCGATTTCGCTTTGACGAAGTGTCATAACCCCGTTACCAGCAAGATTCTATTTTGGCATCACCCAAAAGCGACATCATGCAAAAAAATGGTGCCCTTTTGGCACCAATTGCCATCCCTCCCACGTCGCCATAGCACCTTAACGGGGGTTTCTTCAAGATAAAAAACCATTTTCCAGGTACCCTCCCGCAGGTGCCTTCTGTTAGTGGGGGGAAGGGTACTATTCACAAATCGACTATCAGGAATCCCCTGAAACATGGGTGAGCTCGGGCAAGCTCACAGAATTTCTGCGGAATGTTGTGTATGGGCGAGCTTTCTTGTTTGAGGGCTCCCTTTTTGTTTCGTTCGTTTCGAGGCATATCAGAAGGAACCCACATGTTTCATTTGTGCGGAATGTTGTGTATGGGCGTGCCTTTGTTGAAGGGTAGCCTTTCGGGAGTTTGCTTCTTCGGAAACCAAAAAAGGAAGCAACATATTTCCAGGGGTTGACTCCCCATTCTTTTCAACCATCGTCTTTTCAACCGCCGGATCTGTTTCCCCTGGGTTGTTTGATGGTTTCCTGAAAAGATTCGGCTGCCTGGAAAGAATGGAAATGGAAGGCACCCCTACAAAGTAGTCCCTTTGAACTCGCCTGTTTATGGAGTCCCTTTAGGGAGGAGTGTTTCAAGGGGAGGGGGGGGATTCCCGAGCCACTCCCTAGAACCTTTGGAGGGGACCCCCTAGCCACCCGCGGTCTCCGTAGGGGTGCTCACGGAGCACGAGTATACCGCCTCCGGCGGGCGACCGACGTCCTGGGGCCTCTTCCCCTACGCCGCCATCGCCATGTGGCTGTGGGTCAAACATGCGGTAACCCCAAAAAGCGTACAGCGTAGGGGAAGGCTTATGCCCCACAAGGATCACTTGGCTGTGGGTGAAACATGGGTATGCATTCTGGAACCCTGATAAATGGAACCAAAGACTAAAACCCCGCGGTCCAATTCCTGGTGGGATAACATTTTCGACCCATACCCAGGTTGGGCAACCTGCAGCAGCGGGGCCTAGCGAAGCGCGCGCAGCTGAAGGTGACGGTCATGGAGATCTATTTGGAGAGGAATCTCGGCAAAGCAGCGGGGCAGGTTTTGGGTAGAAATAGATGGGTTCTGCTGGGTGAGATGGGTTTATCCTTTTGATCGGTTAGTTTTTGCTTACACCTAGCTTGTGCTTGTTTTACATCATTCCAAGTGTACTCAGCCATGGCAGAATCCTTAGCTCAGCAGCCACTTCCCGGCCCCCGGTTGAGTTGGGAAGCCCTTCCCAAAACCAAAACCTGGGGAAAACCATTTGTGGAGGCGCAACTGCTCACCGAGCATTAGTGTCCCAAACTGGTAAGATAGATTGGTTTCCCTGGTATAGAAAGGGCATAGCACCCATCTAACCCAGTGAAACTCATCTATTTCTAACCAAACTAACCGCCAAAAGGACAGCCATGATGGTCGTAGGTCCTTTGGGGATCCAATCTTGCTTGAGGTTTTGGACTTGTCGAATCTACAGTTGTTGGTGACCCCACTAGATAGAGCTCAGAGAATCATGGTTAGAGGCTGCTTCGCTGGGATCATGGCAGGTTTAAGTTACAACATCGAAGCGCTTCCATTTGCTTAAGAATATTTTTTATTTTCCGTTGTTGGTTTTAAAGGGAATCTATCACTACTGGAAATAGTTTTTTTTTTTTTTTTTTTTTTTTTTTTTTTTTTTTTCCGGGGGCTTAAGCAAATGAAAGATCGGCATCGGAAACGCAACGAGTTGGGAGCTGAAGTTGCGACTAAGGCCTGTGAGGAGCTCCCTTTCCTATGGTTGTTAAGGGCCCCCTCAGCAGGCGCCCCAAATAGCGGCTAATGCCGTGGATCGACGAAATTCTGCACCTAAGCAACCCTGACATGATGCTTCTCCTGTAAATACTAACTAAAACGATGGTTTCCAATTGTTTCAAAGTGGTGCGAAATGGATTTTGTCCATCCACAGTAGCGACTAGTCATGGTTGTCGTTGGGAAACATTTTACATTTTTGCTTGTTGCCACTTAACTGCCAAAATTTGAACTTTTGCTCCCCATTCTAACGTCAACCAAGTAATAAGGCCTAGGGTCCTAGACGCCAGCGGCCCTTAGGATGTACGATCTGCTCAACGGCCGGCAGAGCGTGCCGGTCCCCGGCGCGTCGGTGAGGGCGTCTTCCAACCGAGTGGAGGACGAATACGCGGCGGCAACTCGGCGAGAGCCTCGTTTATTCAGAAGGGTCTTAAAGTTTTTGGGCCCAGGTCTGAAGCCGAAGGGTCTCCATTTTGTGTTTTGGGCTCCAAGAAGCAGAAGCAGAAGATACATTCTTCCAGCGTGGCCCGGGGCTGCCCCAACTTTTATTTAGAGGGCTCGGTAGTCAGCCACATGTTGAACCGGTTGGTGGCTATGATCATGACTTGATTTGGTTCCAAAGCACCCAACCGCATTCCGAGTTTTGATGTGGGCCTTCGAGCGGTCTTAGCCTCTTGAATCTTTTTTCAACCATGTGTTCGCAGCCAAGGAGTTGTTCGTTCTCTCCTTTTGATCGGATCCTTTCGGCCGGTTTCCTGCAAGATCCTTTCGGCTCATTCCTTGCCAAATCCTGCAGATTTTTGTCTAAAGACAATGGGGCCCGTTTGGCCCCGAAATGCAGTCAAATGTTTGTTCAGCCCGTTTTGTCCGAAATTGAAGGCAGTCAGTTTGGGCCTACATTTTGGTTCAGTGGTCTACAGGTATGATTCCAACAGATTCGCTCGGCTTCCTTTTTCTTTTTCACAAAGAAACACCTGTGGTGGTTCAACCTGCTTTGGTATCCAATAGGAGAGAATTTAGAACCGGAGGCAATCAGGTCCTCCAGTTGCATGGGAGAGGCTTGCCTCTACCGGAAACCGCGCGGGAGAGTTGGTTGGGGTCATTCCAACTCATTCCCCACTGAGAACAAGCAAGCAAACAGTTCGCATGTGGAACTTCTCCAATAGTGGCCCACATGTCCTGGGAGATCTCCCTGCAGCTGTTCTTGGTTGGGTACAAACACTGATTGTCGCTCACCATCATACAAGTGTTTGCCCCACGAATGGCGCCGCGGACGCAATAGAAGGGACCTACATCCCATTCTAGTTGTTTAGTCCCTTGTATGGCACCCAAACTTGCCCACCAAAAAATGGCTTCGGCAAAGGTGTCCATCCTGATCTTTTTTGAAACTTTTCTTGAATGATCAGGTGCACGACATGGATATTGTCTATTCCAGCAAATGACTCGCTTTCTCCCCACAGCTTTTGATGTCAGGGCTTGCGAGCCATTTCCAAAAGTGGCGATCGCTTGAACAGAAACCACAAACAAGTAAGTTGATCAACGTTTGAAGGGGACATCTAGGGACCCCTGTTAACAAAGAACGATTGTTTCGGGAAATGGTGTATAACTGAAATCTCGAATTGTGCATTGTCAGATTCCATCAAGTATGATTGCCAGACGGAACATCCGTTTTTTTTTTTTTTCAGGCACCAACCATGGGCCAGAGCCAAACATATGATTTCTTGGTTTGGGCAAAGGCGGAGGCGGAAGCTCTTTTTTCCCATTCTGGACGTGAATTGGCATGTGCCCCTTGAGGTCAGCTACGACGCCAACGGCAAGTGGCAGCCTCCGCCCAAGTGGCATTGCCAGAAGAAGGCTTTGCCTTTTTGTTTTTGTATTTCTTGTTATGACGTCAGACTTGCTCTTTTGCCGTTGTTGCATTTCTTTTTCTCCCTTTCGACCAGCAAACAGATACTCAATCTCTTTTCACTTTCAACCAGCAGCAAAACACACTTTTTGGCCCCTTCGTTTTGCTCCTTCTTTTGTCCTTTCAACCAGCAAGAAGTGCGCTTTTTGACTTTTTATTTTTCAACTGGCCAACCGCGGCAACTTTTTGTAGGGAGTTGGTTCCTCAGGGGACCCAAACGATTCCAGCTCTTTACCTGGCAAAAGGGGTTTGAATGGTTGAACCACAGGCGTTCAACCCCACCCCAAAACAGATTCGGACATCTAGCTGGAGTGGTTGAATGGTTTTTCGCCAAAGCCGTGAACAAAACTCGCCCCCAGCATGGGACACCCCACGTCTGGAACCCGCCCAAAAGATTCGGACATCCACTAGGTCCCCCAGTAGTGCCCTTTTTCCCCCTTGTTTTGGGGAGGCTTCCCCTACTAATATAGACTTCAGAAAAAAGTTGGGTACCCTTATTCTAACCTTTTTACTGGAGGACCTAGTACCGGGTTTGATTGTGACTCAGAGTTTCGTCAAGGTCGCTAAGGCTAACAACTTATGGCATGTTCAGGGCCGGGCAGGTGCGGGTCCAGATGGAATGTGACGCTTTTCCCTTTGCTCAGGTGGGTGAAGAAGAAGGTGCCGGCCTCCGCGCAGCCTGCGGCCAAGGAGGTGGTGCTGGAGACCGCCCTGGACGTGGTGCAGGCGCTTGCAGGGCACACCCGCAGAAAAGGCGTCCTTTCGGGGCTGGCCTTTTTCATCGGTATTTGATTCGGGGTCTTTTGCTTGGATCGGGGGTGTTTTAATCATATATATATATATATATACACATGTTGCCTAAAAACGGCAACCACCCTCGCAGAGTTGTTACTGTTCTATGCACATATAAATATGTATATATATATATATATATACATATATTGTGGTACCCCCTCCTCATGACCCAAGTTGTTAGTCTTTTGAGATGTGTTGTTCCACTTTGTGTTGCCTTTTGTTGCCATTCTTGAGGTTTTTATAGAGGAACTGGGGGGGTGCTAGCTATCATGATATAATCTGCTGTTTTTCTTGCACATGGAGGCCCTTCATGTTGAATTCAGGAAGTGGCCAGGTTGAGCTACTTCTTTGTGAGGGAATCACGACATACACTGCCGAGTTCTATCTTTTCTTGGGGGACCCACTGAGTTTTTGTTGTTTTCCTTTTGGTTTCCCCTCACAACCACAAGGGCTTCAAACAAAACGACACACCCATATATTCGCTTCACGCTGGAAAGCATCCCTGGAATCCTTAAGTTTGGGGTGGTCTTGGGTCTAGGGTGGCTGTAGGGTGGTCTCTTTCTTGGACCTTGATTTGGAGACCGGGGGGGGTGGGGGTAGCATATGTATATATATATATACACATACACATAATATACAATTTCTTTTTAGGCTGAGACAGAGCATCCCTCAGATGCTTTCCATAAGCCCCCTCCGCTTTTTCGGTTTCTTCGGTTCCTCAGGTGGCGCGGCAAGTGGAGAGCTGCCGCTCCGCGCAGAGCCACGCGCTGAACGCGCGGAGCTCGCGGTCCCACTGCCTCATCACGCTTAGCCTGCGACAGGTGGACACTAAGGCGAGCGCTTGAAGCCCAAAGCGGTTTCTTCTGCTAAGACAGGGGTGAGGGAAGGGGGGGGTTGGATCCAAGGTTCTCTTTTTAGTGGACCCCCTCCAATTGAGTGGTTTTCATTATTTTGTTCGGTTCTTCCAGCGGTTTTGTGTGTCAAAACCCCCCAAAACGCTCGGTGTGGGGAAACCGAACCTTCCATTTGCTGAAAGGAATATATATATATATATATATTTGTTTCCCCTGTTGGTTTTAAAGGGAATCGATTTCACTACTGGAGAGCATTGTACATTTTTGCTTATTGTGGTTCAGTGGTTGAAATTCAACCATTGAACTTGGTGGCTCCCAGCCATCCGGTTCCTTAGCTTTTTAGCCTTTTAGTGTTCAGTGGGGTTTTCCCATTTTGCCCCACTAACAGTTAAACTTTTAGAGGGGGATCTCAGGACAGCAGTGTCAACTGCTTTTTTTTTGCTCCCCTTCCAACGTCAACCAAGGGATCGAATCCCAAAGCGGAGGCCATGGGTCTTTCTTTGATTTAGTTGGGTGTTGTCTACGGGATCCCCCAAAATAGGGGTGTTCAACTTTTGGTTTTCCTTTCGGCTAGAAAAAACAGCCAGGCTTAGGCCAGGGAGCTTTTCACACCTGGTGAAAAGGATTGGGGTAGCAAGGCCTAGTTACCTTGCGAAAGTTGGGGATAGTTATAAGGCATGGTTTTTTACTTTGCTTGACTTGGAAATATAGTAAGGCCTATATGTTGTGTCGTTTCTGGCCCCCCCCCCCCCCCAAAATAAATAAATAAATAAATAAATAAATATGTTTAACACCAATAAAGGTTCACAACCGTAAGGCAGAATGTGAAGTGGTGGGAAATGGGACTTGTTCACTGGCTTGTTACAGAGGGAACACCTCAAAAGGGAGAGCTGAGTTATATCCGTGCGGACCAACCCCAGCTACCCAAGTCGTAGCCAGGGTTATAACCT
>CAUJNA010001079.1:140000-172500 GCA_963377175.1 Effrenium voratum
AAGCTTAAGCTATTCTTATGGATGGGCTCGCATACCTGTCACAGCCATGAGAAATCTCACCTGAGCCAAACAAACTCGTTTTTCCTTGAATGGTGATACTCGCGGGTGATTGGTTACGACTCATCTTTGCAGCCATCTCGGGTGCTTCAGGCATTTGAAGGTCAAGTTGATTTAAGGGATGTGAGTGAACTGTTTGTGTTTGTTTCCTTTTTTGGTGTGTGTGTGTGGACGTGTGTGTGTGTGTGTGTGTGTGTGGGTGCGACCCCGCTATTGACCCTAACTTGATTTTATTGTAAGTCTATTGTGCAGCTTTGCTCAAACAGGAAGTTCGTGCTTTTTGGGAAGCACAAGCGAGAGCGCAAGCAAGAGCGCAAGGGAGAGCGCAAGGGAGAGCGCAAGGGAGAGTGCAAGGGGTAAGCGCAAGGGTAAGCACAAGCCTTGCATGTATTTGAATATGTGTGTTGATTTGTGAGGATTGTCATCGTCCACTTAAATGGCTCTAAATCAGCGTACCTTTTACCAACCCACCGCCTAGGTGGAAGGAATTGGACCCTATCTCCAGTGTCCTTATGAAAAAGGCACCCACAACTCGGAGTGTGTCAAAGCTTGGCCCCTTGTTCGTTCATCTTGACGCCGACCGAAGTGTGGCCGAAAAAACTGAGCAAAAAGCGGCCTTCATGTGGTCAAGAGACCCGTTTAGGGTTAACCTTGGGATGGATCCTCAACAACTTCACTGTTAGCAAGTTTTTTTTTTGGTTCTGTTCATTTTAGCAGGGAGCTGCAAGAAGCAAAGTGTTTTGCAAGTCCACCTTCCTAGTAAGCACACCATGACCACAGCCCTAAAGACTCTTGACCATGGCTTATGTGGCTTTTTGGTACCGGCCTTTTTTCTTCTTCTTCTTTTTCCGAGGTTCTGAGCCATACTCCCATTCCGAAAAAAGACCCCGAATCGGGACAATGGATGGTGTCCAAAAAGAGGGGTGGGCGAAGAGAATGGGTGGTCAACCCTTGGATTCTCGTATTCACCCTGCCAACGCCATTCTAATCTTGTAAACCTCTAACGGTTGACCGTCAACACCTCACTCAATGGCATTTTCACAATGTCAGTTTGAATTTTGCACATTTTAAGCTTTGAGTATTTTAACTCCCCTCATTCGACCTCCACTGGCCACATGGTTGTTGTTGGGAAACATTTTGCCCATTTTTGCTTATTGTGGTTTAGTGGTCCAACCACTGAACTGCTAAAGTGTTTGAGATTTTTTGCTCCCCTTCCAACGTCAACCAAGTATTTTCCATGTGGCTGTGGCTCAAAACACCGGTACCAAAATGGAACCCTGGCAAGTGGAAACATGGACCAAAACCTGCGGTTTGCCCCTCCTGTTTAATTTTGAGCCACACCCATATTTTCTGCCAGAATGGGGGAGGATCACTGGGTGGAGACCATGGATGTCGTATGCGTAATCTTGCTATGGAATTTTCCCATTAACCCCAAGGCTTCTGGGGCCGATCCCTCCGTCTTACCCGCCAAATCCCATCCCTCCCGCCAAAAGGTACGTCTGCTTCCGCGACAGCGCGCTCACCCAGATGCTCAAGGAGCCCCTGCTGGGCGCGGCAAAGCACATCACGGTGCTGCTGGCGCTGCGCTCCGAGAGGCGACGGGGTAGGGGGCTCATGCAGCGGTTTCAGCCTTTAACCCACCAGGTACCCACCCGGTGACTGGCACCAGGTGACTTTGATGGTGGTAAAACTTTCGTCCAGTGTTCGTTTGAGGCCAAGAAGGGATTTTCCCCACAACTGGCTGTGGCTCGAAATTCAGGAGCTAGGGTTGTGCGTTTTTAGTCTCTGGTTCCATTTACCAAGGTGTCATTTTGGTACATTTATTTGAGCCACACCCAACTGACACTAAGTCAGAAACTGGTTGGGTGGTTTCAGCCCTGACTCCCCACCACTCAGGAACCCGGCGACTTTGATGGTGGTAAAGCTTTTTTCCAGAGTTCCGTTTCGGAGTTTAGCTGGCGGTAAATAGGAAGTTCCTGGATTTTCTTTGGCCAATCCATTCAGGAAGTGAGGTGAGGAGGAGTCGGGGCAGTGGCATTTCTTTTTGGCCGAGAAAGTGTGGTGAAAAGCCATCAACACCCGGGTAGATCCGACCATAAATGGGTGCAGCCGCCTTTTGTTTTGGCATGGTTCTGGGATTTTAATATCAGGTTTTGCTTATGACTCATGTGGGGAATCGTTGGCTTCTTCTTGTGCTTAACCACTCCAAGAGGAACTACCCAAAGGATCCACGCAGTTTTAACCATATTTGGGTATGGGCCAAAAGAAGTGCAAACAGGAAAGCAAACACAGACTTGGAGACACGCGCGCACACACACACAGATACACACACACAAAGCTATTTGTCCTTGGGTTTGACTTCCAGGACAAAGGCATATCGTGTCCCCGGACCCCAACCAACTTCGCCGAGGTCGCACGACTCGGAGACCACCTCCACGATGCGCTTTGGCGCGGTGTGTTCCATTGCTGCGCAGGGTTCTCGGAAGACGTTGAAGACGAAGAGCCTGGGGCAGAAGGCCCGAGTCGAATTGTGGTGGGATCTGAGTTGTTTTGTGTGTTTTTGGCGTCATGTAAGTTTGTGTTTCTGAGTTGTTTTTGACTTCGTTGCAAGTTGCCTTTTGCATGCAAAAATGCGAAATGCATTCAGGCCAACGCGCAAAAATGCTTGCCCAGCTCTGCGCGAACATCCGGCAGGCTGCAGCAACACGCGGAAACACAACCTCTTGCAGGTGTTGCAGAGTTGGGGTGTTGGGGTGTGCCAACAATTGTCCCGCTTATGGCGCAAAGCCGCCTGCGCCGGATGGACATGTCGCTGGCATGCCGAATGATCAACTGGCCAAACAGGCCTTGTTTTCATTCCTACCGGAGGACATGGGTTAAGCTAGATAGCCTGGACAAGTTGTCGTGTCCCATTGTCTCGCTGGGTTCAATTTGCCGTGCAGACAGACGGCCACGAGGTATCAACCCCGGCCGCAAAGAGGAACCGAGGTGCCAGATCAAGCCCTCCAATCCACGGTCCAGTAGTCTGCCGTTTGCTTGTACCAAGGGCTCCTGAAGGTGAGCCGCCTTTGGTAGTGGGTGCATGACTTGCCCTTCAATTTCTGCATGCAAGGGATGATCCCCCGCGTTCGAGGATGCGACCAGTTGTAAAACCGCACCAGGGACAGGCTCTTTCACCACATCGCCAGAAACGTGTAGACGTGTCGTAGGTAAGCAGCTAGAGGACCTCAGTCTGGTTTGGACTTGTCGAGGCGGGAGGCAGAAGTTGAGGCAGCAAAAAAAAGCAGATGGTAGGACTTGGGGAAATTGCAGGCGTGCCATCCAGAATTTCTTGGCAAGGCTTTGATGAAAAGGGGGTTTCGAGGTAAGCTAAAGGAAACCAAAGTGAAACCCCAGGGCCCTAGGATTGTCTGCCCCATGATGCTGTCCTGATCACTCATATCCCGCCATCCGTATTGTTGAGATGTCAAAGAACCTTCAAGCGAGGAACCTTGCCGGGAAGTCTGTCGGGAACCTCCAGCCTGGGGCCCTTGAAGGGAAAATGAACAAATTTGAAAGACCCCGTTACCGGGAAAGTCGAGGCGCCAAAATGAAATCCCACAGGAATACCTAGACTTGGGTTGTGGTTTCCCAGAGGTGGACACCGCGGAAGCCTTGAAGATGCTGAAGGCGAATCTGCTGTCGGTGGATGAGGAACTTCAACAGATGACGGCGGCAGGTCGTGGGTTCAACTTCCCCGATCATGGTTGCTAAGAAAACCTGGTGTTAGGACTTCCTTGAAATCAAGGGAGCCCCCTTGGTTGGTCCTCCCAAAACTTCCAAGTTGGGACCTCTTTCGGGTTTTCTCAATCTTTCCTTTCCTTCTGGAAGGTAAGGGTGGGCATGTGAGCATGTTTTTTGTTTCTTTTTAATCTGAGAAGAAACGCCAGTTGTGGCGTTTCGTTTTTCTATGTTTGTGTACCCTGGAAGGTCAAGATGGGCATGTGAACGCCCAAGACTTCGCGCCCACCACTGTGAAGCTCGGCTACCGCCAAGCCCTGGATATTTTATTTGTGGCATTTTGCTTAGATGTTAGGACTTTAACTTTTCGCCAACTCATGGGTTTTCCGTATTAAACCAACTAAAAGCTTTTAGCTGGGGAGCAGAAAGCAACCGAGTTTTCTCCCTTGTGGCAACCCTTGCAGGGAATGAGGGAATGACCCCAGACACACCATCCCCCATGGTTTCCTTTCCGGGAATTCCCAAACGGTTCATTCTCAACACGATCATTCCCTAGCTCTCAGAACCAATTTGCAGCGTCAGAAACCGAGCAAGAAGCCCAACAGTTTCAATCAACATAAAGCAAGCGAGGCATGGCCACAAACCAAAGGACAAGTTCCCAAAATCTGCGTTAGTGAAAAGCCCAGGCGTGCTCTTTGTTTGGTTTTCGCTTTTTGAAACACAAAGCACACATCTCCCTTTGCTTCTTCCCTAAGGCCCAAAAAAACCCAAAGCCAAAACGAACACGGACGGTGGCCGGCTCTGTACCTTGGTGAAAGCGTCATAGTGTGGTGCGTGGCATTTGTTTGAGGGAACCCGTTTGAGCTGGTTTCGGAAGGAAGCCAAAAGGACACCACTTGTTTTTTCGGGGATCCATCTTGACACGCGCCCAAAAGAAACCAACAGGACACCAAACTGCATTGTTCTTAGTGGGGCTCCGGGCCCATTTTTTTGACGCGCGTTTGCCCAGGAAGGGCTTCCTGGACAACAAGGCTAAGTACGAGGACCAGAAGAGCCGCGTGGCCAGGTACAAGGAACTCATCGCGGAGCGTCAGAGCGAGCTGCGTGCGGAGAACGGCGGGGAGGAGGATGCGCAGCTGCAGGAGCGCGTTAGGGGCTCGAAGACTTGCGACCGGCGCGAGAGATGCAGCTTCCATTTGCTTTAAGAATATTTTGATTTGATTTTCCCCTGTTAGTTTTGAAGGGAATCTATCACTACTGTCTTTTTTCTTTCAGAGGATGCAGCAGGGTTGTGGTTGATCACTCGGGGTTTGTCCAACCACTTCTGCGATATCTTCCGGAATCCCCTCTTGAGGGGGGTCAGCCCTGCTCAGCAGGCAATGAGAATTGGAACGACCCCGATTTAAACCATCCAGCGGGTGGTTTCCTTTAAGGGGACCAAAGCCTGGGTTCATTCCCAGATTCCCTACTGAGCACCAGCAAGAAGAGGCGGAGGGGAAGGCTTTCCCGCATGAGCCTTTCTGAGTCTGCATCACTGTTCATGGGATGTGTTTTTTTTTTTTGGTTTCCTTCCGGTTTAGTTCTTTGGTTCTGAGAACTTTTAGCAGACAGGAACACGCAAGGCTTGGGATGCGAACCCGGTTCAGGTCAGACCCTTGGGCCCCGTGAAAGGGAAGCCAAAAGGCGGAAAGGCGGTGGCCGGGTTCGGAATCACTTCCTGCTTGGAACACAACATTTCGGAAAAACCATTCTTAGTGATAAATAATAAATGATACTGGTAGTAGTCAAAAACAAGTCCTGACGATCTTTGGCCAATCTTGATGGGAAGTGAGCTGTTTCATGACTTGGGTGGCGAGCTCACCGTTCTTGGTCCCAGAAATGGATCCTTCCGGAGCAGAGCAGAGGGTTTTGGAGGACCACTCCTGGCCACTTCCCTTGGTGAACAGGGTTGGTTGCAAAGTTGGTTGCAGCGGTATACCCATTTGGCTGTGGGTCAAATTTGGGGTAGGTGCACAACCCATTTTAGCCGCCTATTTCTTCATTGGGATGTTCACTGGGGGCACGGGCTTTGGATTTTGACCCGCGGCCATTTCTTGATTTTGAGACTGTGGATGGACATCCACTTCGCGCCAGAAGGGTTTCATCAAGCCCGACCGGTTCGAGGCTGTTTTTGTCAAAGAGCAGCACAAGAGAAGACCATCGTGGGCTTCTCCTTTGTTTTCTGTTTAAACCCACGCGGCAAAAAGGCAGGCATCTTTACTTTGCCCTTCTTGGGGCTGTGATAAAGGGACACCAGAGGCAAACTACTGACTTTTTGTTGGGTCCGGGTTTTTGTCTCAAACCCACAATTTTCAAGGGGTCAAATGTGTTGATTACCCCAAGGTAGACTTAAGCCAAACAAACTGGCACCACTCCTAATTTCCTTTGGTGCAAACTCAGGCACTGAACCACTTGTCTTTTTTTGGAGGTGGGTGGTGAGTTATCAAATTTTCCCTTTGAACTCCATGTTCCCCGCCTGTTGATGGAGTCCCTACAGGGAATGGTCCCAGGAGGGGAGGGGGCCCTAGCACTCCCTAAAGGAACCTTAACCCCACACAACCCCAACAAACCCTAAGGAACCCCAAGAAACCCTAAGGAACCCTAAGGAAGTCCTCAACCACCCACCCCACCCCCCATAACGTACCTAGCCCCCCCCTCCCCCGGCCCCCGTTTCGGGGGCTGGAACAGCCCCAGGAGCTCCGCGGCATCTTGGCGGAGGCGCAGAAGGCCGTCTGGGTCGCCGAGGGCATCTTCTACCGCCAGGCGGATCGTGGATTCTGTCCGAGTCGGGTGAAACCCGTTGATACGCGTTCCTGGGAAGGAAGGAAGGAAGGAAGGAAGGAAGGAAGGAAGGAAGGAAGGAAGGAAGGAAGGAAGGAAGGAAGGAAGGAAGGAAGGAAGGAAGGAAGGAAGGAAGGAAGGAAGGAAGGAAGGAAGGAAGGAAGGAAGGAAGGAAGGAAGGAAGGAAGGAAGGAAGGTAGGAAGGTAGGAAGGTAGGAAGGTAGGAAGGTAGGAAGGTAGGAAGGAAGGAGGGAACGACGTTTTTTCTTCTTCTTTGTTTTTTCTCTTTTTTTCTTCTTTCCCTTTGAAAGCACCCACACAGGGGCAACCTGAAACAAACATACCTATGCTGATCCAGGATTGATACACCGCTATTAATATGGGGGGTGTCCCTGGATGTAGTGGGAAATCGTCACTATTCACCCAGGTTATGATTCCGGACTGTACTCTGGGAAGAGTGACCAATGCATATTTGGTGTGATTTGTCAGACCCGAAATTGGGCTTTGACAAGGGGGTTCCGATCGAACCCATCTGTTAGAAGCCGTTCAACGGGTCACCCAGGCACGGCATCAAATTGATGGTAAGCTCCTTCCGGTATCAATACAACAAATCTTGCTGGTGCGTTTTTAGCAGGGAATGAGACATGGAAATTGACCCCCGAGAAAACCATCGCCTACAGTTTCCTAGCTACTCTCCAAGTTCATTCGCTCCTTCCCTGCCTATCGGCCGATCGCAGCAGCAAAAAACACCTCAACGGCCGCATATTTGGGCGCTTGACGCTCGCCAAGTTCGCCATGTTCGCCGCTCGCCATGTTCCGAAGGCTCAGCCATGGGGCTACCTCAAGCATCTTGACCAGTTGCAAGATTTGGAGCAAGGCCCTGGTAGATTTCCATTAGATTTCCCTTGGTTTCTGGTTCTTTTGGGCCTGGGGGGTTCGATCAATTGAACCGCGCGTTAGTCTTTTCTTTCTTTTCTTTTTCCCCCAAGTCCGGGGGGGGGGGCAGGTAACCCTTTGGTGGTTTGGATTGCGGATTTTTGGGGATTTAACGCCCTGTTGGTGGAGGGAAAATGGTGTTCCCCGCCGGAACACCCACCACCAAAGCCCCGATTGGGCTCCAAACCACCGAAAGATTTGGAGGCCACCCCTAACCGCTAATCGACTGGGCTCCAAAGCGCCAAATTAGCTTGGCGGGGCGGGGGGGGGAGTGCCATGGACACGTTTCGAGCCAATGCTGCGGCCAAGTTTCCTGAAAAAATCCAAGACCCTAAAGGAAGGTTGCAAAATCGATTTCTTCAGAGTCCATCACACCCAGGGGGGGGGGGGAGCCGAAGGTGAGCACCGGCATTTGGGTGGGCGCCACTTCGGCGTTTCAGCAGCGCTCGGCGCAACGGGAGCGGTTGGCGCAGGAGGCGCGACGCGGAAGCTGAGGAAACGTCCAAACCGGGGTGCCCTTTTTGGTGAGGGTAAACGTGTAAATCAGCCACTTAAACACATGGGGGTGTTTTTTTCTCTGAGGGTATCTGGCAGTGGAAGGGAACATTGGTTGGTGCAACCAACCCCAGAAAGGCTTTTCAAGAGAGATCCTGGCTGGTGGTTGGTTTTGGAGCGGTTAGAGCTATGGAGCTACCCTAAACCCTACCGAGTAAGAAGGCGAAGCACGCACCCGAGTAAAAGGATGGTTGGGAACCACCAGGCCAAGCATGCGCGTGACCGTCCTTTTTTCAGGGTGCTGGTTTGGGGGAGGTTTCAAAGTTGGAAACCCGCACTTGCCCGTTGCGCCATCTTGGGGTGCGATTTCTAGAAACAGACACCCGGATCTTTCAAGCTGTTGAAGACGTAGTAGCTTTTTTGGTTCAGAGCTGGCTGGACACGAAAGTAACAGTTTAAACTTTTGAATCCTGGGCTTTGAATTCGGCAAGCTTGTCGCGTCAAGCAAGGAAGCAAGGAACATCCGGTACGTCCGTTCCGCTCTGCAAATAGTACAGTTCCAAAACCGAAAGGAGCCCAAGGAAAGCCCTCGTGGTAAGCTCGTTTTACACCCCCGGATCAGTCGCTGAGGCAGATGGATCTGGAAGAATATAGCGACCTCACAATTTTGGGGTTTCTTTAATGGGAGGTCAACGCATTCCCAGCCCATTGATGCAAAGGGGCGGCTGCTGCTTCCCCCTAAACAAATGTATGGTACCCCCCCTTTCAGTACCCTCTTTTCTCACGAAAACACATTTCTGTCGGTAACATTGCAGGGAAATGTTTTTTCCTGCTCCAATTGCTGTTGCCAAAGCACTCTTTTGTTGCTAGCTCAATCCCTGCATCTTGAGTTCCATGTGGGTCGACATCCTTGTCTACACGTGGTATGAAGATGCGACAACACATGTGCCAATATGTACCAGGATGTGCCAGCACATTTTCTCACTTCTTGCTACGCAAAGGCTTAGGGTTTAGGAACGTCATGCGAACCCTTGTTCATTTCATGTGTCGGATGCACAAATTGGAGCCCCGAGAAACTTGAGCCGTTCTGCTCTAGAATCAAAACTGGAGTCCCGAGAATCGCGAATCTTGACTGAACCCAGACATGCTTCAAAGCGCTCGAAGGCGCCGTTTTTGTTCTTGAAAGTGCTAAGTGTGGATTCCTTTCGAGCATGGCTCAAGCAAGTTGGACCCGAACAAACATACGTGTCCTCTTTGTGTTAGTTTGGTGAAACATAGATGGATTCCACTGGTTTAGATTGGTTTTGCGGCCCATCTCAACCTGGGACACCCATCTATTTTTACCAGCAGGGACTGGCTTTACGGCCCATGTTCCGGGGGAACCCATGGATGTTACCAGTTTGGGACACCTCGACCCCACTTTGGCTTCGGAGCTCCGAAGCTGAGCAGCACCGCATCCTTTTTTTATTTTTTTCTCGAAACATAGATGGCGATTCCTGGTTTGCCTGGTGGTTGAATCATCTACCATGGAAACCCATCTATTTGCCCTGAAAGGACCCCTACTGTATGACCGCATCGTCCCATGCCCGGAGGTCAGTTTCTTGGAGGGCGCTTCAGCGCTCCCGGCGCCTTGCGTGACGACGGGGAAGCTGCCGGCCAAGAAGTGAAAGCTCGAGCGAGTGAGCGAGCGAGCTGGAAGTGGAAGGCTTTCTTCTAGGGGTTGATTCCTTGTCCATTCTTTTCAACCATCGTTCTTTTCCAAAACCAGGCGGTTTCCCTGGGTTTCTGGAGGTTTTCTAGAAAGAAGGATCCCTGGAAAGAATGGGGAAGGTACCCCTAGATTTCTGCCCTGAATGTGTAGCCCTTTCACCGAAGTGGGTGGTTTCCTCTTGGTCTTTGCTTTGAACAAACTCCGAAAAGAGGACCTTTCAACATGACAGGGTTTTCCTTTCTGGGACGGATCGCACTAAACGGATCTTCAACGTTGTGAACTGGGAGGTTTCCCTACACCAGCCAGTTACGCGGGCCATTGCCCTATCATCACGCGCTTTTGTCAGAAATCCGCAACCGAATTCGAGCATAGCTTTTGATGCCAGGTCATGGCTCTCCCAAAGGGCCGAACCGACTATAGTTCGAAGAGCCCTTCCGTGAATTGAACTGGCTGCATTTGGGGGCGTGTTCGCTTGTTTTTTTTGGGACCTGCCTAAGAGAAGTTCGAGTCAGGCAGTTCTGTGCATTGAACCGGCAGAAGAAAGTTGGGGCGTCGAATCACTTTTGTTTTTCGGGACCCGGTGGTCACCCCTCACTGGACCTGACTGGACCTGCCTGGACCTCAAAAGGCAGAGTTAGCGCTGAACTGTTGGTGGAGTGCGGTCTTCTTGTTTGGTAGGTTTTTTCTTTGGGCCTGAGAAGACATTATTGTCCTTGGGATGATAAGGGAACCAGGGAAACACTTTCTGTCTCGGAAACGCCTTCGGCCTTGGCAGAAAGCCGTATCAGACGCACTGCTGCTTCAGCGCAGGTAGGCAAGTAGATAGGCATGTGTCAAAGCGATCCGCGCGACCCTCGCCATGATCATTCAGCTGTGTAGTTTGATACAGTTAGGTACTTACAAAGACTACGCCGTGACCATTTAGCGGCGTGGTTTTGATACAGCCAGAAATTTATCATCCCTCGACCCGCCGAATGGCGGGTCTGGAATCTTACGGAGGGGCCCAGCCTTCCCTTTGCCAAAGATTGGGATGACACATTTGGGAGGTTCAGTCAAAATATCCTGTCCGTGGATTGGGATTGACTTGGGGTGGGGGTCCATGCGAACGAGTTTTTTTTTTTTTTTTGCCAAAACCGAAAGTGGGGCTGCTCACCCATTTCAAATTCTGTTTCTTTGTGCGGCTCTGGGGCTCCTTTTGTTCTCAGCACGTCAAACTTCAAACCGCCATCGGGAAACTGGCGAGCGTGGCATCTTTTGGGGTTGTAGATCCCCTTTCCAACAATCCAAATGCTTGCAGGGAGGGCAGCTTTTCCAGGGTGCCCTCAAAAGGATCCGAAACGATTGGACTGGGCCTTTCGCTTTTGGATGCCCTTCTCAGAATCGGGTCCCGATTCAACCAAATGACAGTTCACCGTAAACTCAACCGACACCAAAAGAAAGGGTCGAGATTTAATTTGGGATTTTGTTTGATTGTTTGTTTGTTTTTCCGTCTTGGCTAGCAATTATATTAAAAAAAAAAAACTCCCAAAAGAAAACATGCGCGCGTTTGGCAGCCCAAACCTTTCTGAGGTCGCCTGGCAGCCCGTCGGTTCATCAGCGGCCGAACCCTCTCTCTGGCTTTTCCAAACCCGAACACGCGCTGTGTCCGGGGCGGCGAGCCATCAGCGCAGCGCACCCCCTCTTGGCGGCCCCACTTCACAGGGAAACTCTATCCCCTCCTATGTGCATAGTCTGGAACCAGAGGTACACCAGCACTTGAAAGACTCGGCCAACCTAAGCCTAGAGCCAGTCATGCTGAGAATCCGCATGATACAAAAAATGGGAGCTGTACAAAGTCGACACGCCTTTGTCTTAGACAAAGTGCGAGTGGGGGGGAGGGGGGTAGGGGTTGCTCTCCCATTCGTTTTGAACTCTTCAAGCACCCGCTTTTTTTTCTTCTCCTGGTTTTCAGTGTTCTGAACAAGATCCCTAGAATGGCGGGGGGTTGCCCATGGATTTGCAGGGACCTTCCGGGAAGCGCCCGAAGCCTCGTTCTGCCGAGGCCAAGTGCACATCACTGGGCCGGCGGAGTGCGTGGAGTATGCCGTTGGCCCCAGACCGGGGTTTGACTCAAAAGCCATCCCAATCCTCACTAAAATAGGTCCTAAAATGGGTGGTGCACCTAGCCCAAAATGGTACCATTGGTTTTGACAACCACAGCCATATGACCCTCCAAAACACCGTCGCTAGCCCAGCGCTTTCCTTGCAGGGTTTGGCCCAGTCTTTTTTGTTTGTAGCCGGAGTTCTCCTCCAGCGGTGCGCTTGCTCGCTCGTAAACTGAGCTGAAACCATGATGCCGGGCCCTTACTTGGGCTTTATGGCTGCTTGGTGGGGTCTTTGGACTTGAACTTGTTGGGAAACAGTGGATTTTCCATTGGACCCAAGAAGTTAAGTTTTTTGCAGAGGCGTCTCGACAGCAGCCGAGTGGGGATCCCGTATTTCCGGTTTGTCCAGATTTCAGGGGTTTGAGCAGTGGCCAAGGGTTACGAATCTTTTGCAGCGGGGATTTCGAATGCTCGTACCCCAAACCGGACATGCCCCAAGCGGGCGACCGGACTATCGCCAGGGTGATGTGTTTTTTTTCAAGGGTCTGTGTAATGTCCACTTCGGATGAATCAGAAGGCCCAATCTAGACAACGGTTTGGAGGCGATTTGTGTGGACGTCATCTGTTCCAAGGTCATTGTAGGTTCTTTTTGGAACTCTTTTCGTACTGTTTTGATATCCTGCAGGGGTGACTGTACGAAAGCCGGAATCCAAACCGTTTTCTGGATGCTACAGGGACATGAGGTAACACCCAGAGTAGTATGGCCACCCTGTAAGGACGTGGTGAATTATCCTCCGTTCAACGTGTTTCGCAAAACCTGACCAGTTCGAACCATTATTTTGTCATTCCCGTACGGCGCAACATTTGGGTGCAATTTGTAGAGCCCAAGAAACTCACCCAAACTGCTTTTTTTTAGCTTCTTCCTTTTTCAAGAACATCGAAATGTCCTTCTCCACCCCCTGGGTCAATTTTGTAGATGTCACCTCATGGGACTTGCTAGGGGTCTCGAGCAATGAGGATGACACCCCAAACGAGCCACTTGTTGGGTGTGGGAGCCCCACAGTTCAGCTCGTTTTTTTCCTTTCGCGCCCAGAAAACTGATCGCGAGGCCAAAAAGATGATCGAAGACATGCTGGGTAAGTCACGGGAGGGAGTCAGGACCGAAAGCTTGGAGCTCGCGGGGGGGTTTGGGAGCGTAGGGCAAAGGGGGGAGCTGAGGTTTTCTTCACTCTGGGAAGGTGTTCGGTTTTTGCTTCTCAGATTGCGGAGCCCAACAAGAGGGACTTTCAAAAGGAGATCCCTTCGAGGTACTGGGTCTTTTGGGTTACCTCGGGTGGCTTCCATGTTTACGATCGTGGATGCAGGAAACCGGATTGCTTGGGCTGCCCGAGAAAAGAAGCCACTGACCAAATCCACGACTCGAGAGGAAAGTTCACATTTTACAATGACTGAAGCTGGTGTTTATCTGCATGGGCATTCTTTTCTTGGCGATTCCTCTTTGATGGCTTTCCTGAAGCCCCAAGCCCGCTGCCGGAGGATGTTTGGTTCTGTTCATTTTTCCGGGAGTGCTGCAAAGGACAGTCCTGTTTTTGACGAAGTGGTGAAACGAATCGGGCTGCGCGAATATTTTCCCCGCTACTGTACCAAACCACCATGCTTCTTTACTAGTGATTTCCCCAGTGGATGTGGTTGGAGCAAGACCTAGTAAGACTGAGTAACATTTGGCCCCGTCCCCCGTCCCCTGCCTGAGAATTGGCTTCGCGTAGAGACTGGCAGGATCAAAGTGGAGGAGGAGGACATCAGGGAGTCTGCCGGCGTCCTAACATTGAAGTAAGGGATCGCCGGGTAAAGGGACTTCTTCATGGTGAGCTCACCATAGCCCCCTACCCCAGGTGAGCTTGCCATAAATGATGCAGATAGATTCGGTTTTGAAAGGAAGGGCTTTGCTCAAGTCGATATGGAGTGGTCCAGCTGGAGTTGCCCTCCTTGCACTAACGTGGAACCATTTAAAAGGAACAAGTGACTTCCAGTCAGATTTTCCACGTTAGTGGATGGGAGGGTAACCTGAAAGGGCTCCCAGGATTCCGTCGCCTGCACTAAAACAAGCGCTCTGTGCCTCTTGTTGCTCGAGCTGCATGCAGACGTCGAGCGTCCATGTGAGGCTGGAGCTTGAAGCGGCCTGCCATAGAAGCAATTCGCCATCTTTTGAAAGGGAAATCAAGAGAACACCGTTGCCAAGTGCGGATTCCTATGAGAAACACATGGGATGGATTCGCTTCAGCCGCCCGGGCAACCGGACCCGCGGCCAAGGCCGAGTTGGCACGCTCCACACAGTCGACAGTGCCGCTAGCTCATGCGTTGCTTGGGCAGGGTGACTCCCCAAGGGTTAGGGTTTTGTAGCCTTTTTATCAGGGCCAACCAAGGCCAAATAGTGCCAACTAAGGCCAGATACGATGGGGGGGGGGTTGGTAGAGTCCCTGACATATGCCATTGAAACCATTGAACCTGTGGAAGGTTCAACTCCCCCCCCAACAAAACAGCGTGGGTTGCGCTTCTCGTATTATTCAAGTGGGGGTTCATTAATCCCGAGTTCCCATCATGGGGCCGTGGAACATCCAAAATGAATCTCAGGCTGTGAAAGGTGTTGGTCTCCTCTGCAAATTGATTGGGATTGGCCAGCCTTCCATTTTAAGCAGCCCAGAACAGGTGAATGCATTGGACGCTGGGGTTTTGGCATCTAGATATGGGAGTGCGTTCTTGGAGGCTGGGCCCTTTTGAGGTGATCCGTGTTTAGGGAAACCGCCAGGAAGCCCGTGCTTTGGGTCTGCTATGTCGGCAGGAATCGAGACTTGTCCGAAGGCTGATTTCACCTGTCGCCTTCCATTTCAAATGGCTGGTCCTACCGGTTTCTCCAAACAAAAAAACACGAAAAAGGGGGGGGGTACCGGTATCATCAAAAAATACAGACTGAGATTGAATCACTGGAGTGATCCTTCGTTTTGGTCATTTTCCCATTTTCCCATGGGGAAACGACCGGTATCAAAGAATCACAGACCCAAAGGGGCTCGAAGTATCAGCCTTCGCCTAAGAATTGGCTCGGCGGTTGTCTAAAAGTAGATGGGTTCCACTGGTTTAGATGGTTTTTTGTTCCATTTACCAGGGACACCCATCTATTTTTCCAAAAAAGGCCACCTATTGCCTGTTGGTTTTCCTTTAAAACGGACATCACACCCGGCATTTTGCGTGTCAAAATAAGGCGGTGCCCCTTTGGTTTCAGACCACCCCGGCCGCGGACTTTGCTCGGCCGCCCGAGGTATGTCCCGCACGAGCTGATCGGCATGCTGATCGGGAAAGGCCCTTTGTGGCCGTGTTTATTGACGGCTAAACGCATGTGGGTGTATTGTTTTGAGGGCACCCCGTTTTTTCCTTTTTGTTTTCCCGCCACTTTTTTTCCGTTTAAAGGGGGAACCAAAAGGAGCACCACCATTTTTGGGGCCAACAGACACGGCTGTAGACCCCTAGCTTAAATCCCTGGAAATGCGAATCTCTATGGGAATATTCAGATATTCCACAGCATTCTTCGGGCCCAGCACTCATATAGGTCTGGCTCAAAATAGGGGAGCTCCCAAAATGGGTGGTTTCCTTTTGGCCTCCTTTCAAGCCATCCCAAAAATTACCTTCCAAAAAAACACACACGCCCGCATAGTCTGTGTCTGTGGTTCACTGGTCACTGAAAAAAAAGAACACGAACTCGCCGAAGCTGTTGAATGGCGAAGCCGTCGACGCTTCTCTCCACGTTTCTGGACAGCCAGTTTGGGGAATATCATAGAGTGGTAATTCACTGGATCGGAAGTGAGCTTCCCATCCACTCGGGATTCGCTGTTGGCTTGGGGATCCCGGATGACTTGCTGGTGCTCAGAAGGGAATGACTCAGGGTGCTGGGAACGGGATTCCCTTAAAGGATGTCATAGGTTGGATGTTGCTTTTCTCGGTGTCATTCCCTTTCTCATTCCCTGCATCTCTCAAACCAGCAAGATGAACTCGCAGGCATTACCAAAAACACCTTTGGGCCCAGCACTTAGGTTCTCCAAAAAGGGGGACCCCCCAAAAAATGGGGTGGTGTCCTTTCTCCCGGAGGTACCGTTCTCCTTCTGGCGGAAGCGCGTGTTTTTTTTCTTCTTCTCCCCGATGATTCGCAGACCAGGAAGGGCCAGACAGGAGCTTGGGCCAGAGGAGGCTGAGGCTTACGGTTCAGCCTGGAGAGTTCTTTGTTCCTCCTTCTGTGTTCTTTTGTTCTCTTCGGAAAATGGGCCAAGCCCCGGTGAAAGTGGGTGGTCTCTCTGAAGAGCATGGGCCTTCTCTCCGAATGTGACCTTTAGATTAGGAGGGAGGTGTTCCTTAGTTGGATTTCCTTTCAGTTCTGGGGCAAACGACGAATTTTTGCCAATTCAGACAGATTGGCGCGAATAGGTGCTTCTCCCATTCGCGAACAAGGGGCTCCTTCTTCTTTTTCGGTTTTTTCATGCCCCTCTTTCGTCCACTGGGGCCCAGCTCGGCTCTTTCGGCGTTTTTTTTTAGGCGGCGAGACGATCCAGCGGATCTCCAAGGATGCGGCGGTGCGCATCGAGATCCTCAAGGACGGGATGCCTTGAATGGATCTACCCAAGGAAGGCCCGTGGGCCGCGCCCCGAGGAGAAGAAAAATGAAGTTGTTCACCGTTCTTGGCATGTTTTTTCTTTTTTTTTTGGTCTTTTTTTTTTTTGTCCTGTTCATTTTTACTGGGGGTTTGCAAACAACCAAGTTTTTCGCTACCATACCAAGAGTAGAGATGAAATTGTTTCTTCCAGCTATGTCAAATTCATATCCCGGATGTGTTTCGTTCCCTGAACAGGCCAACTGGAAAACAGCGAAGAGATCCCAAGACAGCTGGACAGGCGGCAGATCCGGATCGGGGTCGCCAAAACCGTGTCATATTTTGAGGCAGACTGAATTTGAAGCACCTGAACCATATCATTTTCTGTGTACCCCAGATGTGGGCCAAGAATTCTCGAAGAGCCCTGGACGCCCCCTAGATAAATGGAAGTCCGTTTCGTGAAACGGGAGTTGAACAACCACGTCAAAGACCAATAGACAACGCCTCCAGACCCTGGGTATACCAAACCGGAACCATTTGAGCGCCCAAAATCCCCCATACCTCATATGGGTCTGCCTCATTCAAAATGGTGGTTTTCCTCTTGGTTTCCCTTTGAAACCATCCAAAAGGGGACCCTCAAAAGGGGAAGCTGCACCTAGTATGGGTCGTAGTATGGCCAATACAAACCTTTATAACCATGTTGGTGGAACCGACAGTCAATGGGTGAAACGGGCGCTGCTCATGAAACGGCCAACCCTTAGGACCCAGATCTCCAATCACGTTACCAATGGAAGTCAAGTAACAGCTGCATGATTTTGGGCAAACTATAGCGAGTCAATAGGGGGCGCTGCGACGTGAAGGTTCTTTTTTTATAGAGGCCCCTTAGTTTCGCTGGGCGACATAATATGATTTGCCCAATGATTGCTCATGGCTTGCTCTTGAGAAAGTTTGGTTTGAAGGTACTGCAGAAACCCAATCTCATTACTACCTTCATACTGTGGATGGACAACATCCACTTCGCACCAGGTAGGTGGTTTATCCAAGTGAGTCATAATCAAAACCCGGGTAATTGCAGTGTAGTAAGGGACAATCCCAGCCATAAATGGATGCCTTTCGCCTTTTCAATCCTTCATACAGTTCTGGGTTCACCATTTTCGAACCAGGTTTTGACTATGACTCAAGTATTACTACCCTCATGCTGTGGATGGACAACATCCGCTTCACACCAGGTAGGTGGTTTATCCAAGCGTTCACCGGGCTTTTTTATCCCCGCATGCTGAGCGGGCGCCGATCCGCGGTTTTTCGCCCAGCCAGTCGTCGGCGTCTGGGCGGCAGGATGAGAACGCGGAGAAGAAGGATGAGCGCCCCATCCTGGTCTCCGGAGCGCTGGGGGCCGAAGTGACAGGAAGCGACCGTAAAGCATTCGAAGGCCAAGGGTCCGGAGCTCTCTGTGCAAAAACAGGATGGGCAGTTGTCAGAGAAATTGCTCCCCCATTTTTGGGGGGCGCCAGATTCCTGCTGTTTAAGCATCCTCCTTTTACTTCCCCTACAAAACGGGCTGTTCCCCGCTATGCAAGTGCCGAGTGTCTCCCGCCCAACGTGGCAACGGTTTCCTGTTGGTTCACTTTGAAACCAGAAGGGCCCACCATGTTGACAAGTTCCCTTTGGAGGAGGCGATGATTCAACCAGTGTTTGGTGAGAGTTGGCTGAAGTCTCTGCTCACCAAAACACTGGTGGAGTTAAGGCAGGCACCTTCCTGCCCTTGCTTTTCTCACTTCTGCTGCAGCCATCTGAGTTATCCTTCGCACTTGCCGTCCAAGTGGTAGGTCGATCTCACCAACCAAACCAAGCCAATATGGGAACATGGTCTACTTTCTAAGTACTTTGCAGCACTTTTGAGCAGAACTTTCTCCTCCTGGGAGGGTTGCGGTATGCTCAAAAGGTATGCTCAACGGTTCTTGGATTGCTGCATATGGACAATTCTGCGAAATTCGGTCGCTAGGGCAATCGTAACTCCAACATGGCAACAGCTGGCTAACGTGACGTGTCCGTCCCCGCCCGATTGCTACACCCAAGGCCGCACTTTTTAAAATGGGTCGCTTTGACTGAAGGAGTTGATTTGAAGTTGGCGAGGTCGAAACGGGCTGGAGGTGCGTGGCCAAACAGCACAAACATTTAAGCAAGCAGCACTTGGTTGAGATGTGTCTAAATTGGCAAGGTGTCCCTTTCCAAACCTTTCATTGACACCTGTGGGGGGCTGATCCCAGCTTAGCAGTACTGTCAGTCGGGTTGACGGACGGCAAGGGGAGGGGAAGGGGGGGGGGAAGGGAGGGAAAGTGAGGGAACGACGATATGAGGAGTCAAGCCAGGGTATCCAATTGAACATAAAATAGAAGGTACACTCTTACGACCAATGTTTTTAACATCAACCAACTTTTCACAACTTAAGTGCATTTTTGTATTTTATATTATATTTTTTTTGGGTGGGTGGGGGGTGGGTGGGGTGGGGGTGGCAACCGACTCGAGGCCTGACGCCATCGAGCGCGCGCGGCGCATGATCGACGAGACCTTGGGCCGGTCCCACGAACGCAACGAGCCGCGGGCCTCGGCTCCGAGGTTTTCGGTTTCGGTCACTTTGAAATCGTTTTTTTGTTTTTTTTACCCCGTTTTTTTTACCCTTTTTCTTTTCTTTTTTTTCTTCCTTTTTTTTCTTCCTTTTTTTTGTTCTCCTTTTTGTTTTCCGATCGGTCAATTTGGTCACTGTCTCTTTTTCATTTTGCTCAGGATAGTCACTTTGGCCTCTTTGGTTGAGATGATTTTGTCTCATTGTTGCTTTGGCCATTTCTTCTTTTGCTTTTCTTCTTGGCGGGTTATACGCTTTATTTTAAATGAACATAAATCCCAAGGTTTTATTTAAACCCACACCAACGGCACTGGTGTCCGTTTGCGGCGACTTGCACGCTGCTGCTGCTGCTGCTGCTGCTGATGATGATGATGATGATGATGATGATGATGATGATGATGATGATGATGATGATGATGATGATGATGATGATGATGATGTTATCGACTTTGAGCGCGCTATCCGTCACTAATGTGAACCAGAGGAACGATTGGTGACCATCGGCCAACATTGGTGACGTTTGGTCACAATTTTTGACTATCGTTGACCCCTTGTGACTCTTGGTTCTCATTTCATGCAGTAATGGAGCAGGAAGAACCATAGTCTGCCACAATATTTGACTTTGGAGGCACTCAGCCACCGCTTGGATCGTCAGGCCAAGAGTCTGCGGAACCGGCTTCCTTTCCAGATTTTGATGCGACGGTCGCTTCCGCCAGCGGTTGAAGTCGGAGTCAGGACTTGGCATCTGCCAGACTCCCTTTGGAGCGGCTTTCCAATGCTTTTGTTTAATCGTATGAAGTCACCCCAAGCTTTATGGGGAGCCTTTCCAGTCTTTTGTGCGTTTTGCGGTTGCATCTTCTGTGCTTGCAGGATATCTGTAAACTGCACTGGGCAGAGAGTAGCAAGGGTACAGGACGCCTCTTAGGCACCTTTGCTCAAAACCCGGGTATCTGGAGAGCACGGGACAATCCCCTTGCAATAAATGGGTGCGGATATCTGCCCTTTTCTCAATTGTTGAAGCATGGTTCTGGGTAGACCAGTGTAATTTCAGCTTTTGATTGTGACTCAATTGATCTGTTGAAAAGTCCCCCACTTGATTCCTGATTTCAGGTTTGCTGGTTGCCAGTCATCGTCCCACCTGGATTCTTTGGTATTTGGCGCAGAACCCTTTGCACCCATCGCCCCATGTTACGGTGCTGAGGCGAGGCGACAGGCCGGGATCGGAGTGGCGGCGAATCGCCGGTCTTCTCAAATTCTCAGTTGTTCAGTGGCCCCGAGTCTCTTCTTCCCCCCTTTTGTTTTTCGGGTGGCTGCCCCAAAAAAAATCCGGCCCCAGCCCCAAACAATTTGGGTTCCAAAATTCCTTTTTTTTCTCCCAGGGTCGCTGAAACAGCTGAGACTTGGGTCAGGAGGGCGTGTTGAACCAGCCATCCGGTTCCTTAGGCCTCTAGGAGGCGATTTTTTTGGTGGGTTCTGTGGCTGTTTGTTTTCTTCTTTTCTTTTTTTTTCTCCGTTTTTGACACACGGGTTCGTGACTCCTAGCAACGGATCTGAAAATGAACCGTGCCAACCCACCCAAATTTCTGGGCCGTTCAAAAGGGAATCCGCAAGATCATTACCTTGGGCGCAAGGAACCGGTCCCCATGATAGTGTCTTCCCTTTGAGGAGTATGAAAAAGCGGATTGGCCAGCCCTCCATTTCGAACAGCCCAGGGGCGGCTTTCCTCGGTTTGATTCTATGGGTTTTGGGTAGACTCCTTTCTGTCTTTTTTGTATTACACGTTTGGACTTGTGTGTAGCAAGCATTGGCTCTGCATTGACTCTGACCCCCCCCCCCCCGCCCTGATATTCTCTGTTTTCCCACACCAGAATTGGGGCGCCCGATATTTACACCACCCAAAGGAAACTCACTTCAAAATTGGCCGGCGGTCATTTGACAGCCCAGAAAGGAGGGATGGAACCTCCAATTGGCCGAAAATGTTTGAAAACACGCAAAAGGAGGAAACAAAAAGGGGACCCTGCTATGCCTAAGGGCTTTTAAACCGGCTAAGCAGCAGAATCCCAGATGTTCAAAGGGGGTAACGCAGCAACCTCCCTGCGCGCACAGTGCCAGGAGGATCGCCGGCGGGCGCATCATTAAGGCGGGTTTGGAACCCGGAAACGGCAGGTTGGCGAATGGGACGTGGACACGTGGTGGCCCCCTTCTTCTCTCATCCGTTTGGAGGGGTTCCATGAAACAACCAAGCGTTCCCTTTTCCTGAGGCTGGGAATCTGAAGTGACCAAAATTCAGCAACCTCCTGTTTCAGCAGTTGCTCTTTGATTCTTAAGCAGATCTTGCAAGCAACACTGGTAATCAATGGCTCAACATGCTTTGTTTTGTGGCACTTCTAACCTTCAATCAATTGGATTCATGACATGGGGTTTCTCAAGCACATTTTTGAACATCGATGTTGTCCTTGTTTTTCTTTTTCAGCTACCCATTTCGTTCCTAGACACCCAGTGCTCCCTTGTAGGGTTCAATGTCCATAGCTCTGATGCTTCTTGTCGAGAGGACAATTGTTTAAGTCGGCTTACCAAAAAGGAAGCCACCGATTTTTGACCCCCATAATCAGGGGAGTGACAAGCATCTGCTGGCATTGCCTTTCACTTGTTCGGTGTTGGTATGCCACATGGGTTTGTCTCATATTGGGATCTGGACCCGCAAGATGCTTTGTCTCTCAACCCAAACATTGCTGGTGCTCGGTAGGGATTGAGCCAGAGTTTTGGGAATGAACCTAAGGATTCCCTCAAAGGACACCATAGGGGGTTGTTTATAGGGGTCATTCCACTTCTCATTCCCTGAGAACAAGCATTCGCTCATGATCATGACTCAAAGACACATGGCTGTGGTTGTCAAAACCAATGGTACCATTTTGGGGTTAGGCGAATTCACCACCCCTTGTAGAACCTATTTTAGTGGTTGGATAGAATCGGATGCTCACTGGGGGCTAACCGATTTGGATTTGGACCCATGGTCACCTCGGCTTTTTCACGCACGGACCCTCGCCAAAATCTTCGCATCGCAGGTGCCCACGGAAATGATCGGCTGGGGGCCCCGCCTTTCGACGGGGAAGTCGTCGGTTGATAGGGGCTCCCAACGGATCATGAAGAAGGCGAGGGTTTCCTCTGGGTGTCCCTGAGCAACGCTCGCCAAACTTGTCTTCCCTTTTTTTGTTTCTTTTTTCTTCTCCTGTTTTGAGCCAAGCTTAGGTGGTTCCCAGACATCCCTGTAGGCTTTTAGCCTTTGTGTTTGAACCCGCAAGAAGCTCGTCACTTTTAGCTCGGGATCCGAAAACGGACAGAAAGCCCACGAAGCCTGGAAGCTCCAAGTGAGGGATCCCAGCCAGTGGACCAGCATCCTCGAGACTGAGGTGAAGTGATTTGCACACAAACGGCTGTGGTGGTCAAAACCGTTTTGGGATCCCATTTTGGGGTAGGCGAATTCACCACCCATTTTAGAACCTATTTTGCTGGTTGGATTGAATCGGATGTTCACTGGCAGTACGGGATTTTTGACCCATGGCCAAATCAGGGCTCCCTTGACTGGTCATGTTGCCCCACCCGCAGCGGAAAAACAAAAAAAACCCAAAACAAAAACCGCGTGCTGGTGTCTCCATCAGCTTCTCCATCAGTTCCGCCCCTGCGTCCTCATGGCGCCCTGGTGTCAAGGGGCTTGCGGTTTGGGCAAAGTGCCACGGCCCGGACCCACCTTTGAATCCTTCGGAGGTGGTTTCCACAGGTGGCTTCTTTTCGCGGTGGTCGTGGTGGTGGTGGTTTTTCGTGGTGGCCCCCAACCACTTGAACAGTGTCCACAGGTGCTTTGCTCCAGATTCCCAGTTGTCTGAAGATGAGTGGTTTCTTTCAACAGGTGGCCCGGATCTTGCCGAGAACCGGAAGGGCCGGCTGTATATATACCCGGCGCAGTTCGGAGACCAGCCATCCGCTTGTTCTAATTCTTAGAGTGGTTGAATTTCAAGTACAGTGTTCTATTGGAAAGGAAGATGGTGTACCATTTAACTCGACATAGAACAATCAATATTCAAGTTCCAATTCAAATTGAAATTCTGACTGGAGTATGTCCCGTAAAATTTGGTCTGGTTTTGTGGGGGGGAGTTGCTCCGGCATGTTGCAGGTCTCGTTTAGACCAAACAATGGCCGTTGTGACCAATTCATGAGACACCGCTGGACCTGCGCAAGGGAAAACCGGAAGGACACCACCCACGCTGCAAGTTCCCCCCCCCCCCCCCCAAACAAAAAGAAAGAAGAAGAAAGAGACCCGTTGAAGTCGATATACCCCCTTTGACCCTTGAACAATTCTTGATTTTCTTTTATTATTGAGACCTTCAAAGTTGAAAACCCCCTTAGACCCTTGAACAACTCGTGCACACGCCTAAGAGGTCACCAACCGGACCAACTCCCGTAAGAACTCCTTGCAGGTGCGCTGATCGGAAGAGGGGGTGAGACCATCGGCAAGATCTCCAAAGACTCAGGCGCGAGGATAGAGATCAACAAGGCGAGGCGTGGCGAGGGGCGTCGAGTCGTCGAGGGCGTTTTTGGTTGGCAACCCGGTGGGCGGTGGTTGTCACACGGAAGGTGGGTTGCAGAACCAATTTCGAAGCCCAAGAGGTTTCGAAGCCAGAAGTGAGAAGGGGGTGTTATGTATATATATATATATACACATAATATACAGCTTTTTTCTAACCCGGGTCGACTGGGTGCTCTTATTTTCTTGGGGGGGGGGCAAGTGGCCCTTGCGGGTTGGAAAAGGGGTCCCTTGCTTTGGCATGCTTGGAACCCCTTTGGGTTGGAAGCGAGGACGGTTCACCGAACACACTGAACTCGAGAGCAGCAAACAACTCACGACAGCCATGAACTGACACCTGGAGTTTTTGTTTTTTTTCTTTCTTCCTTTTTTTTGGTGGGAGACCGAACCCCAAAAGCAATGCCTGAAAAAGAATAAGGCGTAGCAAAGTAGAAGTTGGCTGTGGGTCAAAACCAATGGTACCATTTTGGGGTAGGCGAATTCACCACCCATTTTAGAACCTATTTTAGTGGTTGGATTGAATCGGATGTTCACTGGGGGTACGGGCTTTGGACTTTGACCCATGGCATATTTGCTTTTTCTTTCTTTCTTGGGAAACCATACAAAGACAACGAAGCCCATCAAGTAGGGTGGGTGGGGGGGGGAGAAATTTGGGATGTGAGAACTGGGGATTACGGGGGATTTTGACCCATAGCCATTTGGTTTTGGGGGGGGGAGTTTTTTTTTTTTTGGGGGGGGGTACCCATTTTAGGACCTATTTCAGTGGTTGGATTGAATCGGTCCCGTTCACTTGGGGTACGGGCTTGGGATTTTGACCCATGGCCATTCTGCGGGGGGTTGGGTTGGGTCCCTTTTTTTTTTTGGCCGCCCGACCTTCGGACCAGTCAGGACGACCGGGACGCCCCGGACCGGGACGTGACCATCACCGGGTCCAGCGAGGCCATCGCGCGAGCGCGGGGGCCGAGCTGGAAAGCTGGAAGCCGGGGCAGGTGGCCAAGCCGAGAGGCGGTGTCTCTTTTTCTGGTAAAAACCCCCTGCAATCCTTCCATTTGCTGAAATGAATATGTTTTTCCCGTTTTGGTTTTAAAAGGAATTTGTCACTACTGGACATATTTTTCTTTTATCCAGTTAACCAAATGGAAGCATTGTTTGGGGGGTTTAAAGGAAAGCCAATAGGAAAAAAACACACACACAAATAAATGTTTTGTTTGGTGGGGAGGGAGGACGCAATGCAAAGGAGTCAAACACAAATCAAGACACCTCAAATGAATACTCGAGAAGCATGTTCATAAGGTTCCCGATGTCGACCCCGTAACTCAGAGTGTGTGCTTCCCCCAAAGCGAAGGATTACCTCTTCAATGGGATAGTTTCGGATTAGATCGGATTTGCCATGTCACCTGTTTCACCCGTAGATTGGCGCCTTTGCCAGACCATTTCAATACAAGGCTTGGTTTTGACTCACCTGGATCTGCCCATGCTGGGCAGTTGCCAAGCGACGTGCTGACAGCGCATAGGTGGGTGCAGCGCAGCTTTGGCCATGGTAAGCGGGCCGTGATTAACAAGGGGAAGGCCCCGCCCGAGCAAGAACAATAAAACGCATAAAGAAGGCAAGGGGTTGATTCATCTTGGTTGCCCATTTCCACCCAGAAGCCACAGATGCGCTGGGGTGAAAAAGAAGAAGATTCAGCCACTTTTCACGGTCACTCTGTCGAACGCGCAATGGTTTGGGGCCTCATTTGAGTTCCCCCCTGCGTGATTGACAGGAGGTGCGGCTCCCTAGCCGTCCACAAATTTGATGGATCCAAGGACCTGGGCAAAAAAAATACGTCGAGTCCACTGATCCCGGGGGGAAACGACCTCACCCACAGAAGTGTTGTGCTGGGGAATTCCTCACCCGTAAACTTCCTGTTTCCCACACCACGATCTGAACTTCAAGGAAACCACGCGGTGGGTGGGTGGGTGGGTGGGTGGGCGGGCGGGCGGGCGGGTGGGGGGGTGGGGATCCTTTGATTGCAGCGTGTTTTTTTGCCAATATGGATGGTAAGCTTCGGAGTGGCCAGCCCTCCATATTGAACAGCGGTCTTCTACTGGCCATGAACTTTACTGGGGAACCAGCAACCACAAGTGGCTGGTAGACATTTCCATCCGCGAATTTTCATGTCCACCATTTCGTCCATTGAAAGTCTCACCCCTGGAGCCGGACTGCCCGGTTTCAGCAAAGCCAAGGGGTCGGTCAGTCCAACGAGAAGGACGGCCCGGCGTGAGCCAATGAGGTCTCCAAATTTGCGCCTGTATTTGGAGGGAGCCTTTCGGAGGTAGGGACTCAGACCCGGACGGGTCCAACCAGCCAATGACAAACAAATCGCCTCATCCGCTCCTCGAGACCCGTCCCGGGTCCCAAGCAGCCAATGAGAAGAATTTCGCCTCACTCACTCTCATCCATTTGCTCAAGAGCATTTTTTATTATTATTTTCCCTTGCTGGCTTTAAAGGGAATCGATTTCACTACTGGACATATTTTGAAGCAAACGGAAGAAAAACACCTAAAACCAGCCTAGTGAACCCTACAAGGGCCAGTGCGCCTATCCGTGGAAGGACGAAAAAAAAAGAAAAGACGCCCCAGAAAACTACGCCCCTCGCCACCTGGAAACTTCCCGAGGCCCTCAGGGACATCGATGACGTGCTGGACGGTGCGGAGCGCGCCGGCAAGGGCAGCCGCCGTGCCGGGCTCAGCGGGCCGCGCGCCGATTTCGAGTCGTGAGTCGATTTCGAGGCGTGAGAAGGACGCGAGTTCGCGCCGCAAAGGGGGGGGTGGTCCAAGGGAGGGGCGGAGGGGTGTGTGGGGGGGGGGCGGGCTGAACGAACCCCTAGTTGGAACACTAAGGGAGTCCAAACACACATCCCCATTTTTTGCTCGTATGTCGAAGAGGGGGCGGGGGGTGACCCCTAAAGATCTCCATTTGTGGTTATATTTTCATACTAGATAAATGGAATCGGGGCCCCTCGAACGAAGCTCCAATTTCCCATGCCCTTACGAAGGAAACCTTCGTGATTTTGACCGTACTTGTGGATGGATGAACTCCACGATCGATTTGCACCAGTTGGGACTGGCGGTTTAGCAACCAGCATGGTGCGAAGCGACTTTGGTAGGGCAGTAGGCACGGGAATCCATTTGGCGTGAAAGGAATTGTCCACATGTCCCTCCGCTAGACATGGACATCTGTTTGCAGGGAGTTGACTTCACCCCAGCGTTCTTCTTGCTGCTCCTTTCGCTGGGCTGGGAGCATCTTGCTATTTTGTTCACGACGGACAGGGAGTCCCCAGAGCCCCAACATTGGTGGATTCCCTGTTGGTTTCCCTTCGAAACAACTCCAACATGGGCACCCTCAAAAAGAGACACGAAGGTTCCTCTGGGGAGGACAAGAAGGTAGACGGCTCAGCTATATTTCGGCCCTACTTTTTCACAGTATGGAATCACCTCGAGATATGGGGGTCGTAACGGACCATTTCAAATTCGGGGGCCGTTTTCCCTTTTCAGGAAACAAAGAAAAACAAATATCTAGGGATCCATTTCCCTTATGGCAGACATCCATGGAGCCATGAATTCCGATCAACGCCCTTGGTTGCGGCGATATTGTAAAGAATAATAGGTCCCCCCAGCTAGGTGCCCTTTCTCACCCCTTTTTTGGTTGGGAGGGTTTCACTACTAGAGTCGACTACAGAAAAAAGACGGTACCCTTATGCTAAGCTCTCTGCCGGAGGACCTAGCATAGTGCCTATCTTGATTCTAGTGCTAAATCGCAATGCGCAACATTAAGATGACCTTTTGAAGCCACAGCACGAAGCCAAACTACAACAGACTAAACCCAGGTTCCTTTTCCCCCCCAACCTTTGCTGCTTAAAAACCAGCCGCCTCGCTCGCAGCTTCCAAGGAAGGAGAGCCACCGACGTGCGTGGGCCCCAGCCTTTGTCGTATGGCATTCGCTTGGGGGCTGCAACTTAGATCAGGGCGTCCAGAAGTTTTCGATCGCTTCAGTGGAGACCACCAGGAAATTGATCAACTTTTTATGTGGGGAAATCCAGTGACCCTTGTAGATCTGTTTGAGAACTACTTATTTTTTGTTCTTTCCTGCGCTGCACACATCTTTCAACTTTGAGCATCACCTTCTGGGTTCAAGAAGAAGCTTCCCATTGTGGGGGTTGAGGCGTACTCCAGCTTCCTCCCTCTCAAGCCAGGCCCAGCAAAGCTTTCTGTTGGGGCTGGGGAGATCCCCGTTTCGTTTTTTTTTTCCTTCCCCCTTTTCTTTTGTTTTTTATCTGTTTTTTTTATTCTCCGTTTTTTGTTCTTCTTTGCTTTCTTCTTTTTTTCTCCGTTTTTCCCCCCTTTTTTCTTTTTCTATTTTTCCAGTTTTTGTCAAAGGCAAACCAAAGCGAACGCGTCTTCCCCCGGACCTTAAATACAAAGACACCCCCCCTTCGCCCGAGACAAGTGCAGCTAGGGCGTCGACTCGGAATCTGTGGACGTCCGAACAAAAGGCGCTGGCCGGCCGTTTGAAGTGCGAACTTCAAATCATGAAGCTTTACGGTTGTTGGCATGTGTTTGGGGCTGACTAAACCGGAAAAAGCTTTACTGTCGTTGTGCATTTGTGTCACGTTTGGTTAGGGTTGGAAAGTGACCGGTCTTTGATTTTCTTTGGTGAAATGCTTGCAAGAACTCACATCCCCAAAGATGTTTGGTTCCGTTTGGATGTCGCAATACAAAAACATCATCCCGAAAACGGTGGGTACCCTCCACAAACGACATACAAGCAAGGCTGTGTGAAAGCTCTGGGTCTTTGTTTCTCGAAGAGCACGAACTGGATTTGGGTGCTCCAAGTTTCATTCCGGTCACCATCGCGAGCGGTCGAGAAATATGATGTGCCTAAGGAAGATTCAGAGGTTGGAACTCCGAAACATGGTTATTGTTGGGAACCATGTCACATTCTTGCTTATTGTGGTTTAATGGGAAGCCCCCACTTCACTGCAAAAACATAAATTTTGCTCCCCTTCCAACGTCAACCAAGGAAACAGGATGGGTGACGTAGGGGCCTCACAGTTCTCTAGAACCGCCGCTCGTTTGTCAAAGCGTGTCGCCTCGCTAGGCTGGACGAGGCAATGGGACTGGGCGCTTGGGGGGTCTCTGTGCCTATGCTTTTTTGTCCGGGGTGGACATCATCTGGGGGGCCATGGATCAGGTACCCTGCGGGCCTTAGCAGCTTTAATCTAATCCTAAGCATCAAATGCCCCAAAGAAGGTTGCATCCATCTTTCAACCCTTTGCCACAATGGACACAATTTTCCTCATCCATATCATTCTTCAACACCTGGCGGGGAAATGGCTGGGGGGATCCTAGAATGAGAGGCTTCTAAAGAACACCTCGAAGGATTTCTGGCACCCAAATGGGTGGGTGGGCCTTTTCCTTTGAAGTTGGTAAATGGTGTGTGGTTTGCGGGGACTTTAGGACTTGAATAGAAGCCTTTGCTTTTTTTTGGCAAGCGGGCGGGTTTCATTTGTGTCTATCTGTGGCACATGTCCACGGACGTATTGTGGGCAAGACCAACCCAACAGTGGATTTTCGTTCCCTGGGTGTCAGCTGTCAGTGACGCCAAAAGAGAAACGAGGTTTCCTATCAAACATCAGGGGTGACACAACCCCTCCAAAGACCCTTCCCAGCCTTCTTCAGGCCAAATAAGACCGCCCCAGACTTTGGGTCCCTTCTGTGTGGGGCTGAAAACTCCCTCATCTTTCTCACTGTATAGCACCCAACTAGTTTTGGTTGCTGCCGCCAGGTCGCTTATGGTTACGACCACCCAAACCGGCAAAAAAGCATAGTTTCTCTGTAAATGAGGGTCCTCCAACAGGATGTGCTTTAGCCCCAAGCATCATTGGATCCTGTGTTGATGGGGAAAGACCTCCATGGAAAGGTTTTGGACCGCAAAAGGACTTGTGAGGGGCCCAAGATGCCCATGGAGATACCAATTTATTCGGTTCATTGCTTGGTTTTGTTCGGTCGGTGGACATAACTCCCCACCCAAAGGCCGCTCGAGATACAAAAGGCGTGCTTTGGGAAGACACGGGAATGCTTGAAGCTTGCAGTGACGCTGCTTGCTACAGGGCAATCTCCACCGCACGAAGTTTTTGAAAGCCAATCTTTGAATTTTCCGAATACCTAAGGTGATCGACCGGTTGCTCAACAGCCATCTACACATTGAGGCATCAGCACGAATGGGTGTGTCTTTTTTTGAGGGTACCAACAAATGTGGTGTTGCTTTTGGTTTCGCCTTCCAACAAAAAAAGGCGATCCCCCCAGTTTTTGTTTGGTTGGATTAAAATGGAAACCAAAAGGACCACCGAAGCGATTTTGGGGGGTACAACCTTAGAACAGGTACCCCCCAAAGTCGTGGTGTTCCTTTTGGTTTCCCCTGCAAACCAACCAAACCAGGGCTCCAACCTTAAAAAAGCTAACAACAATGACAGACCCCTATGGGCATGATTGGGCATGGGTCAAAATGAAGCCACACGCAGACTTCTCAGTCCATGGTTTCCATGTACCGCTGGGGCCCATCCCCTTTGGGGCATCCCCGCCTTTTTGAGGTCTCCTCATCGCACGGATTTTTCTCTCCGCCCGGGCGATCGGCTCGGCGCCCCTTCCGCTAGGCGCTGGTGCCTGTGGACCGCAAGCCTTCGCCGGTGAAAGACAGCGGGGGCTCGCGGCGGGGGGGGGGTTGGGGGGTGGGAAAGTCGCGGGGCTTGGGAGAGACCCTCGGGGCGAGTTTTTTTCGGGTCTTTGCGGGCGTGTACGAAGCATAGGTGTTTTTGTTTTTGGTTGTTTTGGTCGAACAATGGATGGCGATTCCTGGTTTACCTGGTGGTTTAATCATCTACCAGGGAAATCTATTTCCCCGAAAAGGGCGCCTATGCTAGGAAGGGTGTCTTTTTTTTGCGGGTACCGCCTTTTTTTCTTTGTGGTTTTACAGGAAAACCAAAAGCAAAGCCACCATATGCGTCTAGGGTGCCACATTTTGGGGGCGGTTTTAAAGGGAAACCAAAAGGAACATCATAATGTTGGGGGTGTTTCTCAAAATTGGGCTCCCATAAAATGCGCAGGGTTTCCTTTTGGCTTCCGTTGAAATACCAACCAAAAGAGGATCCACTATTGTTTTGTCTAGGCGTAGGTGCGTGAAAACGGGGGGATTTGAACCCAACAGATTTCAGGGTTTGTTTGGGAAAGCCGTGCAAGAATTCACCAACCCAGTTAGTGGGTATCCTCAAACAACTTTCCGTGTACCCCAAAAGGTCGAAACCGAGTAGTTGCACATGAGAACCGACCCCTCAATATTCTTTATTCAAGGAAGCACATGACCATCTGAGTAAGTCTTCCTGCACATTCTCTACTCAGTCCGTGCCGGCAAGGTGTGAAACTCCGGGGTTCGAAACAATTCAAAGATCTCATCCACCTCTTTTGTTTTACTTATGGTGAAATTGGCCATGAAGTGCATGGGTCATGTGGCCCCCAGAGTACCCTCCGAAATGGCCGGTGGGCAGAAATTCCCAAAGAGTCAGAAGCAAATACAACTCATGTTGACCCCGGATTCATAAACTCGTCCTTTTAAAATTTTGTAGGGGGTGCTCCCTCCAAAAGTTATGAACCTCACTAAAGGGGGATTCCCTACCATCTTTGGGGTGCGTTTTTTCCCCTCAAAATCCGAGCTCGCTCCTCTCCACCCCACAGCCAGGGAGCGAACCAAAGGATCCAACCATTTTCCAGGAAGGGTTCTGAACGCCGTCCTAGGGGTTCTGATCGAATCTTTCTGGTGGGGGTGGGGGGGTGGGGGGGGGGGGAATTATTCGCCCGCGGAGGCTGTTTTTTTTCCCCCCTTTTTCTCAAGCCCTTTGCGCTACAAGTTGGAGAGCGAGGCCAGAGCTGGATTCAAAACAGCGCCCGCGGGTTTTGGGGCCCGTGGTATGCAAAGGCTCGGCGACACACGCACACGGGGCGTTTGTCCAGACGAAGTACATGACAAACACGCCAGGCACCAGGAGAGCATGGAAAGGCGCCTTTGGCGCCGCGGAAGCTGATCCAGACTGTAACGAGCCTCCTGGAACGGAGATGCTGAGAGGCACACAACTAAAAGGGAACGAGTTTGGTGCTGAAGACCGTGTCAGAGCAGGAATCGACGCACCACCAGCAGCCGACCTGAAGGGAAATGGTCATGACTCATGACTGGATAGGATCTGTTTTGGGGCACCGGAGATGCACGGAGCTTATGCAACGCTTCAGCATTGTTTGCCGGGTGCTTGTTTCTCTTGTTGGGATTCGGGCACGTCCCTCTAGTTGGGAAGTTTGCTACGCGAGCCAAGAGGATGGGAACTGGGCAAAAGGAAGGGGCCTTTTGTATCGGGCGTCAAAAGGACTCTGGGAACCCGTGGAAAGAAGAGGCCTCTCAAACGGGTTTGTCTGATGCTGACCCCTAAGATGATGGGTTTTTCTTTGGTTTCCCTTCAGCACACTGGAAAGGACGGCCCCCCCAAAAACACGACCGCCCCGGCTTTCCAGTACTGTTCAGCATGTCACTGTCAGATGTGATCCGTGAAAACTGATATGGGCGTGGCCCGAAATTAAGCGATCGGAGGGGCAAACCGCAGGGCTGTGGTACCCACGTTTCCACTTACCGATCGGGCAACCCATTTTGGACTTCCGGTCTTTTGAGGCCTCCGAACCTCAAGTCTCTATCACTCGAGCAACGAGTCCCAGCATGGTGGTCCTTTTGGTTTCCCCGAAAAAAAAACACGCACCCAAC
>CAUJNA010001079.1:177500-242500 GCA_963377175.1 Effrenium voratum
TGGAACATCCAACAGGACGGGCTCCCTACGGACCTGGAGATCTTCGTCCGGGGTCTCCCGAAGGCGGGAGAACCAGCGAGCGAACGAGCGAAAATCCTTGCGGAGATGGGTGCGCAAGGAAGGGTTTTGCAGGGTTTCCGAGCCATTTCCCTTTTTGGAAATTTGAAACGTGGCATGGCTGGGTTTTGCAGGGTTTTGCGAGCCATGTCCCTTTTTGGAGTGGCGATCGATTGAATGTACACCGCCAGTAAATTGAACAACTTTTGATTTGGGGAAATCCAGTGACGCCTGTTTTGGAATGGTAGTTACAGATGACCATGTCTATGACCAGGTTGCAGCTGTGTTCCATCACTTTTCAGCACCATTCCATGCTTTGAAGGCGACAATTGGCCTCACCATCTTTGGCCTTTCCCTTTTGCTCTGACCAAGAAAAACACAAGCGGGCAGGTTCCTAATCTTGAGATCCGCGCTTTTGTGCTGTCTTTTTTCACCGTTTGAGTTGCACCTGGTCGCTTTCTCGTTCGCTCGCCCGCTGTTTACGCGCTGAAGAGCGCGCGCCGTGTGCGAAGGGGCCGATGATTTTTTGTCCGGAGGCATCAAATAAGTCGTCCAAAGCCAACCTTATGCGCACGCCCCCAAAGACCCCTTCCCCCAACTGTTTGAGCTTATTTTGACGTCACAAGGCTTAAAGACTTAGTATGCCCCCGGGTGGAGAGACCTTTGAGGAGTTGTTGTAAGGTTTCTGACTATTTGTTTTTCCCGTCAACTTCTGGCAAGGGGATGATAGATTCTAACAGACTGTTGAAACCATGCAATGCGGAACTTGAGGCTCATTTGCGAGTTTCTTAAACATCAGCCTCTGTCTTTCTTTTGGTTTTGAAGGGATCATGAGAAGCGGGGAGGGGATGCTCATTGAACATGCATGCGACTCCCCAGCAAATTTGCATGCAAACCAAGAATAGGTTCCCCAATAAAATATTATCTTGCTCTCTCTTTCCTTCTTTCTTTCTTTCTTTCTTTCTTTCTTTCTTTCTTTCTTTCTTTCTTTCTGTTTATCTCTCTCTCTCTCTCTGTCTCTCTCTCTCTCTCTCTTTCAGGGACCCCCGCCCCCCCCCCCCCCCCCCCCACACAAAATGGCCTCTTTGGTTTTCCCTTGAAAACCAACCAAAATGGGGTTCCTCCAAGAAAGACAGACCCTCGCAGAGTTTCCTTTAAAACCCACCGAAAGGTTTCCCCCCCAAAAAGAAAAGGGACGCACGCAGAATATAGGGTTCGACTTGGCCGGGGACGCAAGACATTTCCCGAAACGCTTCGGATCCGGGCTCAACTGGCTCAAGCCGAAAAATCGTCGCCAGGTGTGCGCAGAGCGCGACCTCTGGGAGCATCTTTACAGGCGAGCCGTATGGGGAAGGGGGAGGGGGGGTTGTCCAAGAGTAGGCCGCGCCTGTTGGTTCACTTCCTTTGGTTTCCTGTTGGTTTCCACTTGGTTGCGTTGCGTTGCGTTGCGTTGCGTTGCGTTGCGTTGCGTTGCGTTGGTTCGGTTGTTGGTTTTTGGTTGGCTGGTTGGCTGGTTGGATGGCTGGTTGGTGTTTCCACCCGAAAATAAATGACACCCTTTGAGACCAGCCGAAAGATGGGCTCCTCCTGGTAGTGCCCATATAAAGTGAGGTGGGATGGCCTTGTTAACATGAGAGAACCCGCCAAAATGAGAAGGCCTCAAAGCCCCTTAGTATGAAGCAAGGGGAACAAGGCGGGATTGAAATGGTATATTGCCTCCCCCGAAAATGGGTTTCGGCATGCTTGGGGCTTCTTAAAGCAACCCCGACAGGGGTACGCCCTGAAGCAGCCTGGACCCCTAAGAAACCATGCAACAAACAATGTAAGAAGCCGAAAACAAAATCAAACCGATGAACAAATGAAACATTTCCCCGCAGCCCCGAATTTTCCGGAAGGGCGGAGGGACAGAATTCCTCAATCCCCTCAACCCCCCCCTCCGCCTTTCCGCTTCGGGCACCGAAGCCCCAGTCCGGCCGGGATGCGAACGCGCGAGCCGCGACATGCCGACTTTGTCGAGGCTGGGCGCCACGGACGTGAAGGAGATCCTGCTGCTGCGGCGCCAGAAGCAGTCCAAGGGCCTGGCGGCCGGGGGGCCCAGCGGGCCCGGTCCACGCGTCCTGCGCGTCCCTGCGACGGACGCGGCACGCGGCACGCGTCGCGTCGCCAAGACCCGAACTAAACGGGGGGCAGAGCAAAAGGGACCCAAACTTGGGGGGACCGGTTTATTAAGGGGGGGGTTTGAGGTTTGGGGGCCCATGGGACCCAAAGCTGGCCTAGGGGTGCCTCGTTTGATGTGGGGGTTCATCAGAAAGTGAAGTGTGGGATGACCATTGGGGAAGACCACTACAACGATGATAGTTTCCACATGGGGTTGAGGTTCTTTTGCTACAGTTTTTTCTCTTCCCCAAATTTAGAGCACCCAAAACGGATTTCGCAGTTAGGGGGTTTACCGGTTTCTTGGAAGTAGGTTGGAATTGGGGACCTGAGATTGGGGCCAGGGGGTTTAGGGTAGACTCTTTCCCAATTTTTGACTCAGGGCCGCTATCCACTTTTGCTGCTTCTTCGCTCGTGTGGAGTCTGAAGTCTTGCCTTATCGGCCGACCCCCCAAGCTATCAACGTTGCTTCTCTGCTCGTGTGGAGTCTGAAGTCTTGTCTTGTTGACTGATTCCCCTTTCAAAGGAAAACAACTTTTATTGTTGTCTTATTGTTGGCTGACCCCCCTTTCAAGTCTTGTTGTTGTCTTATTGCCTGACCCAAGGACAAAAGGGGCCCCGTTTTTTTTTTGGACCCCGAAGCGGTGGCAGTAGATCATTGGTTGACGGGAGATCCTGAAGAATTTGATCGGTCAATATGGGGTTTTACATCCATTGCATCCGCAGTGTGGCTGTTCAAGCGTGAAAATGTGCGAGCAGCGCACTTGGACGGTTTGTTGTTTCCTTTTGGGCCCCAAACCGGTAACCCTTGAATCTATAGGTTATCAGCCGTAGGCCCCTAGCTCTAAGCAATGGACGGTTCCCTTGTGCCAGTTGATGGATCCAACATGCCTGTGGATGCTGCCGGAGCTAGCTCCGACAACGCCACCGGCGGCGGTGTGCGAATGTTCGCATCAAGCGCTAATGCGCAGTACAACCGCACCCTGATGAATTCCCTTCAACTGTACAACACCGCAATCTTTGCTTTTGGGAATGATGCAGCCATTAGGTCCGAAGCCGAAGCCCTGCATCAAGCAGCTGTCACGCATTTGCAAGCGGAAAACCGTGAGGAGCTCCGTGTCGCACAGAATCAGCTGCATGCACACTATGCTGAATGTGTGCAAGCCCAGTCGCATAGAATTCGTGAATACGAACAGCGAGTGAGCGATGAGTTCATTCAAGAAGTGAACTTCGCTGAAGCTAGGATAAGCCAAGTGTGTGAGGAAAATGCCCAAGCATTGCATGAAGCGGAAATGGGACACAAAACAACTGAGTTTAGGCAAGCCATCGAATCCACCCTGGCGGAAGCCCAGCAGCTCCTCCATGAGCAAGCTGCCAAGCACGCTGATGACACAGCCCGTGTCGAAGCGAAAAACGCCAGGACGATTGACATGATGGCCCACCAAAACGGGCTTCTGCAGGACGAGCTCGATGAGCTGAAGAAGTATCAGAAGCAACACGACCTCCGCGAGGATGGATCGAAGCCCAAAGGGGTAGGTGATACCCGAGAGGATTCACCAGAGTTGATGACCGACGACATGAAGTCAGCTCGGTCCCAAAGGTCAATGTTGGACCCGTTGACCCATCCGTTTCAATATGCAAAGGAAAAGTTGAGGTCGCTTGTTACCTATGACGGTTACGGGGATGAATATACCCCTAGCGTGATTCCAACTGCCGAATGCGAAGCACTGCCCGCAGATGCTCGCGATCCGCAGGGACCAGCTGAAAAGCCATCAGGTAGCAGCCGATCCCCGGTGAAAACAAGTGCACCGGTCCCGCCCCTGCAATTCTCTCAGGGGCCAATGTCAAATGACCGCAAGCAGGGTGGTAAGCCTCCCGGCGGTCCGCCGCCTGATGATGGTGGCGATGGCGATGGTGATGAAGACGAAGGTGACGGCCTCGGGCCTAACCTCGGCAATGAAGCATTCGCCAAGATGTTGATGAAATTAGTAAAAGGCCACACGAACGATGAAAAGCCCAGAACCCGCGAAAGCGAGACGTTGCGATTCAAGGAGATGCCAACTCCTGAAACGTACCGTGAATGGAAGACATCGGTTCGTGAGGACGTCCGCGCTGCATCTGACCGTCCAGACGAGGCTTGGCCTTGGATCATGGAAGTCTGGTCCGATCGCGAGGACAAGAAGAAGCTGTTGGAGGAGCTCGGCGAACCGGGAAAATTCGTGACCCTAGACACGAAGATTCTCGCAGCGCTCACGCGTTCAGCGAAGGGCGATCTGGCTCAGCGAATCCTAACAGCAAAGGAAGAATGTGCCAAGGAGGGAAAGGCCATGAGAGGAAGGCAGGTCTTGTTTATGTTTGACCAATATTTCAAGACCAGTGAAGAAGCCGGAAACCTCTACTCCTTGGAGGACCTGTTGCGTGTCTCGCGACACGGCGAAGGAATCATTGATCTCAAACGTTTCCTAAACGCTTGGGATTCCGTGATCGCCGGCATGAAAAGGCCGCCGGAAGAAAAGGTGTTGAAAGACATCCTGCTTCGCCAAGTGAGAAGCTGCCATCTGTTGCGGTACGACATTGACACATATGATCGTTGCCGTGATGATGATCCCAACAAATCGTGCGATTTCCTAATGCGTTGCATGAGGGACCTAATCGAGAGGGATAGGCTTCGCGAGAACCGAGAGCGCGTGTCCAAAGTCAATGCCAGTAAGGCCCCGACGCCCAAGGCCGGTGCCGCCGCCCCTGAAAAGAGGGACCCCAAGGCAAAGAGCGCACCTAAGCCGAAGGACACCGAGGAAAAATACTGCTTTGACTTCCAGAAGGGCTCGTGCACGAGGGGGGCAAACTGCCCTTACGCGCACCGCAAGGAGCCGCGAGGACGCTCCGCGACCCGTGGCAGGCCAAGTTCCCCCAAAGGCGGTAAAGGAGAGAAAGCACCGTGTTCTTTCTTTGCCCAAGGGAAGTGCACTAGAGGTGACAAATGCAAGTTTAGCCATGCCTCCACGGGCGGCAAGTCTGCCGCCGCGGCATCGAGCAACGAGGCCAACGCAACTCCTGCGGCCAAGAAGCGTGCAAATTCGCCTAAGCCTAAGCCCAAGGCCAAGGCCGCCGCAGTATGCACTAGGTACGCCATGTTCGCCAAGCCGATCAATCCGATTGGGGTGTCGTTTGACACCAATGCTCATGTGCATGAGATCCCCGCCGAAGGCGATGGTTTCAAGCTTGAGTACGAGGAACGGCAGTATAACAGGATGTTTCCAAATGCCAAGGACTGCCCCAGGCCGACCAAAGGGACGAACAAGGCAGCACGCAAGGCCGCGAACCAGTTGAATGCCGTAATCAAAGCCATTGAGAATGGAGCCCAGCCCGCTTGTGGTTTCATGTGCGATGTGGAATCCGATTCCATCTCAAGCCTATCGTGTGATGAGTGCCTGAGAATTGCCATGCCGCCTCACGATGTTCGCAAGGATGTCGAAGCGCCAAGGGCAGCCACCCCTGCACCAAAGGGAAAGGATGTGTGGCTTATTGATTCCGGTAGTGAGCAGGACCTCATCAGCAAAGCTGCACTGAGGAATGCGTCCAAGGCAATTCGGAAACAGGCACCTCAGCCTATTCGCCTTGTGACTGCAAACGGAAACATCACTGCTTCCGAAATCGCCGACATCAATGTCGATGCATTGTGTGAGCCTGCTCAGCCTTACATCCTCGAGAGTTCTCCCGCAGTGCTGTCGCTGGGTGTGAAGTGTCTGGATCAAGGATATTCCTTCCATTGGGAATCCGGGAAGGCGCCAACCATGGTTCGCCCTGATGGTGCTCTGATCCAGCTCAAGGTTGACGGTCATGTGCCATACATGGATTCTAGCTGTGAAGCTGAGCCATCGTTGAGTGCAGTAGCAGCATCCAAGCCAGCGCCTGCACCGGTTCATGACGAAGGCATCGACGAAGGTGATGATCCCGACGACGAAGTTGAGCGGTTTGTTAGATCCCGCAAAGAGCAAGATCTGGTTGCCGAAGCGAGTACCAAAGAGCACTTGTTTGCACACTATCCGAAGAATCCCTTTTGCCGCACTTGCCAACGTGCCAAGATGCTTGCCCCATATGCAAGATCGAAGGGCGGGCAGGGAAGGCTCGAGACGAAAGCATTTGGAGATCACATCATTGCTGATCATGTGATTCTCAAGGCCAACATCGAGCAAGGTATCAAAGGCGAATGGTGTGCTCTTGTGATCAAGGACGTGCATACGCAGTTGAGGTACGTTTACCCATCGACCAGCAAAAGCACGGAGCAATCCGTTGCAGGGATCCAGCATTTCATTTCCGGTAGGGATGAGGTTGAAGTTCTCTACACTGATAACTCCCGGGAATTGAAAGCCGCAATAGAGCAGTTGGGGTACCGTCATCAGACCTCCATTGAATATGTTGATTCTTCCAAATCTTTCGTGGAAAGGGAAATCAGACATCTGTTGGAGGGAGCACGTGCGAACCTCGTTCAATCAGGGTTCCCACTGTCGATGTGGCCATTTGCCATCCAGCACAATGCAGTGGCGACCAACATCCTGCCACAGTTGAACGGAAACGATTCGCCATGGTACCTCAGGTTTCACAAGACCTTTGATGAAGCTGAGATACCTTTCGGAGCAAAGGTACTGTTCTGGAATAACCCTGCACGAGCTGACAATCAGGCAGGCAAGACTTCGCCAACATCTAATGAAGGTGTGTTTCTCGGGTACCACATTCAGCCTGGGTTCGCATGGAAAGGCGAGTTCCTTGTTGCAAAACTAGAAGGGCTCGATTACCATCTCGAACATGCGTCCCTCACGGTACAGCGAACAAAGCGCATTGAGCTTCCGACTGATGAGTTCATCTTCCCGATGAGGTTGTTGAAAGACCCTGCATCTCATCCACCTGTTGCCAATGCTAGGACACGAGATGATCCTGTGCCGTTGGAGCGTGGGCAAGCCCACATCGAGGAACCCGCCGCATCGGAGAAATCCGAAGCGAAGATCAAGCCTGTCGTGCCTGATAAAGGCGGTGCATTCGACCCAAGCATAATGCCCGATGGGTCACCAGTACCCGATGGCTACGTGTGGGATGGGGTTCGGCTCGTCCGTAGGAAGGCTGGATCCAAAAGGCCTCCCGATATCCCGTCCGACATGTGGGTCATGCTCGGCAGCCAGGACCGAAAGGCCCTAACCCAGCAGTATGAAGATCAGCTCCGTGCAGATGCCAAGAAGGCTGTGCTCGAGACAGCAGTCTCATCGGAGGCCAGATCCGAGCACCCCGAAGCAGCATCGAGTGCAAAGCCGACCAGCGCCGCCCGCGAGGGCGAGCCGACATTGCCTGTGATCCGGCACGCGCCTGCGATGTCCGTTCTTCCGGAACGGGACAAGTCATCAAAGGAGCCGCATCGCCCGCAATTGCGCGAGTTGGTCAAAGAGCGAATCAAGAAAGTTGAATTTGATGTTGCTCTTGAACTGTTCGGTGCAGTCGTTGCAAGGCTTGTGCCAAAAGCCGAAGTAGCCAATACGCTAAAGGCCCAAGCTGCCCTTGACAAGGAATGGGAAAGCCTTCGAAAGAAAGGCACTTGGGATGAGTTCAGAGTAAATGAGTGTAGGCGCGTCATCAGAGAAGCCCAGAACAAAGGGGAAAAGGTCCACATTGGAAGGATTTTCGAGGCTTGTTACGAGAAAGGTAGCGAGCTTCCCGATGATGATCCCAACAAGAAATTCAAAGGAAGGACCGTTTTCCAAGGGAACAATGTTTATGATGAAAACTCTGTTGCAGCATTATTTGCGGAGCTAGGGTCCAGCCCAGCGTCAATGGAGGCAGCCAAAATCCTCGACGCTTTCGGGTCGCAGCCCGGCTACCGCAAGGCGCAAGCCGATGCGAAGCAAGCCTACATCCAAGCTCTGTTCAAAGGCGTTCCCACATGGCTTAGATTGCCTAAGAACAGATGGCCCAGCCATTGGAGCAAACAATACATTGACCCCATTGTTCCACTTGTGTTAGCCTTGTACGGACATCCAGATTCAGGGGGGCTTTGGGAAAAGCACCTCGAAGATGCCCTCAGCAAGCAAGGCTTTGTAAGAGTGTTGCCTGAAATATGGACATCCATTTTTCATCATCCGGAACTCGACCTGCTTCTTGTCGTATACGTTGATGACTTCAAGCTTGCAGGACCCGCCGGTAGCCTTGATAAGGGATGGGAACTGATTGGGAAGGTTGTCGAGATCGACGCGCCCGAGCCATTCGGCAGATACTTTGGGTGTCATCACATCGAAAAGAACAATGTCAGATTGACTAAAGAGGAACACCCTTTCAATCACGTGTTTGAGGGTTCTGCGCAACACGCGGGTGTTTGCTCTCAAAGAAGGACTGAGGACTACTGGGAGCATGATGAGTACACGAAAACGTGGACACGCTATCACTTGCAGCCCAGAAAGTGCCTTTTCCGCCCCAAAGAGCAAATGAGTGCATTCGCTTGCAGCCTCGACCCCCAGCGTGTGACAATCAAAGGTCAATCCAAAGCAAGTCCAATTTGCGATGAGTGGTCGCGTCATGCAAATGATCGCATTTCTGCGGACACCGCGTGGTGGACCGGACGTACTGTGTTTTCCTACGGTGAGAATCAGGAAGCAGCTTTGCAATGCGCATTGCCCTCAAAGCCTGGGTCGATGAGAGACAAAACCGCGGCTAAGAAAGAAGTCAAAGTTTCGAAGTTCAAAGGACCCGAAACGATATGCGACAAACCTGTTGGTTGTATGACAAAAGAAGTCAACATTGTTGAGTACGACATGTCTGATTTCCTCAAGTCATGCGTTGACGCATATTGCGAACTCGCCAAGGTTAGCGTTTCCTCGTTGAGTAAGGTAAGCACTCCATTCATTGGTTCGAAGGTCGCGAGACCTGTCGTAAATGAAGAGGAGCCAAAGGGCAGGCTACAAACTATCGCTGCAAAGGTACTAATGAAGATCCTATTCGCAGCCCGCATGGCTAGGTATGACCTGCTAAGAGCCACGCAAAGCCTTGCCTCGCGTGTGAGTAAATGGTCCACTGAGTGTGACAGCGCCCTACATCGGCTTGTGTCTTACATACACTGTTCGAAGGACCTTAAGATGCGAGGTTTTATCGGGGATAAGTTCTCTGATTGTAGGTTGTGGCTGTTCGCTGATGCGGATTGGGCAGGCGAATATGACTCGCATAGTACAACTGGTTGCACCATGATACTGGTAGGGCCAAACACGTACTACCCACTAAACGCCTTCAGTAGGAAGCAGACAGCGACCGCAACAAGCTCGACTGAAGCCGAGGTCATCGCTGCGAACCAGGCGCTCAGAGCAGAGGGATTGCCGACGCTGTCGCTTTTCTGTCAGCTCAGCCTGTTTGGGAAAGAAGCACATGGGTATGCTCAAAAGGCTGGAAAAGCCTCCCTTGATGTGCCCGATGGCATTGTTGCTCGCATTGATCCCGAGTTGGATGAAATTCGGTACGGAAATGTTGATGCGGGCACAAGTGTAGCAAACATCAATGCCCTAACTGTGCATCTCAGTGATAAGTGGAAAGTTAAGCTGATGGAAGACAATCAGGCCACGATCACTATCCTGCAGCAGGGACACTCACAGAAGCTAAGGCACACGGATAGGACCCAACGCATTAGCTTTAGATGGCTCCAGGAGCAATTCGTGAATAGGCAGTTCGAACTAATCAATGTTGACACTACCCTCCAAGCTGCAGACATCTTGACCAAGGCGTTTGACAGCACCCCAGTGTGGCATCATGCACTTGAGCTGATCGGTATCTCCCCCAATCGCCAGGCGCGAGCCTGTGCCACCAGTTTGCTGCTCCCTCCATGCGCCAAGGCCGGAGAAGTTAGTGATCAGGGGGGGCAGATCGCTGCGTTATGCAACGTTCAGCCCAAGCGCCTCCTTATTGAATTCTGTTGTTCGACGACCTCACGGTTGGGCGAATCAAGAGACTCTTCAAAAGGTTGCCGTGTCATTCGGGTAACTGAAGCCGAAGACGGGTGCTCCGATACGTGCAGGCAGTGGTTAGGCCGTGAAATCGCCGAATTCAGGAGCAAGAATCCTAAGGGTGCAATCATGTTCTATGTTTCGTTGCCATGCACTGGAGGTTGCCCGTGGGGTTATGTCAACCAGCAAACTCCCAAAGGTGCCGCCAAGATTGAGGGCCACATCAAGCAATTCCGATCACTGTTGAGAGGGTTCAAACGCATTCTCAATGATGTCTATTCTGATGACGTTAGAGTTGCCTTCGAACTCCCCAAGGCGTGTCGTTATTGGAAATGGCCCGAACTATGGAGTTTCTTGACTAAGTACAAGATGAACAAGTATGAATTCCATGGTTGCAAAATCGGCATTAAAGGGAGAAATGGAAAACCAATGAAAAAGCAATGGGTCGTTGCCAGTAATATGCCCACTATTTCCGTTGTTGAGTACTTCAAGTGTGATGGTTCTCACGAGCATGATGAAAGCCGTGGCACTCACTCGAAGGAAGCCGAGGGATACACGTACGTTTACACTGATGCCGTTCACAATGCATTTTCTGAACATGCCACCATGCAGCCGTTGCTTTCGAGTGATTGTGCTGCATCTTTTTCGCAATGAGCGGCGCAACGGCTATGGCGCATCCCGCGAGGGATTGCGATCCGGCATGGAGGAGGTGGATGGAGAATGTCGCTACCACATCGGTATGCACGAACGGCAAATACGACGCTAACCTCGCCGCCGCGGTCAAGGGCCTCCTGGAGACGACCTCTGCACAGTCGCTTATCCATACATGGGTGCAGGACCAGCCGCACTTCCTGCAGTTGCTTACACCCCTGTGAACTATAAGCGAACCTTACTTGAAGGTTGTGCAGGCCCCACGTGTACCAGATCGCGACCTCCTTATCTATGTGACTGTCGCTGATTCAGGACTGTCCATGGTTTCGGGCAAGAAGAAAAAGCTTCGCAAGTATGACTTTGCGGAGCGTTTGGATGCTTCTCGCCCGGCGCGTGTCGGTGCATGGAGGTCAGAAATGCTTTGGGGCAAGGGCTTACAACGGCTGTGCAAGCGGTTGGCCGCCCTCATCGACGAGGTGCGTACCGACTACCCAGCAGCCACCATCATTCCGATGATTTACTGGAATGGCAACGAGCTCGTTGGGAAGGACGGCCTCGAGCCCACTGGTACATATCCATTTGATGCCCCCACCGGCGAGTTCGGTCAACTTCTTGCTGACTCCAAACGGCACCTGGCTTGGACCAGGGACTTCGCGGCCCGCAAGGGCTGCGCATGCCTTGGAGTCATGACCGGCGCGAAAAGCTATCTCTACGGCTTCTCTATGATTTGGGACCGTTTCATGACGGAAGTCCGGGATTACATCATCGGTGACCCCAATCATATGTTTGTGTACGTAGATGCTACACCTTTGTTGAGACCATCGATTTGCTGGACAGGTATCATATGTGCTTCAGTGACGACAACATCATGAAGACCGTCCAGTTCATGCGCGGAACCCATCACATGTTGTATATGCTTTCTATCTTGCGCCCCGCACTGGGCAGCGTAGCCGAGCTGACACGTTCGCATGATTGCACCATGCGTCCGATCGATGTGCTCGAGGTGCCATCAAGAAGATTGCACAGTCAACGTTGAGGTTCTCGCGTACTGCAAGGAGACGCTAACGAAGTGCGGTGTTTCTTTGTCAGAGATGATCGGGCTCCCTTTCACCCGTGAAGAAGTGGAAGTCCGGCAGCCCCTCGATTTCGCCCCCGTCAACCCAGCCGAGTTTGCAACTACAGGTGAGCCTTCCGGTGCTGATGTTTCCGAAAGTGTTCGCCCGGCGCAAGCCGGTGCAAAGGCGGCTGCGGTGGCAAAAAGGGACGAGGAGGCAAGCAGGCCGGTACCACTCGACTCCTACGGGAGGAGCGTGACTGGGGGCCACTATGACTGCTGGGTGTATAGCATTCATGATGGCGTGAAGTATGTCGACTACGGTGAGGGCCCCAAGAGACTCGACATCATCAAGCAGCCCTCCTTTGATTACGACCCTTCCGTCAGGAGAATCAGTGACGAATACCATCGTTCCCTGACGTGCATCTCCAAGATCCTCCGTGGTCGTGGAACAGAAGGATGCGGGTATGTGATGGATGAGGACGGCTACATGGACCTCGAAGACCTGGGACTCGCGCTTCGCAAGGAGCTGCGACATCCCATTCCATGGAACATGCAGAATATCATGGACATCTTCAAGCTGGACAAGAAGCAGAGGTTCATGGGCTTGGTTGCCCGGACGCAAGCCGGTGCGGAGACGTTCCATGTTCTCATTGGCTTTTCAAGCTGAAGGCCTCTCAAGGCCATGAGGACTGGCTCCAGATCGACGACTCCGGCATCGCGAAGGAGTGGTACGTGAACCCGGGGACCGACCTCGGGCGCTGGTCTGGCTGGAACGTTTGCAGCAGCCCTCCTACGGTGCTTTATCACCGCACTGATAAGCGTAACTTCGCTAACATCATGCGGAACGGACTGCTTCCAGGAGGAGGGGGCCAGCACGAGACAGGCAGACCTCACGTTTTCTTCGCTGACGTCCCAAGCACGAACGAAAATTACATCTCAGGTGTACGTGCGAACAAGCCCCTGGAGATACAGATCGACCTCAGGATGGCCATTCGCGCAGGGCTTTGCTTTTTCAAGACGGAGAGCGACGGCGTCCTTACGCGCGACAAGGTGCCCAACTACACGATTATTTCTGTATTGGACGCTACAAATGGCGATGTATGGTACACTCGCTCCGAGCAATCGGATGCAGGTGCACCAGCTGAGGCGACTGAGGATGAACCCCAGGGGATGAAGCGCGACCAAGCCGTGGTTGATGATCGCTCTACAGCGCTGGAACGTATTGCTACAACCCGCACAAATGTGGCTTCTCCTCGCGCCCCGCAAGGGGAAGCGAAGAGACAGAAGACTTTCAACCCAATGGAGAACGTTGAGCTGAATGTCGCCACGTGCCCGGTTTGCAACAACAGTGTCTTCGAGGGGCAGGTGCACTGCTCATCATGTGGGCAGTTGTCTCCCCTCAACCCACGCCTGTTGAAAGAGCAACAGAAGAATTACATTGTGCAGCGTTCCAATTTGCTGAAGAAGATGGGCCTCAGCACCCATGTCACAGCTCAGGTCCTGGCATCCGTGGGAACATTTGACCTCCGCGAGGAGGATCGTAGCAGCATCATTCGTGGCTTGAACTCCCCGGACAGTGCTGTTATTCAGGAGGCACGGAAGAAGCACAAGTCCGCCCTGAAGAACGGCTATCACTCTCTGCTTGATCGCTATGAACTCGACCTTCAATACAGGGTTCGTATGCTTGAGGTGGGCCGTCGGGAGGCGGACATGCTCCGCATGGAGTTGAGCGCAAATCTCGTCTTGGCTGCTCCAAAGCAGTCGCAAGCCCAGCGCGCTCTGGGAGTTGGCCTTGGATCAACTTCGGAGTCGCGAATCGCAAGGCTCGCGTATATCAAGACAGAGTTGGAGTTCTTGCCCAACGAACTTCAAGATGCGCTTTCCTCTCGCTGGATCATTATGTTCCAAGGGATGCCTTACAGTCCTAGAGCTTTTATCAACGTGGTCTTTGAGCAAGACAAGCCTCGCAGCATTGGTTGTTGGAATGGCATCATCCATCTGCGAAGCAACACGTTGGACAACCTCCGCAACGAGATGGACTGGATTTTCAGCCAGAATGAGCGGTATGCACGCAACTCGATCGAATTTTCGAGGAACGAGAGCAGCAAACACCTTGCTCGCAATGCCGCTCGCTATGCCGAGACAAGAGCTCCCGCCGCCCGCGAGGGTGAGCATTGGAGCCAAGGCAGCTGGCAGAATTGGTCCGGTTGGAGCGGATGGGATAACAGTAGCGGAAGCTATTCAACTTGGCAGTGGCGCTGAAAGCGCAACTGTCATGGTTTGCATGTAACAATGGTTCCCCTGACCTTCTCCCTCTGTGGTGTTACTGTTTGGCTGCTTTGTGAAAGGCCCCTTTAACACGCAGAGGGGGGTGAAGAATTTGATCGGTCAATATGGGGTTTTACATCCATTGCATCCGCAGTGTGGCTGTTCAAGCGTGAAAATGTGCGAGCAGCGCACTTGGACGGTTTGTTGTTTCCTTTTGGGCCCCAAACCGGTAACCCTTGAATCTATAGATCCAACAAGGCCAAAGTCCGGGAGGTGCAACTGAAAACCGTCGGGGTTTTCTCGTGCTCCTAGACTTGTTTTTTTGGGCTTGGACCATTTGAGGGGCAAAATATTTGCACCTTTTTGTGAGGTGCACTCCACTTGAGAGGAGTTTTGGGGAGGTGGTGGGGGTGGTCTCCCCCGCATCCATGCGAATCCACGGACAAGAGGGAAGGGGGCTTCCACTTGAGAAAGTTTTTTTGGGGGTGGTTTGGGCCCGTCCGTGCGAGACCCGGCAGAATTTGTTGGTACCCTCGCTCCAACATGGGAAGCACCATCCTCTTGAAAAGGCCTCAAACGTCTGCCGCGTCTGCTGGAGTCACCCGCGCCCCTTTTGCCACTGGTTTGTGCAGAATTTCCGTTGTATCGACGTCCTGTCCAGAGTCTAGAGGTGATTGGGTACCCCCAGGCGTGCCCAAGTTGTTCATGCCGTATCCTTTATCAAGATACTTTTTACGCAATTTCTCCAAGTGAGCTGGTACTGGATGCAATATCTTGACTGTTTGTGGGCGTTGTCAAGGTCAGAAACTGGTTGGTGGTTTCCCTTTATTCTATCACTTCCGGGGCGATATTGGCAAAATGGGGGCCACGTGAACCACAACAAGCTATGAGCCAAGACCTGGGCGGGTTCCGCTGTTTCGCGCTCAGTACGTGGTCTTCAACCGCCATGACCATGCTGTGCTGGCCAAGAACAAGCTGCAGGCCTGCGCTGCGGGCGGTTGAGCGGTGTCAACGGGGGACTTGCAGTTGGTTTTTGGAGTCGAACTCATCGAGTCATACAAATCAAACCTCCCCCTCCTTGTGCCCCTCCTCGAAGATAAAGGCCGCTGAAATTTGTTATAGTAGCGAATTTTCTCCATGATTGAGGGACGGAACAAAAATGGTAGTGAGCCAACACCAAAGCTGGGAAAGTACAGGGTTGCTGCAAAACGGCAGCAGGATTGTCTGACAGTTTTTGGTGGGTCTACTGCTCATGGTGAACCCAGGTACAGTGGGTATTTGGTCCTTTTGCTTTCCTTTTCCAGTGCCAATCGTCTATGCAAAGTTGGGTCTTTACGGCGCTTCGGCTTTTATTTCAAGCGGCAGGACCTTGGACAGCTTTCTAGCCCATTTTTCGGGCCGAACAAGTCTTTGGTGGCTTTTGGCTCGCAGGAAGGGAAACCAAGCCCCAAGCCCCAAGTATCCGTTTAAATACCGTTGCCAAACTTCCAGCAAGTGATTCAGCAAAGATGGGCGGGCGTGTGACAAATGCGGGGAGGGGAGAAGGAATCGTCGGTTCGGACTGTGACACTTGAACTTTTTGCGCCTGTTTCAACTGGTACGGTTGATTCCCGACAACCGACACATACCCATTCTGACACATACCCATTTTGTTGAGGGACGGCACGGGCAAATTGACCCAGCGATTTGGGTTCCTATTGTGTGTTTTGATCTCTTGGCCCCAGCGCCAGAATGGCGACGGAAACCAACTCTCTCAAATTTTCTGAAAAGAGATGCCCATTCAGGCCTCTGGGGGGTCAAAATCAGGACACTAGGGGTGAACTGAGCCATTTGCGCCGCCTGCTTGTCTTTTGGCTTCATCTCCCTGTTCAAAAAAGAGAGGCAAATGTTTCCCCCACAAACTGGCGGGTTGGTTCAGAGGAGATCCGACGCGACCAAATGCTTGAGAGTGTGAAGAGCGGAAGGACCCAAGCGGGTCTGTCTTGACTTCAAGGGGAACCCCCAAAATGGCAGTTTTTTGCTTGTTTCCATTTAATTACAACCATCAAAAAAGAGTTCGATCCTGAGAAAAGAAGACACGAGACACGGTGGTGCATAGCTATCCTCAAACCTGCTTGACACCTTGCTGGCGGGCAAATCGTTGTTGTCATCCCGACACTCCTTCAAAACCCGAGCGTCTTGCAACACTTGGTTTTTCCGGCCAACCCACTCGTTTTTGGGTTTTGAATAGCTTGGGACTCTTCCGCTTCCCCGATTTTTTGCCCTTGCTGGGTTGTCGGCTTCGCGTTTCAGGCATAGGTGTCCTTTTTGATTGTTTTGGTCGAAAAATGGATGGCGATTCCTGATTTCCCTGGTGGTGTAATCATCTACCAGGGCCATCTATTTCCCCGAAAAGGACGACTCTGGTTTCAGGGATCGGGTGATGTCGATGTCGCTTGCCGAAGCTCAGGGCACACCCGCCTCCTCCATCACGTGCGGCGAGCCGCACGAGGAGCTTTCGGGGGAAGTCGATCCGTCGGAGCGATCGATCCGGCGGTTGGGTGGAGGAAGGGGGGGGTGTGGGGGTTGGGGGGGGGGTGGGGGGGGGTGGGTGGGTGGGGGGGGTAGTGGGGTGGGTGGGTGGGAGGGGGGGGGGTAGTGGGGTGGGGGTAGTGGGGTGGGGGTAGTGGGGTGGGTGGGTGGGTGGGTGGGTGGGTGGGGGGGGTCGGGGGTGTTGGGGGGGTGGTGGGTAGGGCACCGTTCTTAGAGGAAGCTTTGGAAGGTGGGACCCGCTTAGCCTGGGTTTCATGGTTAGGTTGCATCTTGGGATTCAGGCTTTTGAAACATGGAACTAGGATGTGCTTTTCGCCTCAAGCTGACCAACCGCCGTTTAAAAAAAAAAAACACACACACACACACACACATCGAGATGGGTGGTGTTTTTTGCTGGTTTCCCATCCGAAGCCAATTGCGTACCCCTGCGGGGTCTTTCAGCACTGTTGAACCAGCCGTTAGGAATATCCCGTTTGCCCACCCTTCACTGGGATCTCCTCTCAATTGAGCTGTGGACCCAATCCCAAAAGAAGGTAATTTGGTTGGGCTGAGGTCACTTTGGTGTGAGAAAGCACACTAATATGGAGCTGAAGCGTGTGGACAGACCCCAGAACGAATGATTGGCTACTTTGAAGTCATTCAGCCTGGACAGTTGTTGGAAGCTCGAGGTGGTTGTTGGAAGCTCCACTTTTTTTTCTCCCTTTTTTTCCCCGGGGGTACCCATTTTTCCTGGGAACCAACACGGACAGAACGTCAGTGTTGTTGGGTCCCCTGAAAAAGAACACTTCGCAACTGGGACAGCTAAAGGGAACCACCGCAATCCTTTTTTTTTGGAGAAAGGACCAAGGGAGCAAGGGAGCAAGACACCCAAAGGGACAGGAAAGCCCAAAGCCAGGAGAAGCAGACCTTGCAGGTGCGCTTTTCTGAGCCTGGGGGCTTGGATTTTCTCGGAAGGCGGGCGCTTCTGAGGCCATGACAAAGGATGGGGTGGGGGTGGGGTGGGGTGGGGTGGGGTGGGGTGGGGTGGGGTGGGGGTGGGGTGGGGGTGGGGTGGGTGGGGTCGGGGGTGGGGTGGGGCGGGGTGGAGTGGTTGGGTGGGTGGGGTGAAGCGTTGCCTTTTTTCACTTGCCGATTTTTGTTGGGAGGGGGTGGTCCGTGCCATGGATTGGAGCCCACTTTGCAGCCAACCCTACGGAACCAAAACCCCCAAGAGAAGGTGGTTGCAAAATAGGCCCGTTCAGTGTCCATCATACGGCTGACTTCCTGAGTTGATGGACTTTAAACTTTTTGGGAAGACCATTTTAGTGGTAAATATAAAGTTTAGACTTTGTTTGGGCCATCCACTTAGCCAGGGAGACGGAGGTGGCCCCTTCTACAAAATCAACACCAAAAACGGGGGGACGAGTCGAATCGAAGCCTGCCGGCTTGTTGAAAATAATCCCAAGCACATGCGTGAATCCATTCAGTGTCACCCAAGTCTTCCTTCTTGCTTCGTGACTGTGGGTTGTCTCCTGGCTCTGGGGATTGATTCCCGATGACTGACCCCTGGAAGATATATGTATATATATATATATGTACAGTATGTATAAAACTATATGTGTACATATGTATATATGTATGTATGTAAATATATATATATACACATGTATGTTCCAGGACCAGCTGCTAGGCCTCCCGAGCCACACGGCGACCAAGTCTCAATTGCGCCTTGAGATGGGAACTGTTCGGATTAATCCGGACCATGCTCAGGGGTGATTCCCTTTAGGACGTTTTTTCTTTTTTTGGTTTTGTGTGGGGGGGGGGGGAGTTCCTTTGACTGTCCTCCAGATTCTGAGTTTGACATGCACAGACTGACTCTGAAGGGACCGACCTGAGGCGTTCAAGATCGAGGGGCCTCGTTGGTTTGCCGCACCTATGGCTGGTTTTGTGTAGTTGGTCTTGGGGTAAGTCTTAGGAAAGCATTATATATATATATATGTATGTGTCTTTTGTTAGGGGACCACCCCCCCCCCCCCGCACCTATGGCGGTTTCCCTTTGATCTCTCTTAAAAAAGCAGATCTAAAAGTGTACATTCAAAAGAACGACTTGCCCAAGTATGTATCACTGCGTGAAAGCTCACACTTTGTTTCCCCGCGACAGATGGTTTGGACCCAGGTCCGAGCGCTGCATCAACGGGCGCAGCAACGTCTACGGCGCGGACATGGCGCGGAACTAAAGTCGCTGACCGTGCGACCCGGGGGGAACCGCGGAGCCAGCAAAGCGATCAGATCTTTTGCCTAAGAAACGACTGACTGACTGGCTAAGATCATTTCAGAAAAAGGGTACCCTTATTCTGACCTCTCTACTGGAGGACCTAGGAATGTGAAAAGAAATGAACCCTGGAAAACCACCAGTTGGATGGTAGGGGGTCATTCCAGTTCTCATTTCCTGCCTATCGCACCAGCAAGACTATCACAGGAACTTCGGCAGAATTCCCCAAACGCCAGGAGTTTGCTCAGCCGCTTCCTGAACTTTTGTGTGGTTCCACGTTGGTCTCGGGTTGATTCCGTTCGCCTTCCTTGGCATTCGCTTCCAAGACCACCGTTTTCCCCTGTAGTTTGTCTGTGCGTGCGTTTTTACCTAAACAACGCGGAGTCAGAGACCCAAATGGGTATGGGTCAAACTTCAACCAGGGTTTCCATTTTGGGTACCTATTTTTAACCAGCCAAATCGCACCTCAGGGTTCCCGATGTTTCAATTGGACTCGTGAGTTTCCTTACAGCAGGGTTGTGGGATCAAGGGGTTCCTCCAACCACTTCTGTGATACAAGGGACTCCCCCTTTATATGAAGAACATAGTCTTTGGGAAGCTGTTTCTGTTGTATCACAGAAGTGGATTCCATTCCCCAGCCCTGCCTTACAGGAACTCATGGGAAAGGTTTGCAGGCTTCTTGGGTTCCCAATGGTGCCCTCCCGCCCCCTGGCAACCGAACAGTGCAACGGTCCCTTCAGAAGAAACATGGTCCAAACCACAGGTCCCCGAACGTCGAACCGTTCCGCCAGGAAAAGGGACCGCGGTGTGAGTTATGTTGGTGACGATGATTTCACCATGGTGGTGAATTGGTGGGAGGGAAACCGCGGTGTCAGGTGTTTCGACGTCAGGTGTGGATTGTGGTTCAAAGGGCACGAAGACAAAACGCTAAAGCATTAAAATTGCAATACTTGGACGGGGATGACGACATTTCCCGCCCAAAGACCTGATTTCATAATCGGCCTTCTGCAATGTCCGATCCTTCCAAGGAAGATGAACCAGGTTGACACGGGGGTTGTCAACACGCTGCCTTTGAAAGCAGCGGAATCTTATTTGACATCCCTAAGTCCCCTCTGCCCACGCCCGAAATGAAGAGCTTGGGGATTGAACAAGGTTCGGGACCGATGCAAACAAGCAGGCTTTCTGGAAATGACCAAAAATGGGGGGGGGGGGGGTCCTAAACATGAATGCAAAAATGAAAAAAACACATCACGTTTGCGAGATCGTTATAATTTACTCCGTCAAATCTACGCGCCCCAAAAAGCTTAAGTTGAAAACTGAAAGCAATGGTTGGATTTAGCGTTCAGGATCATCATCCAAAGGTCGAATGCTTCAGAGAAGGGGCCTCTCTCTTTTTGAGGCGACCCCAATCTTCTTGGAGGTTTTGCGCGGTTCAGAATTCACCGCCATTGTTTACGGTTCAGGGTTGTCCTCTCTCTTTTTGAGGCTACCCATTTTCTTGTTTGGTTTTTCTGAGTGTTGAAGGGTCCGACGGACGCCAAGTGAGAGGCGATGTCCTTTTTCCAACGCCTGACCACGAAGAGCTTGTTTGGATTGTACCTCAGGTTTCAGGGAACCCTTTTCACTGTTCCGGGTTCCATGGGAAGCCAACTGGCCGTAGATCAAAATCCCGGCTATCCCCCTGTGAACATCCGATTCAGTCCAACCACAAGAATAGATTCTAAAATGGGTGGTGAATTCGCCTACCCCAAAATGGGATCCCCTTGGTTTTGACCCACAACTGAGCCACGTGCTCAAAACCCGGGTAGATGATCCGGTTAGCAACCCAGCCAGCACTAGTTGCGAATATGCGCCTTCTTAATTCTTCACATGGTTCTGGGTATCGACCATTTTAGTACCAGGTTTTGATTGTGCCTCAACTGAACCCCTCTTCGGAGCCCAGGCAGTGCTGCTGATGGGTCCTCGCGCCAGGGCCATGCTGGAGGCCTCGTCTTTGGGAGTTGCTACGTCCTGGTCGGTTTCAAAGGGAAACGAGGAGGAGAGCCATATTTTCGGGGCTTTGGGAGGGCACCCAGAAAGAGATTTCCGTGGGGCGGGACTTGTTTCCATTTTGACGGGGGACGCCAGGAGCGGTTGGTTTGATTTTGGTTTCCCTTCACCAACCACAAAAAGGGGGGGTCCTAGAGAAAAGACAAAAAGGCACTCCCAGGTGGCTTTCTGTCGGGCTTGTCTTTAGACCGACACCCAAAAAGCCAGGGCCTCAAAAACGACCACCTGGCGCGCCCTAACATAGCACCTGGAAGTTACACGGAAGACAAATTTCAAGGGACACACTCCGGAGAATGTTCCCAGCAAGAATGGTGTTACTTTGAAAGAGGACTTTACACCTCCCGGTTGCCAATTTCAAGTACAGTTCCTCTTAGGGACGGTGGAAACCGTGCGTTGGCTCGAACCAATTTTGGTGCCAAACTCTGAAAGACCAATACCCGAAAGATAGTTTTTGCAAAGATTCTTGTCATGGATGCGTGTTGTGTGTGTGTGTGTGCTCAGACTAAAACTGCAGGAGGATGGCCAGTTTTCACGCGGACATCTTTCGGAGACGTCCAGAAGGCATCATCCGTGTATGCAGTAGCCTTTCTGGCTTGAGACAACTCAGTAAACGAAGCTGCGCTTAGCAGCCCGACCCAATATCGAAGGAACACCAATCCAGTACCAAACCAACACCATTTTATACGTACCTACATATACGTATATGACATATATATATATATATATATAAATATATATATATATATATATATACATGTATACATATATGTATGTATGTATCTATATATGTACATATATATATATATATGTACACGCAGATTTGTTTCCTACTGTGCCCGTTGCCAATTGTTCAGCTTGGGTAAAAGATACCCTTGCCAAGGGCCCACTCGCCACTAGCAGAGAGCAGTCCGCATATCAGACATGGTGTAGCAGCACAAACAGTTGGTTCCCAAAATATTGCAGCCAGCCACAGATCCAACCGCACAATCTTGTCAATTTCGGTCAGCCAAGCTGAACTTGAGGTCAAGTTGCGTCAAACTGCGGCGACATGCGGTGAAACGCGGCTTCCTTGCAGCAACTTGCAGGGCCTGCCCCATATACTGTTCAAAAGCAATCCTTAATCCTGGCCTTTGTTGTGGGCCTTTGCAGTGGTTTTCCAACAGGGATGATGGATGCCAACATTCCAGTTTGAACTGCCCGTTTTCTTTTTCCTCCCCCCTTTTTTTTCCCTTTCTTTCTTTTTTGTTGTTTTTAATAAAATAAAATTGTTCAGTTCACCTTTTTGCGGACGTTTCTTCAGGTGAAGGACGGCTCCGGGCTGCGGAAGGTGACGCTGACGGGGCGCAACATGAAGCGGGGCGGCCCAGGGCTCGCCCAAAAAGCGCGCGACGGCTTTGTGGCGGGGGTGGCTTTGGCAATTTGGGGCGGGCGGGGGGGGGGGGGGGAGCGGGGCATAGGTGTCCTTTTGATCGGTGAGTTTGACATCGATGGGCCTCAAACTAGACGACGAGTGGCCCGGAAGCATAGAGGCAAGTTGATGCAGGTGAAGTAACTCTCGAAAAGTTAGCATGAGAAGTTGGCAGGCGAAGTAATTCTAAAAAACTTGGCATGAGAAGCTGGCAGGTGAAATAACTCTCGAATAGTTGGGTGGCAAAGTTGGCGGGTGAAGTAATTCTCGCAAAGTTGGCATGAGAAGTTGGCAGGTCATGTAATTCTCGAAAAGTTGGCATGAGAAGCTGACGGTGAAGTAACTCTCGAAAAAGTGGCTGGCGAAGATGGCGGGTGAAGTAACTCTCGGAAAGTTGGCAAGAGAAGTTGGCACGAGAAGTTGGCAGGTGAAATATCTCTCGAAAAGTTGGCACGAGAAATTGGCAGGTGAAGTAATCTCGAAAAGTTGGCTGGCGAAGTTGGCGGGTGAAGTAATTCTCGAAAAGTTGCCATGAGAAGCTGGCAGGTGAAGTAACTCAAGAGAAAGGTTGGCATGAGAAGTTGACAGGTGAAATAACTCTCAAAGAGTTGGCGTGAGAAGTTGGCAGGTGAAGTAACTCAAAAGAAAAGTTGGCAGGTGAAGTAACTCTCGGAAAGTTGGTGTGAGAAGCTGGCAGGTGAAGTAATTCTCGCAAAGTTGGCACGAGAAGATGGCGCGTGAAGTATTTGTCGAAAAGTTGGCGTGAGAAGCCGGCAGGTGAAGTAACTCTTGAAAAGTTAGCATGAGAAGTTGGCAGGCGAAGTAATTCTCGAAAAGTTGGCGCGAGAAGTTGGCAGGTGAAGTAACTCTCGAAAAGTTGGCAGGCGATGTTGGCAGGTGAAGTACCTCTCGAAAAGTTGGCGTGAGAAGCTGGTAGGTGAAGCAACTCTCTAAAAGCTGGCAGGCAAAGTTGGCAGGTGAAGTAACTCTCGAAAAGTTGGCATGAGAAGCTGGCAGGTGCAGTAACTCTCGAAAAGTTGAAGTTGGCAGGTGAAGTAATCTCGAAAAGTTGGCGCGAAAAGTTGGCAGGTGAAGTAATTTCTCGAAAAGCTGGCATGAGAGGTTGGCAGGTGAAGTATTTCTCGAAAAGTTGGCATGAGAAGTTGGCAGGTGAAGTATTTCTCGAAAAGTTGGCATGAGAAGCTCGCAGGTGAAGTAACTCCTTGAAAAGTTGGCACGAGAAGTTGGCAGGTGAAGTACTTCTCGAAATTTCGGCATGAGAAACTGGCAGGTGAAGTAACCCTCAAAAAGCTGGAGCTGCGGAGGCGCTCCGCGTGCTACGTTTGTACTTTAAAGTTGCGATTTTCCAGCCGTTTGTATCTAAAAGTTGCGATTTTCCAGCCGGAGCTGCGGGAACACGCTCCGCGTACTACGTCTGTACTTAAAAAGTGCGATTTTCCAGCCGGAGCTGCAGCAGCCTCCGCGTACTACGTCTGTACTTAAAAGTTGCGATTTTCCAGCCGGAGCTGCGGGAGCACGCTCCGCGTACTACGTTTGTACTTAAAAGCTGCGATTTTCGAGCCGGAGCTGCCGCGGACCAGGGGCGAATCGAACCCGCGACCGCGGGATTGCGAAAGCAGGCGCGCAAACCACGAGACAACTTCCAAAGGCCGTTTCGCGAGCAAGAAATTCGCACGGCGCCACAGCGAGAGCGCTTCGACACGCGCGATCTCCGCAGAGGGTTCGCCGCGGTCACGACAAACTCGCACGGGACAGCGCTTCGACACGCGCGATCCCCGCAGAGGGTTCGCCGCTTCTTGTTTTTCTGGCGGGGGTAGGCCCGACGGGAGCTTACGAAACGTACCCTCTGCGGAGATCGTGCGTGTCGGAGCGCTCTCGCTGTGGCGCCGCGCGAATTTGTCTTGACCTCGGCGAACCCTCTGCGGGGATCGTGCGTGTCGGATCGCTCTCGCTGTGGTCCCGTGCGAATCTGTCTTGAGCCCGATGAACCCTCTGCGGGGATCGTGCGTGTCGGATCGCTCTCGCTGTGGTCCCGTGCGAATCTGTCTTGACCGCGGCGAACCCTCTGCGGAGATCGTGCGTGTCGAAGCGCTCTCGCTGTGGCGCCGTGCGAACCTGTCTTGAGCCCGATGAACCCTCTGCGGAGATCGTGCGTGTCGGATCGCTCTCGCTATGGTCCCGTGCGAATCTGTCTTGAGCCCGATGAACCCTCTGCGGGGATCGTGCGTGTCGCATCGCTCTCGCTGTGGCGCCGTGCGAATCTGTCTTGACCGAATTAAGAGTCGAGATGTGAAGGTAGAAAAGAAAAGTTAGCTTGTGTTTTTAGGATAATGAGATAACACCCGAAAAGTCGAGATGTGAAGGTAGAAAAGAAAAGTTAGCTTGTGTTTTTAGGATAACGCGATAACACCCGAAAAGTTGACATGAGAAGTTGGCTGGTGAAGTAACTCTCCAAAAGCTGGCATGAGAAGTTGGCTGGTGAAGTAACTCTCGAAAAGTTGGCATGAGAAGTTGGCAGGCGAAGTAACTCTCGAAAAGTTGGCATGAGAAGTTGGCAGATGAAATAACTCTCGAAAGTTGGCAAGAGAAGTTGGCAGGTGAAATAACTCTCGAAAAGTTGACATGAGAAGTTGGCAGGTGAAGTTTGCAGCCGCTTTTAGAAGAAGAACCCTTTGCGATGCTTCCGGGAAAAAAGCGCCAAAGACGTGGCAAGCCCTTCCAAACATGCCAAAGGCGTCTGCGAAAGTTTTCGACTTCTCCGCGGTTTGGTGCTAGCCGAAGTGTGGCCGAAGTGTGGCCGACACGCGAATCTGGACGTTAATGGGAGCCCGCGAAAGGGAAGCCGTTTGCTTGGCACCGCTCTCTGCTGGACCTGTCACAAGACCTGAGCTGCGAGAAAGACATGCTCTGGCCTTCCTCGGGTCTAGCTCAAGCGTTCGAACTGCAGGCCAGTTGACGTTTCACGCGCCGCCAAAGGTTCGAACCGGGCCAATATCTTTACCAAGACTTGGGCAACCGGGGCAAGACGCAAAGCCAGAGCTTGAAGTTGGCCAACCGGGGCAAGACGCTCAAGGAATCCTCGGAACCTCGTCGTCTCACAGTCTCACACTCCCCAGCTCAGCGTTCGCTGGGCGATTTTTTCCCCAAGCAAGCAGAACAGGAGAGTTTGTCTGAAGATCGAAGGGACTTGGGGCCGATTTCTGCCGGAGCCAACACCTCTTTTTTGTTTGAAACTTGGGATTCGCGACCCCCGAGAATTGCCTTCCTGAGGGCTTTTGGCAGATGTTGGCCTCAAAACCATGAGGCCTTTCCAGGACGATTTTCCTTTGCACTGCGGAAACTTTTAAGCAGCACACCCACGCCGAGTTGCAATCAACAACCCAGGATGAAAGGAGTCTACCCAAATCCATGTAAAGAATTAAGGGCAGACATCCTCACCTTTTTGTGGTGGGACTCTAGCATGCTAGTTGTCCCAACTGTGCCCGGGTTTTTGTGCCTTTTTCTCTTTGCAAAGTTCCAAAGAGGTTTAGAGGTGAACATCTTGGTTGTATGAACGGATGTTGGGCATGACACCATGAAGTCCCGGCCAGGTTTAGAGGTGAACATCTTCTTGGAAATCAACAAGCATGTTGGGAATGACACTTTGAGAATTCCTATATATTTGACCCACATCCGCATTCTTGTTGGGAGTCATTCGACGAACGATTGGACGCCACGAGAAATTTTCGCCTTCCGCACTCGCCAAGGACCTTCGGACAGGTGGATGAGGATCCGCGCATGCACATGGTGGCCCTTTGGCGCTCGACGAGTTTTCTTTTTGTTTTCTTCTTCTTCTTCTTTCTTTTTTTTCTTCCGGTTTTGCGAGGTTCGTTTTTTCTTCTTCTTTTTCGGCCAGTTTGTTTCCCCTTTTTTTTGGCGAGGTTCGTTGATTGGGCAGGGGCCTTCTTTTTGACAAGCAGCAGGGCCCGTGAAATGGGATATATATTTTTCCCCCGAAACCAAGAGAGGTGATTTTTTCAGCGTTGTCTATACTGCTAATTATTTGTTCTATTTGTCTTATGTTTGCATCTAACGACATAACGTATAGCTGGTTATAATATTCTTGCTTTTATTTTGGTTGATTTTAACACGAATAACTCCAAATCAAATAACCCGAGCTCGGCTTAGCTATTCACCTGGAAGGGGGAAAGAAAACACGCTCCTGCTAGAAGTTTCGTCGATGCTGGGTGGAAATTCGCTCGGACTTCGCCGCTCTCTGAGCCCTTCCCTTCCCAAAAAATCTGCGATAAACTGGTGATCACGTCACGGGGAGGGGAATCGCCAACCCACGTCCCGCGTGTTGACGGGGCTGCGATTTACCTTAGCCCCCCCGGCAAAGATGAAAGGAGGTTTGTGGCACTTCGTGGGTCCGTTATTTTTAGCTGAATTGCTGGTGGTCCCAATTTAGAGGGATGGCGAGTTGCACCCCCGTATCAACTTGCAAGGTTCGACATTAAAAGGGGGCAGGCATTACCATGGTCAGCCTCGCTCCTAATCTTGTTTCACTCTCAACGGGAATCGTGATCCTCGATCAACATTACCATTGTTTGGGTATGGGTCAAAATTAAGCCACCAGACCGCAGGTTTTAGTCCTTGTTTCCATGTACCAGGGCAACCCATTTTGGAGTTACCGATATTTTTGCCCCGCTGCCGTTTTAAGTGTTGTCTTGTTCCCTCTGAGATGGGTTAGGCACGTGACCAGGGCCGAGGCGCTCTGCGCGCGTCTCTTCGCCGAGGTTTACTACGAGCCCGATGAGACGGAGAACGTGGCGAAAGGTTTGGATGTGGGGCCCTCGCTACGGCCTGTCCATCCACATTTTGGGTTGGGGGGCGGCTTCCCCGTAAACCACTCAGAGAGTAAGTTGGAGGACGTCACTTATGATCTGGTCCGGGCCTGATCATCTGTCAATCTCTGTTGTTCGTCACTTTGGCCCTTTTGGATTCCTTGATTTCCCTAGCAGCAAGGAGTGGCCATCTTTTTCAGGGGCTCAGATCGACCAGGGCTCCCCAAAGCGAGTTGCATTGCAAAGGCTGTAATTTGGGCTGGTTGAGGAAAATCCTGAGAATTTGGGTTTGCAACTTTTTGTGATAATTACCAGGGAATCCCATTGAAAGTGACTGTGGTAGGGCCCGAAGTGTCTTTCTTGGGGGGCCCAATCTGACAATTTCCCCCGGTGATGGCCCTTTTTCATGTGCCAAAGTTGTCCGAATGGCCCGCTTTTACATCGCTAAAACGGGTGACTTTCCACAATCGCATGCCCTAGGTAGGTGGGGTGCAGGAACCCTCCTTCCGAAACGGTCCGGACGGCAAACCATTTGGCAAGGCCAGTCTTGAACAAGCGTTTTCCGCCTGGGCGGAAATGGCATCCATTTCTGCTTTTGTTTGGGCAATTGCGCTTTCTTTTTTGATGTTGCAAGTTACTTTGGAGACCAAACAAACAAACCAGGGGGGTGAAAGGCCCATTTTGAACGTCCACTTGGATGAGCCCTCCCTATTTTTTCCCCTGTTGATGTTTTGGAACATCCATTTCTCGTGGTTGGTGATGTGTACAGGTCGGGGAAATCTGCTTACCCTGCAACGAGTAGGGTGCACCCCCGGCTACTGCAGGTAATTTTGGTGAAGGTCATCTGAGATATTCGGGGGCATGGTTCAAAGTCCGAAATCGGGGGGTCGGCATTATCATTTGCCAATCAACTTGCGGGTGCTCAGGGAATGAGAAATGGAATGACCTCTGTAAACCATCTATGGTTTCCTTTAAGGGAATCTCCAGGTTCGTTCCAACTCATTCCCCCAAATCCGCACTGATCGCGGGCGTCCACAATTCTTCAAAAGGGCCCCCAGGGTGCGGGCGCGGGCGTTCGGCATCCGTGCGCTCGAGGTGTGGAGCAAGCAGTTGGGGGAGATCCACCGAGAGGTCCGAACTCCGCTGGTTTTGTCAAGGTGTGTTCGTAACTCTGGTCGATTTTGTTTCACCCTATTTCTGCGCTTTTCAGTAGTGCCCTTTTACCTTTTTTTTTGGGGAGGGTTCTTTTCCCATGTGGGGAACGTCATTATCATGTGTGATGGGTTTGTTCTAGTGGCTAGGTCCGACTAAAATGGACTACAGAAAAAGTTGCTACCCTTATTCTAACCTTTCTACTCGAGGACCCAGTATTTGTTTCTCCCTAAATTGTTTGAGGGATTTCCCAATGATAGCCAGCTTTCCATAGTGATGATATGCGCCACGGTCAGAACGATTTGTCAGCAAGGTTCTGTCCTGGGTGTTGTGGCGACCATGGACTGCTGGACACTTTTTGCGACCAAATAAATCCGCACCCATTGTGTTTTGAGGTCTTGGTCGGGTTCGTTTTGAAGTTTGGGCAGGTCAACATTGTGGTTGGTCGGGTTCGTACGTCTGGTACAGAAATCATTTGGAGGTTGAGGGACGCCTTTTTTGGCGTGAGCCAGGTGATGACTTGAGACCATGGTGAGGATTCCTAGGGAGCCACGACCACGGATTTTCCCCAGTTTTGAGCATGGCACATTTGGGATTTTCTCCAAATAGGGAACCTTCAACATGCATTGCCTGCCTAGTTTGTGTCGAGCTCTGGGGGGAAAACGAGCTCACTATGATAAAGGTCCTTTACTTGGGAATCCCATAATTCAGCTTGTGGAATTATAGCAACATTTGCAGAATGCTTGGGTACCCATGAATGGTGGGCTCCCTGACAGTTTCTTTTGGCCTTCTTTTGGCCTCATGTGGCCTCTAGGTATGCACCCCGGGCTTCCCTTGAAACCACCTTTTCAAAAAGGGACCCTCCAAAAAAGACAGATACTCACATGTTGGTCTTGGTGGTTCCCAGCCATCCTTTTAGGCTTGTGGGTTTTCAGTTGGTTTAGTGGCTGGGTGTCCATTTCACCCACTAAAAGTTCAGAAACGGACAGGCCACTGTGGCATGTCCCAAAGCAAAACCCTCCTGCTTCAGGCACTTGATCTTTCTCCCTGTCTTTTTTGGCCATTGGTGCTTTTCTCCTCCATGCCGATAGGGTGAAAACAACCCCCACCCGTTCCATGGGGTCGTGGGGCTTTTTGATGCAAGAATTCATCGGAGCACTTCGCGAGGGCACGCCCAAGGCTTGCCCAAAGGCCAGGGACCTTTCAGCTTTCTCTTTTTGTTTGGTTGATGTTTAGTTGGAAGGTTAGCGCCCCCCCCCAAACAACAACTCCTTCCCCCCCCCCTCCCTATTGTTGTTCGGAAGGGGGGGGGGGTGATTTTTGATTTTTAGGCGAAAGGCGAGCCTTTCTGGGGGTTGATTTCCATCTTTCTCTTGAAAAGCCGGCTGTTTCCCCTGGGTTTTTGATGGTTTCCTGAAAGAAGGATCCCTGGAAAGAATGGGAAAGACCAGAAAGCCACCGTTTAACGAAGCAGCCAGCACACACACACACAGATGTGTGCAAGATGACCATGGCAGTCGTAGGGGATATGACTTGCGCCTTTTGTGGACCCACCTCAACTGAAAGGGTACGAAGTTGTACTAAGGAGTACCAAACAAAGAGCAGAACATGTTGAATCTAGGAAAAGCGGATCCAATCCGTTTTTTAGACATCTGGATACCTTGCCAGTGTTCGCATTGCGCTTGGATCCAGCGTGCCTCGATATGGCGTGTCTCCCAATTGTTGCCCTCCAATATGGGGGTAGGTTCCTCTTGGTTTCCCTCAAAACAAAACCAAAGCCCTCAAAAACGAAAGACACGCTCCTCAGTGGGGTGGCTTCCCTTTGAACTTTGACAGGTACTGCTCTTGACAGAAACTATGCGCATAGTAGGAACGAGGTGGGTTCGTTTCTGCTTTCCATACAAGGGAATGAGCCCCTCACAACCGCTGGTTTTTGTGAGAGGAAGATGGTGTGTGTGTGTGAATTGATGTCCAGTGATCATGTTTAGGCCTGCTGGAAGAATTCCCCCTCCCCCCGCGCGGCCAGTTTGAGGGTGTAGACAGGCATCCACCATGGACCCCCGTGGTCGAAGATTTGGTTTCAGGTTGCCACTCTCGGTGATGCCAAGGGCACTTTAAAAGAAGTGAGAGGATGGTTGATTTGTATTCCGTTCGGCCCCACAATGACCATGGGGAACTTTTCCCACGTGGGACACATCATCTTTTGGTGGTTGTTCAACCAATGATCATCCCATGTTCATCGGACCTTTTGATCAACCATGTGGGTGTGGCTCAAAATTTAAGAGATAGGGTTACGCAGGTTTTGTTTTTTGTTTCTATTTACCTAGCAACCATTTTGGGTACATTTTTTGGAGCCACAGCCATATGGGTATCCGGGGCTTTTCCTCACGCAGCTGTGCGCGTCGGAACCTCTCGCAGATTGTGGAGCGGAGCAAGGGCAAGGGCAAGGGCAAGGCGCGCAGCTAACCGCCGGATGCCATAGGGGTCCTTTTTGTTTGATTTGGTTGAAACATAGAGGGCGATTCCTGGTTTACCTGGTGGTTCAATCAACTACCAGGGCCATCCATTTTTCCAAAAAGGACACCTATGCTGGCTGCCTTCCGGTCGACATGCTCAGACCTGATTAAGCAGAACCCCCGGTTGATTTACTACAAGGGGTGTCCCCTTTTAGTGTGGATTCAGATCACTTTTGGAGGGAACACCCCCCTGATAGTGACGGGTTTATTAATCCTGGGTCAACATTAGGGGTCTTTTTCATGTCCATAGCGAAGGTTGCCCCATCCGGATGTCACTTTGCGTCAAAAACGGAGCAAGGAATCTTGAACATGACCTCAACGGTTTTTTGAAAGGCTGCCAACATCGCGAATCTAAGGAGACACCAGAAGCCCCTGCCAACCGCCCAGCCGCAAAGGTTTGAACAGAGCCTTTTGATCCAAAAAGCCAGGCAAGGCGTTAATAGAAAGGAACATTGGGCTTCCCTCAAAGGAGATTATAGGGGATGGAATGCTTCATTCCCTCCTGAGAACCAGCAAGAAGAGGGCGCCGCGTTGAAGGAAAAGGTTTGAGACTTGGGCAAGGGACCTTGCAGCGGGGTGAGGGTGCCATGGTGTGAGTAAGCATACGGCGGGGAGCTTGCAGATGCCCTCATTCCGGATCAGCTTCACCAGAATGACTCTGTTCTATTGGGGGTTTGAGAGTCCCAAGTCCAACTGTGCCGTCATCAGCCAAGGTAGGGCCGGGGAGTTGTTTTTGGGGGGAGAAGGGAGGGATGAAATGGAAGGCGGTTTGCTTTTTGCCGCCTCTCGTGCTCCCCGCATCTCCCCGCAACAGAGAGTTGAAACTCCCTCCTCCAGTTTCCTCACACATGACAGTTTCTACATTCTTGGCATTCTTGGGTGTTGTTGCATTCTCTGGATTTTTTTTTCTCGCTATTTCTCCACTTTGAGTGGGGGGTTCTACGGTTTTAGGACCGTGTGTTGCCCCTAAAGCAGGCGTGTCTTCTTTGGTGCATTTTGCTTGGCTGTTAGGACTGAACAACTTTTTGCCAACAAATTTGGGTTTTCCGCTAAACCACTAAGAGTGAAACTTTTAGCAGTCAGAAAGCAACCGAGTCTTCCCCGAAACACTCACAAGACCTCGCCACTGGCCTTCCTTCCTTCGGCTTACGACGCCCTGCGTTGAGGGGCGGGGGGTCGGCGTCAGTGGCTTTTTCGGGGGCGGCGGATCACCCAGCGGCAGGTCGCCTTGCTAAATTACGGCGTGTCTCAAACAGAACACCCAGAGGAACTCAAATCTTGGTGGCATGTTTTTAGCCTTCTCTCGTTCCGTTCATTTGAGTGGGGTGGCAAAAAGCCGTCGATGTGTTGCTACCAAGGGTTGGACAGGTAGGGCACCCAGAAGGTAAGATTTTTAACCCTCGCTCCCAACGTGGCGCCCTCCCACGGGTTCAAGTACCGCCCACCGGTCGTTTTTTCCCCCAAGAATGATATATATTCCGGTAGTTAAACCCTTCAAACCAACCCAAAAGCCAACCCTAAACTTATCCTAAACCAAGCCCACATGACAACCCAAGCCCACACGACCACAGGGGGGGGTGGGAGGGGGAACAACTCTACCGTATTCCCTTAGAGTTTTTTTCAAACCCCTAAAAAAGGAACAGATCGTCCATGGGGCGCAACCCTATTCCCTTAGTTTTTCCTTCAAAACCCTTGCACCCCCCCAAAAAACAAACCCAACAACAACCATTCGCGCAACCCCAAGACCAGCCCAGCAAAACCGCCCCGCGCCGACCGCGCCAAAAGAGACGAGCGTGTGCGCGTCGCAGGGCTGGCCCTGGATGCCGCCGCCTTTCTTTGTGGCTTGGCCATGCCGCTCTCGCGGTGGTGTCGGGGGTCGATCCCTGGATGTCCCCCGTTTGGCTGGTTTCAAGCAGCGCCTTTTTGGGCGCTCAGGTGAGTGTCCCTGGAGAGGGGTGATGTTTTTAAGGGGAAATATGGGGAGCCCTGTGTGGGTGGTGTCGGGCTGCGAACAAGTCCGGCCCCAAAAGGGCGGGGAAGCCCTCACGCTCCTGGACTTTGTATGCCTTTTGGGGTTGGAAAGGCCGTTCTATAGTGGTAATTTGCTCAAGAGTTGTTTTTCGTTTTCCTTCTCATTTCTTCAGAGGGCTGAAGCAAATGGAAGGGTGGTGTTTGAGGTGCGCGAAGCAAACCGGCCAGAATCTAAAAGGGTAGGGAAGCTCTCACGGGCCCGAGTTCCTGGACGAGTTTTGAGGGTGTACTACCGACTAGTTCTTCGTACCCACGACTCAGCAGAAAGTACCTGGACTTGCTTTGTGGGTTTGGTTGCCATTCTAGTGGTAAACACAAGATGTTTGGTTACTTTTTTGGGCCAATCCACCTCAGGAAGTGAGAAGTGGCAGGGCGGTCTTTGTGTTGTCCACTTCCAGCCCAGTTTCTACGACTGGGACTCTGGAGCATGTTTGTACCCTGTCTGGGGCAGATGGACTCATTATAGGGGTTAGTTCCCCATTCTTTTCAGCCGTTGTTCTTTCAAAAACCGATCGCCATTTCCCCATAGTTTTTGGTGGTTGTCTTGAAAGATCTGGATCTGTGGAAAGAATGGAAACGGAAGCTACCCCTAGAATTATTTCGGGGTTCCATGCAACCTATTTTGGGACAAACCCCTAAACAGACCAGGACCTCGTTCGACGGTTGTTTCAATCGAACCGTACCCTTAGGGGCGTTTTGGTTTGAGGGTACCAGGAAACCAAACGGGAACCAATCTTCGCTTGGTGGTTCCCTTCCTCTTCGGTTTTTTGGTTGGTTTGGTGGTTTGGGTTTCCATTCAACCCACTAGTTCAACTTGTAGCGGGGGAACTGGGTAGCTCTTGAAACTACCCGAGCAACACCCCCCATACTTTCCTGGACATCTCGGCCGGGGCCGTTAGGATCTGCTTCAGGCATACGTCCAAGGCCTAAACTGTTGCGCGTGGCTTCGTTTTTGAGGGTCCCCCTTTTCTTGGTGGCTCCCAGCGATCCGGTTCCTTAGCTTTTTCGCCTTTCAGAGTTTAGTGGCAGTTTCCCTTTAGCCCACTGAAAGTTAAACTTTTAGCGGGGGATCTGAGGACAGCCACAGGAAACCCATTGCCAACTTGGGGGTGCTTAGGGGGGAGTCTCCGACGTCTGAGGACGGGCGACCACCCTATGGGCCACCTCCGCCGTATGGCCCCCCAATGCCGGGGGTGCCGCCGCACATGCACCCGCCCATGCATCCGCCGCCGGAGCCGGTGGTAGAGGCGCGGCTTTTTTTGTTTTGGCGCCAGGGACCTGGAGTTTCTTGATTGCTATTGGGCGAACGGATCTCTGGACTGGGCAACTTTTTGGTTGAGATCATGTTTGTTGTTTTTGTATTGAACTCACCAAACTCGAGCACATTTTTGCAGAAGGGTCAACAGCAACCAAGGTGGGCTGTGTGGCGCGAGGACTTTCCAAACAAGTCCCGAACAAAAACAATTCAGCATCAAACAGGGTCATTTTTCTCACCGTGGCTCGTGTGGGTCCAGGAACATGAAATAAACAGAAAGCAACAATAAACAAGATGGCCATTCTTTGGTTCGCCTGTTTCAAACCTACATGGACACGCCAATGGAAAGGGTCCAGCCCGCAAGACGTGAGAGCCACGATAGCCCAGATGGTTTGGAAGAGTCACAACTCCTTCTGAGAAATCATGTAACCAAGGATGCTGATGGGACATCGATTCCCCAGGCAGCTTCCCTTTGGTGTTTCCTTTTGGTTTCCCGAACCGAAGCAAAGGTTTACATAGAGAGGCCCAAGCAACGCGACACGACAGCGAACGGCTATGCCGAATTCATGCACTGACACTCGCCGAGATGGACTCAAACCAGTTGGCACGTCCCGTGGCGCGCTCCCACAGAATGTTTCAAACTGAAACGGGTGAATGGAGAATCTGAGTCAGGAGCAGCTCTATTTTGCCTTGATGCCATGGCAAAAAGGGCATGCAGCTCCGTGTTTTGCTCTTCCGTCCTAAGTGGCATCGGAATCACCCGAGCCAATGGTGGTTTGAAGGGGGAGGCCCCCCCCCCCCAAAAGGAACTGGCCATTTTGGAGTTTCGCACGGCTGCTCCCCATGTTGGTTTTAAAGGGAACCTATCACTACTTTGCACATGCTGTCATGTTTTCCAGAAGACGGACAAGCAAATGAAAGATGGAGAAAAGAACCAGCGGGAATGTCCTAAAGTTAGGAAGCCGTTTTCGCAGATGGTTCAAGCTGAAACAAGGCAATCCAGCAATCCAACCATGGATTGACGCCTTTCGGGAGACACATCTAGTCAACATTGAGAAGTGCCCGAAACCCTCTGGCTTTTGGTCCTGCCAAGATTTGCGAAAAGTCTGAGGCGGTCTAGCTCCAATCCCCAATTCGACTGGGACCCCCCCTTCAAGATGACGAACCTCCTGAGGTAAACAGTGGTGGCTCTATAAACGTTCACTGTTGTTGGCATGTTTTTAGGTCTGTTGGCCATGTTTTTAGGTACTCTCCCACCAACTAACATGGCAGTGCACAAACCCCCGAAAGACGACTTTCCTCTTGAACAGGGGCTTGGTGCACTTCCACGTTAGTTGGTGGGAGGGTCTTCTTCTCTTCATTCACTGTTGTTGGCCTGTTTTGAGGTCTGTTCGCATGTTTCTGCGTTTTTAGCTCTTCTTCTGTTCTTTTTTTTTAGTGGGCATCGCGTTGGCCAGGCTTGGACGTACCCAGTGCGTGAGTGTCTTGAACAGGAACTCGGCGCTGGTCATTTTTAGTAGGCCGACCAAAACCCGTCCGCCTGTGCCCCGAGCCGAAGCCACCCCACCCCGCCCAAGACCCGCCCAAGACGTGAGGCGCCGGTGCTGCTGGTGCGGCGCCGGCTGCTGGAAGCCGAGGACAGGCCGCGAAGGCGAAGATGCGGACCGCAACGGGCCGTTCCCTCGAAGGCGTCCCTTGAAAAACCCACAAGAAAAGGGGTACCATCAACAAGAGACACGTATTGACAAATATATATTTGTATATATATATGTGTATATATATATACACATCGTTATATACACATAGAAGCACATTGATATATATATATATATATATATATAAGAAAAGGGGTACCATCAAGCAAAATACACGCATTGATACAGAAATATATACATATATATATATAGACATACACATAGATGTGTATGGAGGCAGCTATGTAATACACATGCATATACATACATATACATAGACACATACGTATACATAGACATACGCGCATCTATGCGTATATGCATATATATATATATATAGATGTAGAGACACTGACACACACACACACAACATGCATACATACATACATACATACATACATACATACATATACATACATATACATACATATGCATACATATACATACATATACATACATATACATACATATACATACATATACATACATATACATACATATACATACATATACATACATATACATACATATACATACATACATACATACATACATACATACATACATACATACATACATACATACATACATACATACATACATACATACATACATACACATACATATACAAACATATACATACATATACATACATATACATACATATACATACATATACATACATATACATACATATACATACATATACATGCATAAACATACATATACATACATATACATACATATGCATACATATACATACATACACATACATATACATACATATACATACATATACATACATATACATACATATACATACACATACATACACATACATACACATACATATACATACATATACATACATATACATACATATACATACATATACATACACATACATACACATACATACGTATACATACGTATACATACATACACATACATATACATACATATACATACATATACATACATATACATACATATACATACATATACATACATATACATACATATACATACATAAACATACACATACATACACATACATACACATACACATACACATATACACATACACATACACATACATACACATACATACATACATACATACATACATACATACATACATACATACATACATACATACATACACATACATACATACATACATACATACATACATGCATGCATGCATGCATCCATGCATACATGCATGCATGCATGCATGCATGCATGCATCCATGCATCCATGCATCCATGCATCCATGCATCCATACATCCATACATCCATGCATCCATGCATACATGCATACATGCATACATGCATACATACAGACACACACACACACATACATATATACATCCATACGTGCACGTATTGCCTTGCCTTGCCTTGCCTTGAAGGCTTTGCATGCATGCAAGCATATACTCATATGTGCACATTCATTTTTGCAAAGACATGGGTGTGTTTGTTTTTTGGACCCTCTTTTTGGCTGCTTTAAACGGGACACCAAGAGGAACATCACATGGAGTCCCCAAAAAAAGACACATCCACATGGCTTAGCCGTCAAGGTGAGGGAACACGTTCTGGTTTTGGGAACTTCCTCTCCATGATTAGAGAGGGTGCTAATCCATAGAACGTCAAGGCCTTTCTTTTTCCCAGCCTACTTGAGATGGTGTAGGGGTTCAATTTGTGAGAGATTTCTGAAACTGGCAGCGGTTCAAAAACTGGAATCCACAAAATGGCAACAAAGACTAAAGCCTGAGTATCTCTAGCTCTTAGTTTTTGAGCCACACCTGTATCCTCATCTTCAATTTTAGAAGGTCCTTGTTGCCTCTGTCAAGATGATGTCATCCGCTCAAGGTCGCAAACGTGACCTGTTGAGGTTTGTCCTGCAGGAGATTAGTAAGAACCCCTTCTGAGAATCCTTCCGAGCCTTGTCTTGGGCAAGGGGGGGGGACATATGGTGGACGCTTGGAGTCTATTTTGCAACGGACTGCAGGGTATTGTTTTTTTTTTTTTGGGGGGGGGACGTATGGTGGACACTTAAGGTCTATTTTGCAACTTCAGGGCTTTGGTTTTCCTTTGGCTGTCCATGCCGCGGGGGGACCTTTGGTTTCCTCTCTGAGCGGAGGACGGAAAGCCGCCCATGATGAGCGACGAGAAAGTGACAGAGGCGGTTTGCTCAACTCGAGTTTTCTCCGTTGCAGATTGACCCGGAAACCAACAAATTAGCCTCCCACCAATTAACATGAGATGCATCTCCTTTTGGGAAGCCCCCTCCTTGAAGCCCATGTTCTTTGCAGAGGGAGTCAACCCTAATCCCTGAAAGCCTAAAACCCTGAGCCCCAAACCCTCCAAACCAAAAGAAAGAAGACTTACACCATGGAACCCTCACTGGGGATTGCACTTGTTTGGGGCAATCTCCGCAATTTCCAACCAGCCGGCTTATTCTTTTTTTTTAGGTCTCCCCCAGCCGTGAAGGCCGAGGGCTGTCTTGGGTCCTTTTTTGTCGGCCCTTGCGCCTTATTTGCATATTTTCACTGTGGGTCAAAAATAGGTACCCCAAATAAAACCCTGGTAAATGGAAATATGAACTAAAATCTGCGGTCCCCTGGTGGTTTAATTTTGACCCACACCCATTTGTTTGGCCTTGTTTGCCCCCCATTTGCCCCACTTTGCGAAGGTCGCCGACCTCGTTTGCCCTAAGGCTGATTGGCCAAACCTTTGCGGATCGTCTTTGGGGTGTGCAGGGTCTGGCCGGCTTCGAAGAAGAGCAGGAAGCAAGCCCACAAACAAGCTTCGGGTTTGAGTACGCCTTGTGACTTGACTGCTATTGGGTTGGATCTTTAGACTTAAGTTTTTTGATTGGAATCAAGTTGGGTTTTCCACTAAACCCATTAAAAGTCAAACTTTTTGCAGAGGGGTTAACAGCAACCAAGATGAGCGCGGCTTTATGAGAGACCCGCGGATCAGCGCCGCGGCAACAGGAAAGGATTGCGGCAACACAACTTGGTGGTTGTTGGGAAACATTTTACCATTTTTGCTTATTGTGGTTGAGTGGTTGAAGTCCAACCACTTAACTGCCAAAATTTGAGAAAATTTGCTCCCCTTCCAACGTCGACCAAGATAAACCGCGGACTTTCCAGTTCTGTTTCAGCCGCCCCAGAGTCCCAGAGTCGTCCCAGATGTTGACAACTGAAACACCAGGCCGCAGCCCGGGCGGGCGGGTGCGACAGCTTGTCTGCCAGTGTCTTCTAAAGTGCCCGAATGGTAAAGCAGGGGGCAGCATGACACACTCGGCCAAACGGAGTTTTTTGAGGCTTGCCTTTTGGTGGTGTCTCAAACTAAAGGAAGCCTCAAGGAGCACTTGTTTTTTCCTTTCCTGGTTTTTTTTCTCTATCTAAAAAAGAGACACACCGACCGCTGACGGCTTTTCCCATGAGGCCGTTCTTTGTGTTCTTCTTTTTTTTTTTTTTATTTTCCCACCTTTTTTCTTCTCTTTCTTCTTCTTTTTTTCTCCCCCTTTTCTTCTTAAATCTTTTTTCTTCCTTTTTGCTTCGAGCCTTCAGAAGGGAGACACAGATTCACCGCCGACTAAATTTTCTTATCCGCGAGGCCACCAGCCTCCGGGGCCGCGAGCTGAGATGGCAGGCGCGGGGCGCCGAAGCGCGTGGGGCGCTCCGCGTGGGACGTGGGGCGTGGGGTTTTGGGCGTTGTGGTGACACGAGCTGAGGTGGGGATCTGGGCGAAAAAAAAGAAGCCTGGTGGATTGATTGCATGGGCGCTGGGGGGGGAGTGGGAGTGCAAGTTGAGGTGAGCCACGTGCTCGAAACCGATTCGGGTAGATGATCCGGTTAGTAAGGGACAACCCCCTTGCAAAAAATAGCTGCGGAGGTCCGCTTTCGTAATTCTTGAAGCATGGTTCTGGGTAGACCATTTTCATACCGGGTTTTGATTGTGACTCAGGTGGGAATTCGGGTGAAACCTTGTGGATTGATTGAATGGACGCTGCTGGAGGGGAGGGGAGTGGGAGTTGAGGTGGGAATCCATTGAGAGAACCAGGTGGATTGATTGAAAGGGTGTGTGTGTGTGTCCATGTTTTTTTGGCTTGAGTGGTTCAACCAGCCATCCGGTTCCGTTAATTATTATTATTATTGTTATTGTTATTCTTATTATCATTATCATTATCATGATGTTTATTGTTATTGTTATTGTTATTCTTATTAATTAGTTATTATTATTATTGTTATTATTATATTGTTAATATTATTATTGTTATTATTATTATTATTAGTCTTATTATTATTATTATTATTACTATTACCATTACCATTACTATTACTATTACTATTATTATTATGATTGTTATTATTGTTATTATTTTTTTATTGTTATTATGGTTATTATTATTATTATTACTATTACTATTACTATTATTATTATTATTATCATTCTCATTATCATTATTATTATTATTATTATTGGTTTAGCGGGGGGTCCCATGTTACACACCAAAACATTAAACTTTTAGCAAGTGATCTGAGGACAACCAATTTTTAGTGGGAATCCTTCATTGTTGTAATTTACCCCCCCTCCCCTAGTAGGATGAATTTATAACAAACCACCCATTGACTTTTCAAAGACTCCAAGCAATCCAGGGCCCCCAACGTTTGATTTGATTGATTTGGCCTCTTTTCAAGCCTGGCTTGACGTGGGTCTCAGGGCTTGGTAGACAGCCGCTTTTTTGTTGCTTCTGGCGGCGCGCGTTGCGCACTGTAAGCGTTCGCGGGCCACTTGGATGTTCAACCCGCGTCCAAGTTATATCCCAGGCTATAACCTGCTTACTTTAGCGACCAGACGCTTAAACAGTGTATTCCTGATGGCTTGCCCGAAGCCAATACTTTTGTTGGATTTTTTGTTACACCTTTTGGCGATCCTTCGGGGTTTTTCCAAAGGTTGACCTTTTGGTGCTCTCTTTTTGGCTCTTTTCTTTCGCGGAAATCGAAAGGGTTTTGGGTCCGTCTTTGGAGGTGGCTCGCGTGAAAGGGGGTTGAGGTCCGAATCATTTTTTTGCGGCTGAAAACCATCCAGAAGCGGTTCCTCGACTTAAAGACGAAAGGCCCCATTCAGGGACCAGCGTCAACTTGGGCCAGGGATAGACCACACACATCTTGGTGGCTCCCAGCCATCCGGTTCCTTAGCTTTTTTGCCTTTTAGTGTTTAGTGGTAGTTTCCCTATTGAACCCACGCAAAGTTAGTCACTTTTCGCGGGAAATCTGAGAGCAGCCCAGACATGGAGCCTATTAAGACTTGACTTGCACGACGGCTCGTCGCCAGCCCTGGCCGGAAGTGAGCAAGTTCAACGGGGAGTGGAAGGCGCGGCGTGGCCTTTAGATTTGATCGCTTCAACGGGCGTTCGGCGGCCCCCGACCGTTTTGCCACGCTGCCCCTTTGAGCAAAAGTGGTCCACTTCTTGCAGGGTGCTGACACATGAGATTCTTTTCATTGGGATACCTTGTTGCTGATCAGCACTGTGCGCTTCGCCCAGATTGGTTCAAGGTTGTTTGCGTGGATTCTCGGACCCCCACAACATGCTTTCCTCCTATCTGAAGCTCCAAAACGAATGTTGCCGATGGCATGATACTTCCCGGAGGTCGGATCACTTCCGGATATGGCCGTTTGGGGTCTGCCGAAAGTCCGAAGCCAAGCTCTTACCTTCGATCGAGACACATTTATTTTATTTTTTTTACCAGGCAGACCAGTCATTTTGTCAGCTATGGGTTGGTCTCAAAAAATCCTTTGCCGCCTTCCTTTTTCAGTTGGCTTCCTTGTTTCCCTTTTGGCATTTCTGCATGCCTAAGACAAGGAAGCCCTGGCACATGGGAAACTGCGGATGAATCAACCCATCCTATTGACGGGGGTTTGGGCCCCTCCAAAAGTGATCTGAATCCGAAAGTGGTCTGAACGCCCCTTCAAAAGGGATCTCTCACAATCAGCCAGGGCTTGTACTTAGATCGGGTCAACATGGGATGTTCCCGGAGTCCAGGCTCAAAACCGTTTGGCTTTCCTTCAAACCGAACAGAGGGCGGAGGTTCAAGGTCAACCAACCCTTGGGGCGCCTGGCTGCTTTGGCACTTTTTCCAGCAATTGCACCTTCAAATGTGGCCCAAAATGTGGGGTGGTCCTTTTTGGCCAAAAATTGGGCGGGGGGGTCTTCCTTTTGGTGGTCCTTGTTGGCAAAAAAATGGGGGGGGGGGGTCTTCCTTTTGGTGGTCCTTTTTGGCAAAAAAAAACGAACATAGGGACTCAGGTTCGTAGAATTGAAAGGAAAGAGGTCAGATCCTTCTTCTCACCTCCTGAGTTCATGGACTTTGATTCGACTTTCTGGGACGAGAATTTTTTCTTCCATTTGCTTAAGAATATGTTGTTTTACTCCCTTGTTGGTTATAAACAATATCTATCACTACTGGAAACATGTGTTTTTCCCCATGGGGCGAAAAAGCAAAGGGAAGTTTTGGTGGTAAATCAAAAGTCTGGACTGGGCCAATCCACTTGACCGGAAGTGAGCCTTTGGTTTCCTTTCGGCCGCACATGGGCTGCCAGGTGACTCCCTTGCGCTGGGGGCTCCGTGGTGAGTCTGGGGCCTTGGTCCGGGAATCGCTCGCGTCACCAGTGTTTGCCTCTTTTATAGCGACACCTGAAATTAGAAGGAGCGAAAGCCAGGACAAAGGTCCTTTACTTGGATCCAATTCTTAAATCAGCCTTCGGAAGTATAGTCAACAATGCAGAAATGTGGGTTTTTACATTTGCATGCTTGTCCTACCCTCCGTCCCACTAGCATAGCACCTCACAAAAGTGTCCTTTTTCAGGAAACTCATCTTCCAGCCACCGTTTCACAGGTGCTATGTTTGTTGGAGGAACGGTACATTTTGTTGCTTCTGTTTGTAGTAAGTGGGAACCAGCCAACTCAATGCAGGTCTGACCTTGCAAGCGCCTATATACCGCGCCTTCATGCCTTCTGAGCCGAGAAAGCACCCGCAGCAGAGGGCGCGGCAGCATCAACTTTGAATTCGTTTTTTTTTTTGGGTTGATGAATCCTGCTTTGTCGGTGGTGCCCTTTTTGGGTTTTGTTTTCCAAGAGACGCCCAAGAAAAACTACCCGACTTTGGGTGGGGGTGGGAGGGACGGCCTTCCCGGTTGTGGATCCCCAGTTCTGTCAGGCGCGGTTCCCGTGTTTGATCTGATTTTGGGGTTGGCTTGGTAGATACGAAGGACACCACTGATGTTCGGGACGTGTTCGGAACCCAATTCGAGACACCAGGCCAGAAAAGAGAGAGCAGATTCCCAGGGAGCCCATTCGCAGGGTTTTGGTGATGGACGCCCAAACATGGCCTTTGTGGGAAAATGGAGGGGGCGCTTAGATTGCCAGGTGCTCAATGCCCGATCTCCAAAGACAGCACGTGAAGCCACCCGAAAAGTTGGATCAAAGGAACTTTGCGCTCGTTTTTTCGGTAGATCTCAGTCCTTTGTGCACCGTACAGCCTTCTCTCGGTTGGCTATGAGCTTTAATGAGAAATGCCATCCCAAATGGTTGGACACCAATTTTCACCTGAATGATGCTCACCATGTCGGGTCTCAGCGGGTTCCGTGGATGTGCGGCTCACCCACGTCTTTCCTTTATGGCTGTTCTGTTGGGTCTTCGGACTTTACTTTTTGGGAAACAGTGGATGTCCATTGGACAAACACAAGTTAAACTGTTAGAAGCGGGGTCAACAGCAACCGAGTTTCAATAATTGAATCTTGGTTGCTGTCGACCCCTCTGCACGCAGTTTTCAACTCTTTGTGGGTCAATGGAAAATAAAGTCCAAAGATGCAACCAAGTTCCCAGAAAGCAAACGGAACAGAAGGCGGTCCTGGGAAACCGGGAATTCCCAACTCCGAATTTCCTTTGGACCCACAAGTTGAAAACTGCTTGCAGAGGGGTCCTTGCAGCAGCCAAGTCCGCGCCCTTCCGCGGCCGATTTTTTTTTCTTCGGCGAACGCCGCGGCGAGTTCGCCCGAGGCTTTTTGTTTTGCTCCGACACCGGGAGTCCGGCGAGACAAAGGTCTGCGCAGCGGAGGCCGCGGCACCTTCAGGGCGCGCCATGGGCATGGCTTCCCTACGTGATTATCATCATTAAGATGTAGGAGTGGTTCATGTACATGTTGTTTTGGGGGGTTTCTCGAAAAACCGATGCGGGACGTCCCAAAAAACACGCTACCCCAAAACTTGAGCAAATCCCTGGAAAACGATACGGGACGTCCTAACGTCGGAATGAATACGCCCCGGACAAGTAATTTTGACGCTTACTCATGTGCGCAACGTATTTTTGCCTATTTCCTCTGTCGGAAAATGCCAACAGTGCAATGTGCCTCACGAAAGGAAGCTATCACTACTTGACACATCTTTGCATTTTTTTTTTGAAAGGGGACGTCTTCGCCTGCAAATGACACCCGATGGCGGGCTTCTGGGTGGTTCAAGCTTCAAACCTGAAAAGCACTGGTTCACTTGAAGGTCAACAGCTAGGCACAAGGAGCATAGTTGGGGACAGAAGTAAATGGGTTCCACTGGTTTAGATGGGTCTTATGGGAAACCCCTTGATTTTGTGTCTGACAACATCCAAGGCTCCATTTCATTGGCTGTCAATTCGAAGCCGCTTCCCCCTTTTTGATAGTTTAGGAATCAGACCGCCCAAAATGGTGGGGTGTTCCCGTTGGTTTCCCTTAAAGCCGCCCAAACAGGGGCACCAACTCCAAAAGGACAGACCCAATGCACCCTATCAATGACTTGTTTGAGCATTTCTGACTAGGGCCACATTTCTTTGACGGGCAAGCAGACACGAGCTGGACGGAACCAGTACGGACCGCCGCATCGCTCCGTGCGTGAAGGAGAAATCTGGACGGTTCCCAGCCATACCTTGGTTTTTTTTTCCCCCTCTGTTTTAGTTGTTTTTGGTGGTTGGGTTTCCATTCAACCCACTAAACTCGGAACTGTTCGTAGGGAATCTGAGCACCGCCCAGATACCCTTAGACTTTTTGACCAGAGTTTCGAGGGAGTTACGACGCATCGCAGAAGCTTCACGAATCACAAAGGGCCTTGAGTACGGTTTGCTCCCTTTCCCTTTGTTGAACCTCCCAAAGTTTCAATGGAGTAAATGGATCAGCTTTTGATTTGGGGAAATGCGGGACCCCTGTTCAGACAACTTGCTGGTGCTCAGCAGGAAATGAGGGAACCCCTTAAAGGAAACCACCAGTTGGATGGTTAAATGAGGGAACCCCTTAAAGGAAACCATTAGTTGGATGGTTAAATGAGGGAACCCCTTAAAGGAAACCACCAGTTGGATGGTTAAATGAGGGAACCCCTTAAAGGAAACCATTAGTTGGATGGTTAAATGAGGGAACCCCTTAAAGGAAACCATTAGTTGGATGGTTAAATGAGGGAACCCCTTAAAGGAAACCACCAGTTGGATGGTTAAATGAGGGAACCCCTTAAAGGAAACCATTAGTTGGATGGTTAAATGAGGGAACCCCTTAAAGGAAACCACCAGTTGGATGGTTAAATGAGGGAACCCCTTAAAGGAAACCATTAGTTGGATGGTTAAATGAGGGAACCCCTTAAAGGAAACCATTAGTTGGATGGTTAAATGAGGGAACCCCTTAAAGGAAACCACCAGTTGGATGGTTTGTCTCGGGATCATCCCATTTCTCATTCCCTGCCTATCAACGAGCGCTGCTTCCTATGCCTTTCGGAGGGGTTCCGGAGTTCGGAGTTCGCCAGGTCCAGAGTCCTCTGGACAAGTGGCCCGCCGGGATCCGCTGACCTCGCCGGGATCCGGGGTTTAGACCTTGAGGTACCAGGGAAAACCTCCCCTGGTTTCGAGAACTAAAAGTTAAAAACTTTTAGCAGGGGATCAAAAGGGCAGCCTGGTCGAGTCTCTTTGTTTCAAACATTCAGATTCCCAAGAAATACTTTCGCAACTCCATGGCGAAAGTTCCATAGCAATTCCATTGGTACCCAGTCTTCTCGCCGGATCGATTGGGCCAGAGTCGTATTCCCGCGAAAAGTGGTCTGAACCCAGCACTCAAAGGGGGGAGCCCCTATCAAAGGCATTATGAAACGATCAAAGGTGGCTTTTTTGTGAAGAAGCCTGGGCTCCCATCATGTTTGCCATTTTATTCATTCTTTCCTCCGCCCGGAACGCATCAAATCAGGGTGTTCTTGGGGGTTTTGGTCCGGGGACAGCGGTGATTGGCAGTGGAATCAACAATCCGATTTCTGGATTCCTTTCAGATAGTCCCTCATCGAATGCGAACAACCTGAGCAGAATGGCACTCAGCGATTGGTCTTGTTCTGGTGCAAAGGGAGTCTCTACAGGGAAATCAGGGGGTAGCCACCCAGAAGTGGACATTCATAGCTTAACCTATAGAAAAGATGGACCAGAGGTAGTGGTACCCCTTCCCTTCATAACCCAGAAGTGGTCATTCTTCATTGTTTTCCTTGCTCCATTTTTCTTGCTTAGCCCGTAGAATTCGAGGGCCAACGGGGAAATTCAAGCAGCTCCTCCCTGCACCCGCGGGAAGTTTTCGCTAGCTGAGGTGCTGCACAGCAACCCCGCAGCTTCCTCGTCAACGAGGCCCTGCTGGGAATTGGTTTGTTGGGTTTGTCGGGGTGTAATGTTCATAGGTGTCCTTTTTAGCTTAGTTTGATTAAACATAGATGGCACTGGTTTAGATGGGTTTCTTCCATTTACCAGGGCCATCTATTTTTTCCAAAAGGCCACCTATGGTAATGTTGTGGTGGGTAGGGTAGGGCTTTGGGTAGGGTAGTTGTTTTTTTCTTCTTCTTTTTTTCGTTGAATGGTTTGATGCAGGGGCTGGGGACAAGGTGTTGGAGTGCTTGCTCAAGGGGCTCCGGCTACGAAGCGGCCCCGCTGGTAGCCTGTGACCGCCAATCCAAAGCCTCGTCAAGGGACCCGACACGGTGGACATCATGGGGGGGATTCAAGTTCACCACGTGTTTGCCACTTTTGAGGTGGATCCTCACTAACATTGACAGCCAGATGGGTTTGCTTTTGTTGAGGCTACCCTTGCCAGGTTGGGTTGAAGAGCAACGAAAAGAAAACTGAAGCTGATTTTGAGGGTATCCTCCCCATTTTGACAACGTTCGGGTGGCCACGTTTTTCTTTTGGTTTCTTATTGCCAACCCAAGATGGGTACTCTCAAGAATAGACACCCCGAAATGGGGAAGGTACCCAACGTCCACCAACCCAAAGAAGATTTCTGAGCTTGGAAGGTTGGGATTTATGACATATCCCAACGGTCTAAGCTCAAAGTGGCCTTATTTGGCCTCGTTTGGCCTCATTTGGCCTCACCCCCCGAAGCGTTTTGGGGCGAGAAAGGCTTTCGGAAGGATACCCCGTTGTCCAGTGGCCCCCTCTTTTCCCTTGTTTGGGAACGGTTTCCCTCTAAAATCCAGGCCCTTTGTTGGGAATCTGTTCTTCCCTCTTCTTTGAATTGGGGGGGGGGGAAGGGTGCCCCTTTTTTTTTCCCACGGCCACTGGTCTTTTCAGGTACAAGTCCTTCACCTTCAACGAGCACCTCTTCGTGATTTCCATTGACCGGGCATCAGGTGTTCTGAAGGCTGGCGTTCTTTCGCCACGGCGGGGGGTGGGTGGGGGGGTGGTGGGTCGGGGGGTGGGGGGTGGGGGGGTTGGGGGCTGTCACTTTTTATCAGGCCGCCTTTGATCGGTCAACCTGGTCAACTATTTGCTGGTAAGCGACATCGCTTTTGGCGTGCAACTGATATTGCTAATTCGAATTTCAAAGCTGTCAGGCCCCCTATTCCAATCGAGCCGGGCACAGTTCATCCCGGTTACACGCTGGGAAATTGATGGAAGCGGCTTTTTGTTGGCCGCTTCTGCAGCGCTTTCCGAAGAGGGATTGTGGATTGGGCTCGGGCCACACATTTTGAACCACAGAAGATCCGTGCGGAAGCCGTACTTACCAACGCTGCATTGAGGTGGTCCCTACTCCCTTGTTTAAATAACATTGGCCTATGGATATATATATATATATATATAGACATATATATATATATGTAAGTGCGACATATTGGTGTGTAATTATACACATACATACATACATACATACATACATACATACATACATACATACATACATACATACATACATACATACATACATACATACATACATACATTACATACATACATACATACATACATACATACATACATACATACATACATACATACATACATACATACATACATACATACATACATACATACATACATACATACATACATACACATACATACATACATACATACATACATACATACATACATACATACATACATACATACATACATACATACATACATACATACATACACATACACACATACACACATACACACATACACACATACACACATACACACATACACACATACACACATACACACATACACACATACACACATACACACATACACACATACACACATACACACATACACACATACACACATACACACATACACACATACACACATACACACATACACACATACACACATACACACATACACACATACACACATACACACATACACACATACACACATACACACATACACACATACACACATACACACATACACACATACACACATACACACATACACACATACACACATACACGCATACACGCATACACGCATACACGCATACACGCATACACGCATACACGCATACACACATACACACATACACACATACACACATACACATACATGCATGCATGCATGCATGCACGCAGACACATACACACATACACACATACATACACACATACACACATACACACATACACACATACACACATACACACATACACACATACACACACACACATACGCACATACTCACATACACACATACACACATACACACATACATACATACACACATACACACATACACACATACACACATACACACATACACACATGCACACATACACACGTACACACATACATATAATCTTACATACATACATATGATCTATATTGGGCGAGCCCCAATGGTAGTGCACAATAGACAAGGGTCTTCATTCGTAGAGTACCCTTGGTCAACGTAATCCAAAGAAACCTCGCCCCGTCCCGGACCCAACAAACACAACTCGCAGGAATCAAGATGGTGACCCTAGAGGTGTTTGGTCTTCGAGAAGGGTTCTTCGAATGGGCTTCCATCTGCTTAAGAATGGTCTTCTCCAAAACTAGTTTTAGGGTCCAACAAAAATGCAGCCTGAACAAAACAACATATTTCCAGTGTTTCCTTTGCTTCCATTTGCTCAATAATATGTTTTATTTCGCCCTGTTGGTTTTGAAGGAATCTATCACTGGTGGACAGAGTCTTATTTTTCTGGTGGACTTAAGCGAATGGAAGTAGGTCTTTTCCTTTGTGAAATGGGGGATCAAAAGGCCCTTTACGTGGGATGACCATCAGGGAAGTCCCACTAAATGGGGAAAAATGCCCATGGTCGTTTGGGGGCCAGGAACGTTGGTCCAGCCCCAAATACAATTGGTTTTTCCCTTGGTTTGGTTTTGATTGTTGGCGCAGCAAAAACTGGACTCTTCCCTGGCACATTCTGAGATAAACTCCAAGTGAAGTCTCCAAAACTGGGAAGAACATTGAGCACAAAAGGGCCAATGGGCACCATCGTAAGGTCTTTCTGAAATTCGAGAGACCCTCTTCCCGCCCCAAAGAAAAAGGCGAGCCCTTACCAGGGTCATTATTTTCACTGTTTCTAGGCGTTACTGTCAAACATCGGTGTGGTTTCCCTTTAGCCCACCAGGGGGTGACTTTGATATTGGCAAAACTCACTTCCTGAGCTCCTGGACTTCAACTTCGTGGCCAGCGAAAAGTTGTTTTTGGGACTTTGAACTTGGGAAGCCAAAATCCAGTGGCCAATGGAAATTCCGCATGTTCTGGCCAAAAATACTGGATGGGAAGTGCCAACGAAAATTCCACATTTGACGAAAGTTCCAAATTTTTCTGGCCAATCTACTGAGTGGGAGGTGAGAAAAGGGACCGGGGGGAGGTCTTCCACGTGCCGGACCCCGGCGCGGCCTGGAACGTCGCCTTTGAGACGACGCTCCCCGAAGATCCCCGGGATCGGCAGGCGAAAGAGTCCCGGATCGAGCCGCGCATTTTCGCGGATCGGCGGGAGTGCTCCGAAAGGGCCGATGAGTGGCCCAGTTCCCAAACCCAGGTCGCTTCCGTGACTAGTTTTCGGAACTTGGCTGCTTTTTGAGACTTTCTTTCACAATTTGGGTTTTTTGATGCAATCCACTCAAGTGAGGAAGGGACCGAAGAGGCCGCCAACGATCTTCTGGGTGTGTGTGTGTGTGTAAAGGCGAATGGACCCAACCAGGGCACATGGTTCGATGTGAGTGGATTGGAGAGTAGATGGAACATATGAACCCATAGTGAATAGTTGAGCTTTAGGGCCACTTCCTTGAAAGTGATAAAGTGTTCTCGGTTGTCATTCCCGTTTTGGATTCATGTCAATGGTAACTGTCCACACCCATGTAGGTAAGGCCGGTAAGGCTCGAAATTAATGAGCCACGGGTGGCGCAGGTTTTAGTCTTTGGTTCCATTTACCGAGGTGCCATTTTGGGAATTCGGTTTCTTGAGCCACAGCCATATATGGACCCGCTTGCCTTGTCTTGTATGGCGCCACCCACCCCCGCCTCCTCAAGCATCCGAAGCACCAGCCTTACTAAGGCCAAACAAGGCCCTAACTCTTCGTTAGAGTCTTTGGGGAGGTCCCTGCAGAGAGGTGGAAACCATGGGTGCCCTTTTCGGTTGTTTTGGCAGACAATCGAAGGCGATTCCTGGTTGACGCGCTTGTTTCATAAGCCATCCATTTTCCCCAAAGGACAATATGCCCAGGGTTTTAAGCCATCATAAACACAATGGTTGGGCTCATAGACAATGGTTGGGCTCACACAACCACCATTGTTTTCCCAAGGATTGCCATCCTCCAAATTGGGTCCCCAGGCCATTCTAGGGTTCAACCCCCATCAAAAATATATATCAACCGTCCCCCATTGTTTCAACGGTTGTTTAATCACAAGTTGGCATTCTTTTCATGGGGGACGAGTTTGTCAGAGCGTTCAGAACCCGAGGGTAGACGGGGAGTCGTTTACCTGAACGTTGCCATCCTCCAAATTGGGTCCCCAGGCCATTCTTCTTTTAATGGGCGAGCAAGCCTCGGGTTGGGGCTCGCCAGGACTTGCCGCTCAGCCGAGCAGCGAAGCTCTGCGTCTTCTACGGCACGGCCTGGGGGCCTTGGAACGGCCCGTCGTCCGTCGGTGGCGGGAGGGCGGTGTACGCCGCTGGTCTGGAAGGACGTTTTCACGTCTCAAGGTGAACACCCCCAGAAGTCGTTCCCCTTTTTGGATCTTGCTCGTGTTTTTTTTCCGGCCGGGCAAAAAATTGAGGTTGTTGAACTGGGGTCCTAGTTCCAGCCAAGGTGAGAGGGGTGTAATTTGTTGACCCCGGATTACTAAACCAACCTGTTTGTCAATATGGGGGTGTTCCCCTGCACAAGTGATGAATCCCCACCAAAACCAGGGACACCTCCACATGAATAAACATGGGGGTTTATTAATCCGGGGTCGACATTAGCTATTGGCGTTTTTTGTTTTGTTTTGTTTGACCCTGACCAAAAACAACTTCAAGTAACCCTTGGTGGTTTGGATTGGCGGCTTGCGGATTTGAACTGGCTGTTGAGGCAAGGTGGGAAGCCAACCTCTAACCTCGAAACCAGTCCAAACCACCAATCCAAACCACCAATCCAAACCACCAATCCAAACCACCAATCTTTTGCACCCAGCGGGCAAAAAAAAGCGCACACCCAAACGGCGGACGACCGTGCAGTTTCCGCCCACCCCCCTCCCAATGGATCTTATCTTGGCGGTTCCCAGCCGTCAGGTTCCTTAGGATTTTAGTTGTTCGTAGTTGGTTTAGTGGTTGGGTTTAATGTAACCAACAAAAAGTGAGTCACTTGTCGCAGGGATCAAAAAACGGACGGCCCACTGTGGTACGTCTCAAAGCAAACCCTCCTGCTTCAGGCGCTCGATCTTTCTCGTCATTTTTGCCAATGCCCTGTGCTTTGCTCCTCCAATGCGATATTTTGGGTTACAGCCAGCAAGACATTCGCCCGTAGGCGCTCAATTCTTGGGACTTCGAACCCAAAGGCTCCACCTCGAAGCGAAATCCTGTGGATGGTTGCGATTCCCGCGGCAAAGTCCAACAAACAATGGCTTCAACCATGGTTTCCAGGTGCTGCGAAATGGATTTTGTCCACCCAGTATCAATCAACCCCAGTTTATTCATTGGAAGTGGCTGGGTTTAGCGGGGAATCAGACCACTTCTGGCGGGGCCCCCACCCACAGTATCTTTGTTGCATTTTGCTTGGCTGTTAGGACTTTAGCTTTTTGCCAACTCATGGGTTTTCCATTACACCACTAAAAGTTAAACTTTTAGCAGGGGTGCAGAAAGCAACCGAGGTATGGGACCCGGGGGGAAGCGATGGATGGATCGCCAGGATCGGACGCCCTATGCCGTCGCAGTGGAGTTCAAGCCCTGGGATCGCCGGGAATCGCCGGGATGGATCGCCGGGTCTGCCTTTCCTGTCTCCAGAATTGGTTGGCGCGGGTCATTTTTTGGAGTTGGCCACGCCTTTTTTTTGTGGTTTTAAGGTAACACCAAGTTGAACACCCCCCCTTTTTTCGGAGGTTTTAAAGCAACACCAACAGGAAAACCAGCAATTTTCGGGGGTCCAACCGTAAGAAAAAAATAAACATTTCCTCTGCTTGCCGAACTATGAAGCAGGTGCTTTCTGTGGCACCCCAGGGTCGTGGCAGTTTGTTTTAATTGGGGGTTTCTCAGGAAAAGAAAAACAAAACAATCACTAATTAGGGTTTTGCGGGTTCATTTTTTTTTAGTGGGCTGCAAAAGAACAAGGATGTTTGCTGCCATACCAGGGGTCGGAGAGTTATGTATCAAATAGTTTGCAGACCCACCCTTCTTTGAAAAATGTTTGGATTTCCCCCTGTAAAAGTGATCATGGCTTGGACCCCAGATTCTTGAAGGGGTCCTGCAGGAAGTCGCGTTCCTCGCAAAGATATGGGGGTGGATCCGAGGTTTCTTGCAGACAGCGGATGACTATGTAGGACTTTGGACAGGCCTAGTGATTCGTAGTGGTATCCAGAAGTTGCCAGTTCCAAGCCAGTCCTGAACAAAAAACCGATCAGTCCTCACGAGGATCAATTGATTGCCTGCACTTATCCCAAGAGATCTCCGCACCGTACGGGTTTGAGGGTTCGATTTTGTGACAGGGGCCAGCTGGCAAAATTAGGTGGGAGATCGAATCATGCGCGAGAAGGGACTTGCACGTTTGACACAAATGCTTGTCAGGGGTCACCATATTTGATTGACACATCACCTTTCAGTCGCGAATGTTGGTTGAGTTCCTTTGGCGCCGGACCCCAACACAATACCTAAGGCCAAATTCCCAGGGAGTGAATAAGAAGTACATAATAAGCCATTGCTCATTGGACACCTGAACCCTGGCTGATTCTACAACTTGTCTTCATCTGCAACAACATGGACATGGGGGTTGATCAATATTCTTGGGCCTCAAATAACCATGTGTAACTTTTCCCGTTTAGTGGGGAAACGTCATCTTCTTTGGTGGTTTCCTTGATGGTCATCCAGTGTAAAGGGCCTTTTGATCAACTCCTACATAGTTGAGCAACCTGAGTTGAAGACGGTTCTCATAGCAATCCCGTGTCCCACAGCAGAAGCAACCTTAACGAGCCTCCCTGATTGAGACAATTCTTAAAAAATCTCATTAAAAGTCACGCAGTGTGATTGTGGGAAGGATGTCTCCCCTCTCTTGGGAAAAACACATCACACACAATGGAGCATGGAGATTGGTTGCCCACTAGTAGTGACATATTGAGCATCATTTCCTGGGTGCACCGAACTTCATACTGTGGATGGACGAAATGCTGCACCACCTAAAAAAATCGGAATGATGGTTCCTTTGTGAATACCAACCCAACAGTGGCATCCCATAGTTTCCATTTGGTTCGAAATGGATTTTCGTCCATCCACAGTATGGGGTCTTCCAGCCTGATAGCTTCCATGTTTGCTGGGCAGAGAGGCTTCTGGGTGTGTCTTTTTTGAGGGTACCTACGAAAATGATTGTCTGCCTTGGTTTCCCTTTAAAGCCAGCAAAAAAAAAGTACCCTCAAAAATTCTTGGGAAACCAGGGGGTGGGGAGCTCTTTGGGATTTGCTTGAAGCAAGCATGGTGAACTTCGCCTACCTGGTCCTGCCCGGCCATGTTTAGATTTCACTCCGAACCGGCTTGGGACCCCCGTTTCGGTTCCAACATGACAACAGGAACAATGCAGGAACAATGCTGTGCCTTTCTTCGGAGTTGGCTTATGTTTTCGGTGTTATTTCCAAAACGAAACCATAACTTGGCGGCTGGGACAGCCATCCGGTTCCTTAGCGTTTTAGCTCTTTAGCTTTTGAGCTTTTTGGCTTTTTAGCATTTGAGCTTTTTAGCTTTTTAGGTTTAGTGTGTTTAGTGGTTGGGTTTTCATTTACCCCACTAAAAATTAGTCACTTTTCGCAGGGGATCAGAGCACGGACAGCCCCGTTAAAAGGAGCCAGCAAATTGGATGGGGGTCTGCTATTGTGAGACAACTTCCATGTCTCTCTTGCACTAGAAAAGGTCTCGGAGCGGGCCTCTTACCCCTGCAAAACGAAGGCGACCAAGAAAGAAACGAAGCCTCAGATATTCCGAATTGTTGCACCTTTCAATTTGGATCTTTACTTGAGGTTCCCTCATGTTTGGTGTGGAATCGTCGCACTTCACTCCAGAGAGAGAAAACAAAAAAAAAAAACGAAAAAAGAAAGAACAACAAACAAGAAACAAACACACCCGAATTCCCGCTGCAGGCCGAACGTGTCCGACGGCCGAACCTGCTCGGTGTTCCGGATCGCCGATCCGGCGAAAGCCTGGACGTTCGGAGCCCCAGGAAACTCGTGGCCCGGTGGTCGACGTGGAACGTGACTGATGCTATGAAACCCGATTTCTCATGGTTAACATCCAGTTGCCTAAGAATATTCCATTATTATCCCTTGTTGGTTTTAAAGGGACCTTACATCTTGTCAACCAAGGATGAAGCAAAACACCCCCCCCCCCCCGGTGTGGAATTGAACCCGGCAATTCAATCGCTTCTGTTCAGACCCAGTGGGAAGACACCTGACCTCCAAAGCAACGAACACCACGACTGGAGGAAAGCTCATGCCACGCTTGGGTGGACCAAGCCACGATCGAGGAGGGGAGGGGAAACAAAGGATCTTCCAGAAGGCTATTTTCAATTTGAAGATGGCAGGGCAGCTTCTCTCCAACTGACTTGGAATCACTCAAGCTTTTTGTTTAGCTCGAGCCGAGCTGGAGCCCGATTACCATGGTGCTACCTGTGCACTTGGTCGGCAAAGGTCAGTTGAAGCTTTGTGATCAAATAATGACCTCTGCTTGATTTTGATGGGGGGGAGCAACCCCTCTTGGCGGGGGTTCAGACCACTTTTGGAGGGAAACCACTTCCCCTGAGACTGGGACGGGTTGAGACTCACCCTGCAAAAACGAAGACCTGAGACTGGGCCGGGCTCATTTCTCCGGGGTTTGGTAGGGCAAAAGGCAGCCACATTGAGAGCCCTTCTGAGCGAGCGAATGCCGCGGCTGGGTGTTGTTGGCTCTGGATCCGATTTCATGTTACGCCATGGCACCTGACACGGAAATGGTCCCTCTAAGCGACTGGCGGTTCAACCAGCGAATCGTCCGGTTCAACTTAGCTTTTTAGTTGTCTTTAGTTGGTTTAGTGGTTGGGTTTCAATTTAACCCGCCAAAAGTTAACCTTTTCAGCAGGGGATCTGAGGATAGCCCAGGTGCCATGGCACAGTGGGAGGAAGGGTATATTCTTGTATTTTGTTGGTAGAATGGTGGCACCTTGATTCTCGAGCAGTTGCCACGGTTGCATGGGAAAGGGCAGAACAGCCATGTGGGTATGCATGTGGGTATGGGTCAAAATTAAACCACCAGGAATTGGACCACAGGTTTTAGTCATCGTTTCCATTTACCAGGGTGCCATTTTGGGTACCTATTTTTGACCAGCCATGTCAGGCTTTGTGCTGAAGCACCTGCGTTGCCACCAAAGGCCCGGGGCGAGTTGTGATCTTGGACGCCCTTGTCTTCACCGGTTTCGTTTGCTTGACTGCTATTGGGTTGGATCTTTAGACTTTAACTTTTTCGGGAATCAAGTGGTTTTCCACTAAACCCACAAAAAAGTCATTTTTTTGCAGAGGGGTCAACAGCAACCAAGTTTGGTTCATTTAGCCAAGTTGCAGGTTGTGTCTTGTGGTATGTTGGATGCCGCCGTTCCTGGCATGTCGTTGTTGGTTTCTTTGGTGCACTTAATGTTCGTGGCGAGACTGCAAAGGACGACATGTTTCACCAACATAGCAAGAGCCGAGCATTAGTAAAGTACACTATTTTGTTTTCCGCCCCGTGGCGGAATGTTCTTGCGAGCAAATGCTGTTCAGACTGGAACTGATTTTGGCGCAGTTGCCTGGGATTGCTTTGATGCTTCCAAAGGTTGGCAAATTGCGACGCACAACGAAACATAGGGTTGAGCTCCTTTTCCAGAAGGCGATCAGTTTCTATGGTCGTGACCTTCCGTGCTTCGCAGGGCGGTTCTACTAAGAGACTCCACCTAAACGTAAAACGTGCTTCCCTGTGATTTTGAAGTTTTGATGTCATTGACCTTGTCGGAGACAGTTTCCCTTGGCTCTTTTGACCAAAGCAGGCTTGGGAGTTCGCTAGCGCTGTGCTGCAACGGCTAGTTGCACCTTCTCGTGGTTCGATGAGTTGAAAGAGGACGGCTTCCTAGGTCCCCCAGTACAGAAAAAAAGGGCACCCGAATTCTGACCTCTCTACTGGAGGACCGTACCTTCCTGTTTTATTTGGCATGCAAGAAGCGTGCAGAACGAGCTTGCTCCGGTGACTCGGTCCTGAAAGGATGCTGAAAAGAGTACAAACAGAGGATCAAACAAAGCGAAGAACCGGTGGAGCCGCGAAACCGCGGCCATCCAAGCCATTTTTGAGGGAGGAATCACATCAAGTCTATAATCCTTCTTATCATGACACGCACACGCGAGGTATCAATCTCATTGGGGGTGCAAGAGGTGCCATTCAAGAGATGCCCGGATCAACATTTAGCATCTTCCGTCGTTGCCAGTTAAATGATGGGTAGAATCAGTTGGCGGACGCCTCATTAAGATTCACACCGTACGTTTCGTTGACTGATGGAGATGGGCAACTCGCAAATCCAAGTCCTTGGGCGTGTTCTCAACTCTCTGGCTGTCAGCCGGACGCATGAATGGAGGGGCACGTCGTTTTTAGGAGAAAAAAGCCTTTTGAGGGTTCTTTTGACAGGAGAGCAAGAGGAAGCCACTCATTCGTTTGAGACACTCAAAATGGGTGCGTCCTTTGGAGTTGGTTCCATTCGAATGCGGGGCTGAATGGAAAGCGCGACTCAAAACCGAAGCCCACTTTAGTGTCCCTCCATTGAGAGAGGGAATCTATTGTTGGGGGGTTGACTTGGAAACCTGACTAGGAACTGCTTCAGGCCTAGGAACTTCATTCCTGGTGCTGGGGAAACAACATGTGACACTAGAAATCTGTCACCCTTCCTTGGCTAGGCGTTTTGAAGGAAACAAACACTGGTGCCCAAGCGGCTTGTCCGGGCCAAATGGCCTTTGGGCTGCTTTTTGTGTTCTCCCATCGTTCCCCAGCCGCATGTGATCGGTTTGTTTTCTAAGCTGACTAGTTCATGGTCAGCCTATTTGCCGGGTTCAACTGGTTGAGAAAAACGGGGGTGCACCGTATGCTAGAAGGGCTGGCACTGCTGCTGTCACTTGGACCAGTGTTTTCCCAACACTAGTCTAGGGTACCTTCCGTTTCCATTCTTTCCAGGGATCCGATTCTTTCTAAAAAACCACCCCAAACCAAGGGGAAACAGCTGGTGTTTGAAAAGAAGGATGGCTGCAAAGAATGGACAAGGAATCAACCCAGCCGACCCCCTTTTTTGGGCATGGTTGAAGGGGAAGGGCTTGAGTGCTTTTTACTTTGAGTCCTTTTTGAATCAAGCCCTAGAAGCAGTTGACTTTGGACATTGACCGTTTCCAAGCTCCAACTTGTTGGGGTCATTGAGGGGGGGAATGTTTCTTGCCATGTGAGCCACAATCAAAACCCGGGTAATCGGAGGGTAGTAAGGGAGCCATAAACTGACACGGCCGCCTTTTTACTTCTCTGGGTAGATCATTTTAATTATCGGCCCTCTTTAGTTCTTTACATGGTTCTGGACGGGTCATTTTAATACCAGCTTTTCATTTTGACTCACTTGTGTGTGTGTGTGTGCGTATGAGTGCCAGGAACGTTAAAGCTCCGCTTCTTGCGTTGCAGCGGCTTTTCATTATGACTATAGGCCAAGCTCTTGCTATAGGCACTCTCCTCGCTTTAGAAACATCCGCCCACCGGCTTCGCCGGCTCTACTGGTAATTCTTTGGATGGATCATTTTAATACCTGCTTTTCATTATGTCTCATTGGCTCTTTGACAACGCAGGTGCGGCTTCTCATGGTGTACACCAAAGCGCGGTCCCCGAACCCAACGGAGCTCGAGGTCCGGGTGATCGGGGGGGGGGGGGGGTTGGCCTCGCTCGTTTCGGTGGGTTTTTTCGTTGGTTTTTTATAGGGTCCGACTTGTATTTCCTGGGGTTCAGTCCCCTGATGAAAGCAAGGGTTGGGTTCAAATGTTTCACCTTAAAGCAATGGTTGGGTTCATATGTCACCAGCATCGTTCACCGTTCAGGATTGTCATCCAAATTGGGTCCTTGCCGTTCTTTTACTGGGGGCAAGGAACCCTAGGGGTACTCTTTTGCAGTGCTTTCAAACGTGCATGCGGCCAGTGGCCGGCGAACGGGCGCCGGTTGGCACGTTTTGAACATTTACCACTGCGTAACTTGCTGACGAAGTCTCCACCCAAAGAGGGGACAACTCGACACTTCTGCGCTCACGCAGTAGCTGGGGTGTAGGATAGACAAGTGGCGCGGGGGACGACCCAAGGTTCCCAAACCGGGACCCCCCATATCAATCCCCAGTTTATTCATTGGGGGTGGTTACCCCTGAATTACGCGGGGAATCAGACCGCTTCTGGAGGGGCCCCGCACCCCCATATCAATAAACAGGAAGTTCAGGTTTGGGTAAACAGATGGGTGGAGCCCAAGAAGCCGCAGGTTTTAGACAAAGCTTGTGCATAGGCTCCAAACAAACGGGCCCCGTTGGTCAATATGGACACTGAATCAACCACATGGGATCCCTCGTCTTGAATCGGATCCCCCGAACATGGTGCCATGGGTCTCCTTTTGGCTTTCCTTTAAAGCCACCACCGCAAAAAGGCACACCCAAACGTTCATGGGTCTCGAATGATTCCTCAAAGATTGCACGGAGTTGTGGACCTTTCACCGCTGTTCCCTGCTTCGTCATTTTGCCCAGCTGATTGTACTCTGGCACTCTCTTCCGGTATCTCCAGCAGTCACCATTTTGTCGTTTGAATCAGCTGGTCATTTCTTGATACAGGCGTAGTTCACTTGTTCCATTGCTCCAACCTCATGTCATTTGCCTGCGGCAATCTTGTTTCTTTTCAATATGGCTCGGACTACGACCCAATTTATTGCCACGATCGTCACGCCCACTCAAATTTCTGTTGGGCGAATGGTGTATCGACTGATGGATTTCCGGAAGTATGAAGCTTACCACTCACAAGAGGTATATACCACTTATATGGGTATGCGCGAAACTTCCCTTTTGGTTTCTCTTCACACCAACCGGACAAGTGCACCCATGCGCCGCACACACAAATTCCCAAGGACCATTGCCCCTTCCTCCAAAACTGATACGTGAAATGGTGTTGAACGTTGTAAGATGAGACCCGGGAGCCCTCGAGCTGGTTCTTCAGAGGTTTTAAATTCGCCCAAACCACTAAGCCCCCAAGCGAAAATCGGAGGTGTGTATGTATATATATATATAGGTATATTACATATATATGAGTACGGAAGGATATTCATACCGTTTGTGTATTGCCGATATCGTGGTTGTATACCAGATATCGCTCGGGGGTGGCATGCATCTGATATTGGTGAACTGTTCGAACTGCCTGCAGGATAGGGAGGACCATTTTCGGAGTGCAAACCAGACCGGTGCCCCTTGCCAACTACAGTACCCTTTCAATGGTCTAACGACGGTCATGGCGTGTCTTAACAAAATCTGGGACCCCGAAATGATGATTCCCACCGAAGGCTAGGGTCTAGTTGTCTGGGTAAAGAGCATTCTTTGGGAAAGGCACCTGGTTGCTGACAGACTTGTTCGCATCCCAGGTTCTCAGATATTAAACGCCTCTCGCAACACAGGCAGTTCGATTCCACTTGCGAACAGTGGAAGTGGCATACCCGTTTCAAGGGAGTTCAGAGGAACCCCCCCTCGTGTCGGGGCTGCCTCTATTTCGACACAAGCAAGAAGCGTGCGTGATGCTGACTAAACACTGATTAAGTTCAACCTTGGATGGATATGCCTGGGAGAACCAACAAAGAATGATTCCTCTGCTGAGTATCCCCTCTGAACTGGGTTCCACCCGACCACATGAATCAAGCGATTGATAAAATCATTTTGGTTCAAACCTTTGACCCCCAACTCAAGCGTAAACAAACGCACTTCGGGAAAAAACAACCAACAACAAAACCGCCCTGGCGCTTTTTCGCATGCATGCATAGGTGTCCTTTTTGGCTGATTTGGTTGAACAACGGAGGGCGATTCCTGTTTACCTGGCGGTTCAATCAACTACCAGGCCATCTATTTTCCCAAAAAGGACACCTATGAAGGCCCATTGGGGGTGAACCCTACCAGCACCCCCAACTTGCCCGCTTTTTGGTTTCCGCACTTGTGATTTTGGACAAGGTTTCCTTAAAGCAATGGGTTTCCGAAGGGGGCATACGTTGGGTTCAACCATTAAAGGGGGTTGAACCCTAGTAAGGCAATCATAGGTGTCCTTTTCAGTTGATTTGGTTGAAACGTAGATTTGCCTATGCGTGCATGCCTTCCCTGCGCAGCCGTCGCGTAGGCGTGCCTTTTTGCCATCGACGCAGCCGGGGAGATGAAGGTGTACCAGGCGAGCGGCGCTCTGCGAGCTCTGCAACCGCTCGCCTGCGCGCGAGGAAGTGTCTCTGGGTGGTTCCCGGCTGTCTGTTCTTTGCTGCATTTTGCTTGGATGTTGGTCTTGCAGAAGCCGGGAATTTCCACGAATGACCCCGATTGGAACCCACTTTTGTTGGCCTTCAAACAGGGGCTCCAGCAAGAGGCTCACTCCACCCCACCCCACGTCGCACCCCACCCCAAAAGGCCGGGACGAAACCGCAGGGGCGGGAGGGCCCATGTTTGACCACTGGAAGGTTCACTTGGAGCATCATGACCTCTACAGTTCGGGGGTACATGAGCCTTATTTCGGCCAACTAAGGCTTAGTAGAGCCTCTCTTGAATGGCAAAAGGACATGGGAAGCAGAAGCAAACCCCCCATGATCGGGGGGTGCTGGCGGGAAAACACATGTGGGTTTACGTCCATTTCGGGCCATAGGCCCCTGGCACAGGGATCGTAAACTGTCACCCCACGCCTAACCAAAGCTTGCCTCTTCTGGAACCGCCTGAACCCAGGCACCGGGTCCATTGAAGTGATCGTGTTCGCTGGTTTTTAATGTCACTTCTGGTGGTAGATGTTATTCAGCCCATGTTTTGGTTGACTTTGAGGGTGTCACTTTCACGGCTACCATGGAGCCCAAACAATCATCCTTCTTACACGAAGCTCCTGTTCATTGCCACCCTTAAAGGTTTTTTTGCCCTTTTGTGCCTCCTTGATTTCCCATTCAATTCGCAACAAGTTCACCTCTTGTAGGTCTAAGTCTGGCTTTCTGCTTTGAGGCAAAGCCCCCGAAGTCTGGTTGTTTGGTCTCTTGGAGGTGCCTTCGGACATGGACAAGCCTTGGACGCTGGTTCGAGCCTCAGGGCCTCCGGGCCTCACCCCACTGACAGGGTTCGGGTAGATGAACTGTATGGCTTCCTTGGATCTTTGGACACTATCTGTTTGGATGTTCCTTTGGACCCAGAAAAAACTAGGCTTTTCGCAGAGGGGTCGACAGCAACCAAGTGAAGGAAAGCCCCAACCAGAACAGGTGCGGATATTCCCGGCCTGCTTGATTCTTTACATGGTGGGTAGACTGTTTTCCAGGTTTTGAGTATGACACACATGTGTGCCATGAAGACATCTTTACTTGGGGGTAGACCCAAAACAGTCCGCCAAGTTTGGAGGCTCCGATCCCCCCCAAAAAAAAGAAGACGACGAGCCGCCCAGAGTGGCGTGGTTTCAGTGGCCGTCGGATCGGATCTAAGCCGAAGACTGCCGAGAAATGACCGGTCCGAGTCACTTGCTGAAGATCCGGGGGACTTGGAGGGACCATCCAAGCCACAAATCGTTTTTTTTGTGTGTGGCGGGGGGGGGGGGGGGAGGTATCCGCCGCCTTCTCAATTCTTTACATGGTTTTGAGGTGTGTGCCGGGGTTTGATTGTGACTCACCTGTGCTTTTGGAGAATCACAGTTCCCTCCCCCCCACACACTAGGGACAAAACCTGCATGTGTTGCAGAGGGGCTGTTTGGCTGCTTTTTCGGTTGCTTGGCTGTTGGGCCGTTTGGCCGGCTTGTTGCTTCGTCGCTTGGCCAACTGGCCTTGCAGAGAAGGGAAAGCTTGCTCATTGCTCTTGTTGCGTGACTTGCATGGGGCAACTGAAGTCAACCTTCCCGACTTACAACCGAATCAGTGGGGTCACTGGACGACAATCCCTGTTGTTGGTGTCTCTTTCTTGTTTGGGCCAGGGAACGGGGGGTTGGGCCTCAACTGGGTCACTCGGAGAGACGCCCCGCTGAGATTTCATCTCTCCCTTTTTCCGGCGACACACGCCGGCACCTCAGACGCGGAAAGCTGCCACCGCGGCAAGCTGCCTGTCACCTGAACTTCCTATGACATGAGACTCTTTGTGAGTCCTAAAGGGCTCAAAATCCCCATGTGCTGTTATCTTGAATCAGGGTTGTGGTTGATCACTCAGGGTTTATCCAACCACTTCTGTGATATCTTCGGGAATCTCCCCTTGTACATTGGGGGCTAGTCAATTTGGGAAGCCCTTTTTGTTGTATCTTCAGAAGTCGTCGTTTGCTTGGGATCAGGTATGAGGGCCCTGAACTCCTCTGAAGACTCTGAAATCTTGGCGGTTCAACCGTCCGGTTCAACTTTGCTTTTTATTTGCTTTTAGTTGGTTTAGTGGGGGTTTCCATGTCTTTAACCCGCTAAGTTATTCACTTTTAGCATGGGATTTGAGGACAGCCCAGCTCATTTCCGGGATCTCCATTGTGAGTTTCCGTGGTAAGGTCCAAAAGCAGTGCCTTGGTTTTTTGAGTCGAGGTGTGCGGTCGGAGCCTTCGAGAAAGCCGGCGCTTTGTGCGCGCCGGTGGTTTTTTACGTTCAGCGGAAGAAGGTTCGCTTTGACCGAAGTCCACAGCTCGGTTGTTCAGTGGCCCCGTGTTTCTTTTTCCTTTTTTTTTGGTGCTGCCCCACCAAAATGGTCCAAGCCCAAAAAAGGGTTCCAATTCTTTTTTTTCCAGGGTCACTGAACAACTGAGACAGCGCCCGGCTGAGCAACTCCTTGAGCTGGTAACCGACGCTTTTCAGGCAAGCCGTCAGGTGGCTTGGATTTGGATTTGAACCCCGCGCTATTGTAGAGGGATGGGAAGCCGGGGCTCCAAATAGAGGGAAGCTGAGCTTTCTGGTTCATTCTATCGGGACATTAAAGGGCACCGGGCTCCATTTTGTGTGTTTCTTGAGCTTTCCGCCTGGTTAGACGCCTTCATGGTGAAAAGGGGCGGTTTCTGCTGGGTCTGCTCTAAACCAACCAACCCCACTTGTTGGGTCTCAGAAAACACCACACCCCAATCAGGCACCCGTCATCGCCAAGTGCCTCCTGGGTTTTGGTGTATGTTTGGTCAATCCGTGGGTTGGACATTAAGGATGACATGGTGTGCCTTTAGTGTTGGTGCCCTTGGTGAAAAATGGGAAGCCAAAGGAAAATCCGGCTTAGGGCGTGCCACATTTTGTACAGACATAAATCATCGAACAAAGTGACTGCCCTTTGCGGCCAAAGGGGCACGGATGTTTCGGAAACACCACAAATTGGGTCGGGTGACTTGGGGAACAAGCAAAGCAAGACTGTTCTGCTGTTTTTGGAGGGGGAACATCCCTTTCAAATCAAGCAACGAAAGGCTGACCCCTTTTCCCATGGACATTTACCGGGTTTCTGAGTGGGTTCAGGAATGTCTAGTAGCTTCATGAATGTCGGCAAGTGTTTAGGTTTTGGTTCTGTTCAGTTTTAGTAGGGGGTCTGCAAAAAACAACGTTCTCCAGGCATTTCAGTTCTCCATTTGGAGGTGCTTCCTCTACTCAGGAGGGTGTGGCTCAAAATTAAACAGGAGGGGTTACGCAGGTTTTGGTCCATGTTTCCACTTACCAGGGTTCCATTTTGGTGCCGGTTTTTTGAGCCACAGCCAGGAAGTGAGCACTAGAATTTTCAGGGTTTCGCTGGTGGGCAAATGAAACGTTAGGTACCCGGAATGTGGCCCATGGGCATGGGTGTCCTTTTGATCGGTCAGTTTGGATAGAAATCGATGGGCACGCCACTGGTTTAGACGGCTTTATGCCATCCATTTACCAGGGAACACATATCTATTTT